>CAWUFW010009315.1:0-507500 GCA_963921515.1 Calotriton arnoldi | reverse complement strand
TCGACTGCTTTTCCTTTTTTCACACATCAAAACCTTTGATCACATATGTGGTTTCAAAAGGCACGGAAACTGCAGGTAGTTGTATTCATTGAATGTGAACGACATACACCTATAAAACCTTTATTGAAGATAGGTTGGCTAAACTCAAAGGCTATTAATTTGGAGAAATGTTGGCACAGAAGCTGGTTATTTCAGGTGCCCTGCGAATTTCACAGACAGACCATCATTCAGCATGAGACTCTTGCTTTTGGGGGAGGGGGGAAACATATCAGCCAAATACTATATTCTATCAAGGTCAAAGTGAGGCATGCTCGTTACAAATATTTGAAGGCGCAGTCTTCTAATTTTTATTTATTTCGCTAGTTACTAGTCTACTTTTTATCTATTAAAAATGTTCTATATTTTCATACTATAATGTTATTTTGATGTCAATTGCCTGCTTTTTTCTAAACCATTAAAGATAAAATAATATGGCAAAGTAAATTGTGTTGGGGCTGCATAATTAACATTCCCTGCACAAGTACAGCAGTACTAACAGTAATACTTACTGGAATGCACACACACAGAGCATTTTCTGCAGGTGACTAGGATGCTGGTGCCATCTTCCTCCAGATACGGGGTGGTGAGGTTCAGTTCCGTGCTCCACCCTGTCGTAGTAAAGCACATCTCTGGGATCAGGGGCTTGGTGCGGATGCGGATGTCGCCAACGCTAGGGTCACTTTTGATGTTTTGACCAGCACACTCAGTCTAAGGACAAAGCACAGGCCTTTCACACAAGAGAACAACCCTGCCATGAAATTCTACCAGGTCAGGGAGGGAACCAACACCAAAGTAGGACATAACAGGCCTATTTACAAACTAAATTTTGTAGTACGTTTAGTAGTACTACAACAGAACTACTAAAGTACTACAAAATGCTATTCACAAACCTACGAGCGTAAATCTCCACCTCCAGCTTTTCTATGTTTCTCTGGGAAGATATTCACAGATGTAAATGTACTACTTAATATTAAATGTGGGAGGGAACAGGGAGTGGTTGAAAAATGGGGCGTACTTACTACAAAATAGGTGGGGGATAGAGAGGAATAAGGAGGTGTTAAGGAAGGTTTAGGGAGGGACGTAACCCACTCACAAAAATAAGCCCATTAATATTGATAAACTGTACTTCTAAAGTTACTACACCCAAAAAGGACCCAAAACAGTAGTAAATGTACTCCAGATTAAAGCTGGAGTAAATATACCAACACACATGGCCAACCACTAGTACTGCAACTCGCTCCCATTAAAACTAATGGAAGCAGGAGCTTATAAAAACCTGGAGCAAATAATATTTAATTAAATAGTTACAAATATTAATACATTTAATTTAGTGGTAAAAAATATCTAAAAACAAAACATTGTTTCATTTGAACTTATTTGATTACATTAGTTTTATATTAAAAAGGTTAACATTAATTTATTATTAAAATATAATTACATGACTTAATTCTATGCATGACTTAAAAATTTATACATAATAGAAAATATAATATAGTTTAGGATGAATTTCTTTTATTTAAATTTCATAATAATTGTTTTAATATAATAATTACATTTTAAATGTAAACTAAGGTATTAACTCTGTAACTGTTTTATTTTGTATAACATTTAAAATAAATACACACAAATAAATTACCTTAAAACGTAAAGTAAAAATATTTTCTTAATTTTTTTGTTTTTTTACATTGCCCTGTTTTTTATCATAGAGAGATCTGCACCACTGGGGCTGAGCGCTCCCTTTGGTAAAATATACTGAAAATATTAAAAGGTTAATAAACGTGTAAACAGGTAAAATATTTTTATGTTAAATATTATTGTAATTGTTTATCTTTATTTTGAATGTACAACAAAATAAATAAAAAAAATGCTGCAGCACTAGTAACTTTAATTTGAATTAAACATTTACTTAATGTAAATATATTAAATTAACATTTTTTAAAGATTGACCAAACAAATACCACATGAAGTTTAAAAAAATAATTCTCGATTATGTATTAATAATTAAAATAGACATACAATTAATTACAAATAATTTAATTATATTTTAATAAATATTCAAGTCAATTTAATTCAAGAAAGGTTATTAAAATATGTTAAAATAAATATGTTTAACTAGTTGAAATAATTGAAATATATCTGTTATGGGGTTCTATTTTAAGTCCCTACCCCCTTATTTCCCATAGGAGGGTGTTTCAGTATCAGTGGTTGGAACTGTGTGATGCTGGATTTACTATTGCTCCTTTAGGTCTATAGCAACTTTACACTTGTAAATTGGGCTTTATTCCCCGTTTCAGAGGGCGGAGACATGTAAATCTACATTTCTGAGTGACATCATGTTTGCAAATGCTGAAAAGCCAAAAGTAGTGAAGTTAATAAAATGTTTAAGGGTAAACTTCGAGGTGTAGATTTACTCATGTGCATGTTTACCTTTGTGAATAGGTTCTAACGTTGGCAAACTCTTTGTAATAAAAATTAGATTTTCATGGTCTACAAAATGAAGACTGATTCCACTGAGGGAGTACCTATGTTTGCCCTGTTGGAATGTCTAGAGCAACATGCAGAGCACAAAAGCATGCAGATCAGTGACAATATGCACAGAGAAAGAAGGCATTAAATAGAGACTGCCAAGAAAATAGAGATGCAAAACGAGTAGTGACTTAAGCTGGCAGCGCTAAACACCCATCCCTTGTAAGACCCATCTACCATCCTGGACCATCATCTTGATGCTGGCAGCGACATATGGTGATGAAGCACAATTCTAAATAAATGTGAAGGAAGACCTCTATAGGATGCAGAGTAGTAGCAACAAACACAATGAAGGGACAGCATGCCCACATAGCAATTACCTGGCGGACAGCCTTGGTGCATGCAAAGAGAACATCAGCCTCAAGTCTTTATCTGTTGAAATGTTTACAGCAGCATGTACAGAGGACACAGTGTGCACACTGCAGCAGCAGCATGAGAAGACTCACAAAGCAACAAGCATGCTCACAGAGCAGAGGAGGGGTGAACATAACAATAAGGATGACCTCCTGGGAGAACATAAAGTACAGGCAAACGTAGAGTACTACGAGGATGCATGCATCAGAGACAGCATGCAAACAGAGCCACAGGAGCTCACATTCAGCAGTGAATGCAAAGCAACGCTAACACTCCCGCACTACCAGAACAGCGCATACACACAACAGAGAGAGAGCTCAAGAGCTCAGTGAAAGCTTGTGCACACCGCAGTGAGTGCACAGGGTACACTGGTTGAGTGTAGAAATTACCCACTTGAAACTTAAAACCATCACACAGAAGTGATAATGTAAACACAGTGACTGTGAGCTCACATTAGTACAGAGCACTTGCTGAAACTCCAGAGGAGCATGCACCCTGGGCAGTGTGTGCACAGAATTAAGTGAACATGTGCATACAAAAGTAGGGATGACCTGCTGGTAGGTCTGTAAGAGCATGCACAAATAGTAGTGAGAGTGCACACAAGGCAGCAAACACACAATACACAGCAGTAGACATGACCACTTGGTAGGTGTGGAAAACATGCCCAGTGGATGGTGGAAGAATACATACAGCACTGATAAGCAAAATAGTGGGGACAACATGCTGGGAGGTCTGGGATGCACACAAGCAGCAAGCCCACACACAGACATACAGAGAGAGAGTCCACACAGCAGTCGGAAGTACCTGCTGGAACATCTGGAAGAGCATGCATACAGAGCAGTAAGGTGCCACTCTGCTCATCGCTCTGTTATACTCCTGCTCAGCCTGAAAATTCGGAGGTCTATTCTGCCAGAGCTGGGTGAGAGGCTTGGCCCAGGCCTCCGTCTCTTCAGGCTCCTCTTCTACTGACTGCTGCTCTGGCATTTCTGAAAAAATAAAACATTTACTTGAAACAAATTAGATGAATATGGATCTGCCACATGCAAACACAAGGGCTGCTGCGGAGACCTTTACGCATCATAGATTACAGGACAGAACAGACTTTTTAAAAGGTTCAATAGGGTACATCAAAGTTTGGAAGGAGATATATCACAGAACATGTGGCAGCATTTCTCTGTTGTCATCTGTGGGGCACTCAGTGACGAGGAATACAGAGACGTAGTGATAGTGATGATGTGCTCAACTGATTAGGACTGCCCAGGTTCTTCCTCAGGTACCACCGCCCAGCCGTTAAGATTTTGCTGGTATGTTGAGACAAATATCCTCTGCAGGACTTAGAAAAGCTGAGTTCTAGTGCTCTGTCCACTGAAGGTGCTCAATTTTTCCCTTTCCAATACGTCGTCACAGCTTGGACAGCCAAAGTGTCAGCCCCCTCATGTCAGGTGGTGACTGGGTCTGGTGGCACTGCATTATTAGTCTAAGGGTACATGCCTTTTATCTGTACCCCTGGCTCCCAACGTTTGAAGGTCTACTATTCGCTCTAACTGGGGTCCTTCGCCTTCATGTGTGAAGGCTACATGTGTGTGGAGAGGTGTGGTGCAGCGGCCAGGGCAGCTGACTTCGGAGCACAGGGCTCACGGTTCGATCCCCGGCTCCGGCGGCAGCTCAGCTCAGCACCATGTGACTCTGGGCAATAGCTCACTTAATTTCCACGACGGCCCCCAGCGCCTTGAGACCCGTAAGTGTGAGTAGTTCGCGCTTTACAAATACGGATTTACATTTTTTTTGGGCAGCAGGCACATACTCCTTGTGGGGTCCGCCTCCCCAAAACCTGTTGTAACTGATGGGTGGCAGGTGGTGGAGGCCGTCGGGCCATTCCCTTGGTCAGACTGCTAGAGTAACAGCCACTGAGGCACTATGGTCAGTGAGGGGCTCAGTCCAACCTTGAATCTTCAAAATCACCTAGACAGTCAAAAGTGGTCTGACCTAAGGCTAATTGCTTCGGAAGCACAGGAAACATGGACTGTTAAGGGAAGTTGCACATTTGCAGGCTAGAAGTAAAAAAAAAAAAAAAAAGGTGCCCTTTGACTCTGCTTCACGTCTTAGCCAACGGTGTGAGAAATGGTGGCTCCCAGGAGTGATAAGTTATACACATATGCAATTCCTAGAGACGCTGCTTACCAGTGAAAAGAAAACATACTTACAGATGCGGAACCTCTTCTGAGTTACTGCTCTTTCTCTAGACAGGGCTCAAGTCTAAATTCCTGCCCGAAGCCTTGCCCAACTGTGACCAGAAAAGAGACACCAAGTGCATAACTGCCTGCATGAGGAATTGGGTGGCACCTTCCATGAGGAGAATGCACACAGATCCTGGAATACCTGCGCATGGCCCGAAAGGGGAATCTGGACGGAGGATGTCACAATGGCCCAAGATCACTCTGAACGAAATATTTTCTTACCTGTAGGAGTAGTTTTGCAGTTTGAAGAATTTTCTGGATTCAAGTGCTGTGCATTATTCTGCCATCTAGTGGTTGGGTCCAGAATTCTCCAGTATCCTAGTAGTCCTTGTAGGAAGCTGGCTCTGTATATACTATACCAAAATGGGGTATAGTGTGCACAGAGTCCAGTGGAACCCCAAAGGTAGGCAGAGGTAAAAGTAAATAGCACCTTACCTTGTGGTAGTGTGGGCGAGCAGTAAGGCTTTAACAGAGGGTAGTGTTAAGCATTTGTTGTACACACTCAATCAGCAAATGATGTCACACACTCAAAGACTGAACTCAGACCAATTTGATTTGTATAAAAATATTATTTAGTTATTTTATTTCTAGAACCAAGCCAAGCCTGGTGCAGGTAAGTGAAATACATGCTTTGCAAAATCTTATGCACTGTTTTACAATTGAATACAGGTTCAAATGCAGTTGAAGGAATTACAGGTAGGTTACTGTTTTGAAGAACAAGTTACTTACCTTCGGTAACGATATATCTGTAAGAGACATAGATTAGTTATGGATTCCTCACCTTAGAATTACCCCCAGGTGTCAGACTGGTCCCGGAGAATTTTTCTTCAGCAGTACCCCTGCGCGTCGGTAGGTGGCGCCGCTCGACTCCGCATCCGTAGTTGGCGTTGTGGTCGCCGGAATGACGTGGCGGTATCAACTTAGACGCCTCCCCTGCGCGCTGACGTCAGTTCTTTACACAACATTCCATGCCAGAAGCACAGAGCCATGCAAGACACTGACCACTGGTGCACAAAACTAGGGCCCTAAAGGGAAGTCCCTTACCCTAGAAGTCAGTTCACAGAACGGAGGAGGATGGGTGGGGCAGTGAGGAATCCATAACTAATCTATGTCTCTTACAGATATATCGTTACCGAAGGTAAGTAACTTGTTCATCTGAAAGACGATTAGTTATGGATTCCTAACCTTAGAATAGATACCCAAGCAATACCAACCCCGGAGTTGGGTCTGCGAACCAAGTTCACACCAGGAAGTCCTGGAGAACTGAACGGCCAAAGAAGCCGTTTCGCTGTCCAGGCAGTAATGTTTAGTAAACGTGTGCAAGGAAGCCGAAGGAAGGCCGAAATATAGCCTTTTAGAGTGCCCAGAGCAGAGCCCTGCTGGGCCAAAGAAAGAATGAAGAGGAGAACCTCTGAAAGAGGGGCAGAAAGGGGATCCACAGACTTTGCTGTGCACCATGCCACAAATTTGTTCCATCTACAGGCGTATTTCGTTTTGGTGGAGGGACGCCTGGCTGCCAATATAACGTTACAGACTTCGGGAGGAAGGTCGAAAGCGTTCAACTGTCGCCGCTCAATCTCCACGCAAGGAGGTGGAGGCTGGACAGGTTCCGGTGGAGTACCGTCCCCTGCTGCTGCAACAGAAGATCCTCCCAAAGGGGCAGTCTGATCGGAGGATCAATGGCCATGTGCAAGAGCTCAGGATACCAGACTCTTCGTGCCCAGTCCAGGGCCACAAGAATGACTTGGGCCCGGTCGCGCTTGATCTTCTTCAGCACTCTGAGTAGAAGTGGTATAGGCGGAAAGGCGTATAGAAGACCGCAACTCCACTCGCAACAAAAAGCGTCGCCGAGCGAGTGCCGACTTGGAAATTCCAATGCGCAGAACTGCTGACATTGCACGTTCTCTTCGGTGGCGAATAGACCTAACCAAGGCTCTCCCCACCGCTGAAAGAGACCTTGCACCACCTCCGAGTAAAGACGCCATTCGTGATCCATCATGCACCGGCAGCTGAGTTCGTCCGCCCTGGCGTTCACAGAACCTGCCAGGTGTTGAACCACCAGGGACATGCCCTGATGTTCCAGCCACTTCCAGAAACAAAGTGCCTCCTGACATAGGGTCCACGAACCCACCCTGCCCTGTTTGTTGCAGTACCACATGGCGGTGGTGTTGTCAATGAACACCTGCACTACTCTCCCTTCGACAGAAGGAAGGAATGTCTTCTGTGCAAGACGGATCGCCCGCAGCTCCAGAAGGTTGATGTGGAGCCCGGACTCCGCCGGAGACCAGAGGCGTCTGATCTCCGCCTCTCCCATGTGGCCGCCCCACCCAAAAGTGATGTATCTGTCACCACTGTGAACTCTGGCTGGGGAAGGGAGAGGGACCTGCCGTTGACCCAATCCAGGTTCGTTAGCCACCACTGTAATTGGCGTGCAGTGCCCTCCGAGATCTGGACGCAATCCGAAAGATTGCCCTGATGCTGTGCCCTCTGGAACTTCAGGTCCCACTGCAGAGCCCGCATATGCCACCTGGCATAGTCCACCAGCAGGACGCCATGAGGCCCAGTAGACTCAAGGTCATCCTGACCGAAACCCAGGATAGAGGCTGAAAGATCGGAATCATAGCCCGAATATCCCGGACTCGCTGCTCGGGTGGGATAAGCCCGAAACTGCGCTGTGTCCAGAACTGCTCTGATGAAAAGGAGCTTCTGAGAGGGAATCAGGTGCATCTTCGGCACATTGATGGTGAACCCCAGCGAATGCAGGAGGTCGGCCATAGTCTGGAGGTGGGAGACGACAGCCTGGGGCGAGTCTGCCTTCAACAGCCAGTCGTCGAAATAGGGGGAACAGTGGAACCCCTGATCTGCGTAGATGAGCTGCGACCACCGCCATCACTTTTGTGAACACCCGAGGGGCGCTGGTAAGGCCAAATGGGAGCACGGTAAACTGAAAGTGCTCGTGGCCTACCGTGAACCGGAGGTAACGCCGATGGGCCGGCAGGACGGGGATGTGAAAATAAGCGTTCTGCAGGTCCAATGCTACCATCCAGTCTCCAGTGTCGAGAGCAGACAGGACCTGAGCCAGTGTCAACATTTTGAACTTCTTCTTCCGGAGGAAGCGGTTGACGTTCCTGAGATCCAAGATAGGACGCAGGCCTTTATCCTTCTTGGGCACCAGAAAGTAGTGGGAATAACAACCATGACCTACTTCTGGGGCAGGAACTCGCTTGATGGCTCCCTTGGTCAAGAGAGCCGTAACTTCCTGTTGGAGAAGGGCCAAGTGATACTCCGACATGCGATGGAATTGAGGTGGCATGGATGGAGGGGTAGTCTCCAAGGGGAGGGAGTAGCCCCTTCGGACTATCTGCAAAACCCACCTGTCCGACGTGATGGTGAGCCAGTGGGGGAGGTGATGGCGAATCCTGCCACCAACTAGCGAAAAGTGGCCCTGAAAGGTCGGACTAGGAGGGCTTGGAGGCTGCTGCAGAGGGGGCACAGGTGGACTGGCCCACCCGCTGGTCCCCCCAGACCCACGACGGTGGGATCCACGTCCCCGGCCACGCAGAGGTTGGACAGCTTGCGCAGGCCTATGGCTCTGGATGGAATGTGGCGGGGCACCCCTTCCGAAGCCACGAAAGGGGCGAAAAGCAGACTGCGCAGGGCCGGAGGTTGAAGCGAGGCCCAAGGATCTGGCCGTAGCCCCAGAGTTCTTAAAGGACTCTAGCGTGTTGTCTGCCTTGTCGTTAAACAAGCGATGGCCATCAACGGGCATGTCCAAAAGTGTCGCTTGGACATCACCCAAAAAGCCAGAGGACCTCAACCAGGCATAGCGTCTCAGGGCTACTGGCGTTGAAATAGTCCTGCCTAGTGAGTCGGCAGTGTCCAGCCCACATCTTATGGCTAACTTCGCTGCGTCTCTCCCTTTGGCAACTGCACGGGAGAGCACGGCCCGGGCCTCCTCCGGGCACTCTGGCAGTACCTGCGCGACTGTGTCCCACACCGAGTGGGAGTAATGGCCCAAGAGACATGCGGTGTTCACCGACCGCAGTCCTAAGCTGGAGGAAGAAAACATCCTCTTCCCAAGGTGGTCCAGCTTCTTGGATTCCGTATCAGGTGGTGCGGTAGGAAATGCACCCTTGGAAGTCGAGGCTTGGACCACCAAGCTCTCAGGGGTGGGGTGTTGGAAAAGGAAAATGGGGTCACATGGGGCCAGGCGGTGGCGTCGGGCAATCATCCTATCCACAGGAGCCCATGTGTTGGGCTTGGACCAAGTGCCCAAAAGGATGTCCGTAAGGGCCTCATTGAACGGCAGCAGGGGCTCCGAGGAGGCTGCTGCCGGTCGAAGCACCTCGGTCAGGACGTTTGTCCTGACTACCACCGTAGGAAGCTCATGGTTTAAGGCCTCAGCCGCACTACACAACACCACTGCGTATGATGCACCCTCCTCCGTAGCCACGGTAAGGTGAGATAGCATGCCAAGGTCTGGGAAGGTGTCCAGACCACTGGCCTCACCCAACTCCTCTATCCAGTCCGGTTCTTCTAACTGGTCTGCTAGAGGGTCCACAGGTCCCTCCCAGTCCTCCTCACCCTCCTCTGGTAGCCACTCAGGGTGATAGGGAACACCAGGGGAGAACAGTGGTACAAAAGTACCGGTCGGCGCCGGTCCCGACGCCAGTCCGGCTCCGTGTCCACATCGAGCGGGAGGCTAGGGTCGACGTCGGCTGGGGACACAACCAGCGTCGGAGGAGGCGGAGGTGTTGCCACTGGATTCGGCACCGGAGGTGTCACGAGGTCGACAGGCGCCGATCCCTGGGGGCCCTACGACGCCAGAGCCGAAGCCCCTGGCTTCGAAGGCCTAGAGCCCCCAGCCGAGTCCGCGGGGCCCGAAGGTGCGCCGGCGGAGTCGGGCTGCCCAAAGATCGAGTGGAGGGCTTCATAAAAACTACTAAGTTGGGCAGAAGTCGCCCTGGCTCCCGGAAAAGGAGGAAAGCTCGGGGTCGACCCAGCAGGCTCCACGGGCGGAGCCAAACGACTACCTTCCTCTACCCGCGTCGGCCGACGGATGGAGAGAACGAGAAGAGCGACGATGCTTCTTCGCCTTCTTTTTGTGCTTTGACTTACCCAAAGACGAAGACTTCGACGATGAGTGGTGGTGATGGCTCCGGGACCGGTCCCGCGACCTCCCTCTCGACCAGGACCTCGAGCGGCACGGAGCAGACTGCCGGGCCTCGAGAAGCTTTCGGGACTGCTCCTGCAAAGACTTCGGGTTCATGGCCCGGCAGTCGGAGTACGACTTTGGGTCGTGGTCGCGCTCCAAGCACCAAAGGCACACGAGGTGCGGGTACCGACATCAATTTGCGACAGGAGTCGCAAGCGTTGAAGCCAGTTCGAGGAAGGGACATCCCTGCGTGCACCAGGCATCGAATGACTTGAAAAGATGTCGACAAAAGTCGCAAAAAGAGTCAAAAACTGACTCGAGGTATCGCTCTCTCGGGATCTGCGCTGGCTGGAGCGGAAAAAGAAAGAACTGACGTCAGCGCGCAGGGGCGGCGTCTAAGTAGATACCGCGACGTCATTCCGGTGACCACAACGCCACCTACCGACGCGCAGGGGTACTGCTGAAGAAAAATTCTCCGGATCCAGTCTGACGCCTGGGGGTAATTCTAAGGTGAGGAATCCATAACTAATTGTCTCTTTCAGATATTACTTTTCAGTTACTTTGTAAATTACTTTACACGTTACTTATTGTATTACTTTTCAGATTACTTTTGCTAATCAGTGTGATATGCCTAGATATCACACTGAGACATCTCCTAGACAAAAGGTAAGTAAATCAATTTTAGTACATTTGCAGTTTTGTCATTGTTCCACACAAACCAACTCCATACTTAGAACAATTTTTAGGAAAAAGCAGTCAATGCAATCCTATGGAGAAAAATAGAGTTATCGGTTCACAAGTAGGTAGTTATTTGTGGGAGTTGTTATTCTGGGGTTAGAACCAGGGTTCCGCCAGGGTCAGGAATGCACCCTTGAAACACCCTCAGCGGCACTAGGGCGGCCGGGTGCAGAGCGCTGAGGCCCAATGTTATCCAATGGGGGGAAGGGGGCCTCCGGTTGGTGGCTGCTCACGAGCAGGCCACAGAGTTGTGGGAGCAAAGCTCCTGGTGTTATGCTCAGGGCAAAAGGGGGATCTGAGCTAGCACCCAAAGTACACCCGCAGCGGCACAGGGGCGCCTGGGTGCAGGGTGCTGTTTTGGCGTCGGGTGCCCTGTTGATTTCAATGGGGATTCTCCGGTTGCAACAAAGACTCCAGGCTCGGGGACGAAGATTTTCTGGAGGTGACCACCGGTTGGAGAGGTAAGTTGGGATGCCTGGGGATGCTGGGACACCGTCGGTTGGGCCACCCAAGGCCGTGGTACTTCGGGTGCAGGGGTGTCTTTAGGCGTCAGGTTTTCCAGTCCAGTCGGGGGGGGGATCCTCCAGAAAGAGGCTGCAGGCTTTGCCTGGAGATTCGAGGCAGTTCAAAGATCACCATATCTCAGGTCAGGATCGCCAGAGAGACCTCCTCGTGGTGTTGGGCCACTCGGGCCGTAGGCGTCTGGTGCAGACTAGCGGATTTGGCCAGAGCCACAGTCTGTAGGTGAACAAACCCGGTGCTCATGGGAGAGAAAGTCTTTATTGTGGAAGGCAGTGCAGGTCCTCAGGGTTCTTGAGGTTGCTGGCTGCAGGACACACCAGGATTTCTCTTCTGCAGGTTAGAGGTGGGGAGAGGCTGTAGGAAGCTGGGTTTCTATTGCAGTAACCCGCCCACCTTTTGCCAGACTACTGAAGCACTTTGACTTGATGTGCCCTGGGTCCCTGCCAATCAGGTTCCCAGGGCCTGTGTTCTTTCCCCAAAACTGTACCTTGTAAACCCATTTGGCACTCTCTGAACACAGGTCAGCCCCTGGTAAATGGTACCACAGGTACTCAGGGCACTGTGACCAGGGAAGGCCTCTAAGGGCTGCAGCACTTATTGTGCCACCCTTAGAGGTCCTGTACCTTTACACTCACACACTGCCTTTGCAGGCTGCGTGTTTTGGTGCAGAACAAAGTGAAGGGTCGACGTGGCACACATTCCTGTGTGCCATGCCTACAACCCACTGCCCTGGCATAGATCAGTCACCCATCTAGCTGGGTGCCCTATACCAGTGGTGAGGGTATAGGTGCATGAGCCCTGTACACCTACAGTGTCTAAGTCCATTCTTAGACATTGTAAGTGCTGTGCTGCCATTAAGAGTATATGGTGCTGGGAGCTTGTCATTACCAACTCCACAGCACCATAATGGCTACACTGAAAACTGAGAAGTTTGGTATCAAACTTCTCAGCACATTAAACCCACACTGATGCCAGTGTGGGATTTAAAGAAAAATGCACTCAAAGGGCATCTTAGAGATGCACCCTGAAAAACGACAAGCCTCTAGTGGGTTCCCTGACTGGTACACACCAGCCTGCCACCACGAGACATGTTTCTGGACCCCTAGGGTGGGAGCCTTCGCTCCCTGAGCCCAGAAACAAAGCCTTTCCTGGGCGGAGGTGTTCACACCTCCCCCAGGCCAGGAAGAGCCATCTGTGGCAGGGGAGCTTCAAAGGCCTGGCAGCCTTTGTAATGCGACCCCCAGCCTCTCCTGCTATCAGGAGCAGGACCCCTTCCTGTCTCCCCTCCTTTTCGGCGAGAAGACAGGCGGGAACAATTAGCCAGCCCAGAAGGTGTGCCCACCTCTGCCAACCCCACCCCTCAGGTGGGGGAGGCACGGTGAAGACCACTCTTCAGTGCCCACCATCTTGCAGATGGCAGGCACTCCCCAATCAGGATTAGGGATTGTGCTCACTCCCCCACGTGGGGTGAGCCCACCCAGGGTGTAGTCACCCTAAGGTCAGTAGCCTATTGGCTCCTGACCTCGAGACCCCTAAAACGCCCCCTAAATACAGTATTTAGGGGGAAGCCCTGAACCAAGAAAGTAGATTCCCGCAACCTAAGAAGAAAAAGGACAAAAGAAGACGCCCAGCAGAGGAGACTGCAGAGAACAACTGACTTGGCCCCAGCCCTACCGGCCCGTCTGCAGTTTCCAGAGATCCTGCGCCAAAAATCATCTTGTCCTGCAGCCAGCGACCTCCAGAATCCCTGGGAGGACTGACTGCCTTCAACAAAGACCGGATCTCCTGTGAACATCAGCTCCGTTCAGAAGAAACACAAAAGAAAGATTCCGAGCCCGCTGAGGAAAAAGAAACCCGACGCCTGGAACCACCACTGCACCCGTCGCCTACAGCCCGAGTTCGAGTGGCCAGTCGATCCCAGTGAGGTCCCCCAGCGCTCCAGAGTCAGAGTCCACCGTGGGTTGACCCCTCCAGGACTCCCCGATGTCACCTGCAGCCTCTGCACGGAGACCACCCCCAACCGCGAGTGGCCCGGTAAGGTGAAATCCGACCTCAAAAGACACCCCTGCATCCAGCCGCCCTGCACCCTGGAGAAGAGAACCCGAGGTGCAGCTACATCCCCGAGCCCTCCAACTTACCTGCCCAGTTGTTGGTTCCTCCTGGAAGTCTTCCTGGACCAAGCCTGAAGGTGAAAACCAAAACCGAAAATCCCCATTGAAAACAACAGGGCACCCAAAGCCAAACAAGCACCCAGCCGCCCCCGTGCCGCTGCGGATGCACTTTTTGTGCTAAACAGGTTCCCCTTATGCCCTGAGCCTAACACCAGGAGCTTGGCTCCCACAACCTTGTGGCCTGCTCGCCAGCAGCCACCAACCAGAGGCCCCCTATCCCCCATTGGATAACATTGGGCCTCAGCACTCTGCACCTGGCCGCCCTAGTGCTGCTGAGGGTGTAACAAGAGTGCATCCTTGACCCTGGGGGACCCCTGAGTCTACCCCCAGAACCTCAACTCCCACTACCGAATAGTTACCTCAAAACCGATAACACTATTTTCCTCCATAGGAGAACATTGACTGTTTTTCTTGGAAAAGTTTCTAAGTGTGGAGTTTGAAAACCTAAAGAAATTCTTTAAAATTGTACTATTTAACCAAAACGCTTTTACTTACCCGTTTACAGGAAATGTCCCAGAGTAGTATCCAGGTATAATACTCTGAGTAAGAAAAGTAATCTAAAAAGTAACTTACCTGATATTTTACTGAAAAGCCCATTCAAGTCTATGTACTGTATTTACAAAGTATTGCATTTCTCTGCAACCATACTGTAAGTCAAAACAAAGTGCATACACAATTCCAATTCAACTGTTTACAAACTGCATTACTACTGTAAAGTATTTATTGCTTACCTGTGCCAGGCTTGCTTGGTTCTAGAAAATAAAATAACTAAAAGAATATTTTTATACAAAAACAATTGGTCTGAAGTTTAGTCTGAGTGTTTGAATTCATTTGCTGACTGAGTGTGTACAACAAATGCTTAACACGGTCCTCTGATACTGCCTTATTGCTCGACCACACTACCACAAATAGAGAGTGAGGTGCTATCTAATTTTACCTCTGCCTACCTTTAGGGTTCCACTGGACTCTGTGCACACTATACCTCACTTTGGTATAGTATATACAGAGCCAGCTTCCTACATTGGTGGATCAGCGGTGGGATATACAACTTTGCATTTGTTGGACTACTTGGTTACCACCTGATCACACAACAGAACTCTTAAATTGTCTTTAGAATTCTGATTTTTCAAATTGGCATTTTTGCAAAATTACTAAAAGTCTTGTTAGGGCCTTGGTTAAGTCCCTTTAGAATTTTAGAAAACTAAAAGTCACTTTAGCTAGGGTTAGAGGGGTTAGAAATCTTTTTAACAATGTCTCAAAAAAAGAACCCAGATGTTAGTGAAAATAACGGACTGGTTACTTACCAGTAGGAGTAGTTTTGCAGCTTGAAGAATTTTCTGGATTCACATGCTGTGCATCATTCCGCCATCTAGTTGTTGGGTCCGGAATGGTCTTTTTTTTCTTGTTTTGGTCGCAGTCAACCACCATTTGGTGCCAGGTACGTCCCCTGAGTGACGTCAGACGGTATCCTGGAGGTCGACGTGCGTGGTGGCAATCTTCGGATTCTTTTTTCTGTTCTTATTCTCCTTTGTAATCCTTGAGATGGTTATTGAATAACTGATGTAGTTCTTTGCTTCCCCACCTGTTTGTTTTCCTTCTAGGAGAGCCGGGTGGGTCGCATGTGAATCCAGAAAATTCTTCAAGATGCAAAACTACTCCTACTAGCAAGTAACCATTTCGTTTTGCAGCGTGAATCCTTTTCTGGATTCACATGCTGTGCATCAGATTATGTAGCGGTTTCTCCCGTGTCTGGGAGGCTGTGAACGGAAGAACTTGCAAACAGGTGTTGAAGCACCCTTTGTCCAATTTGAGCTTCCTTATTCATTTGTATATCCACACAGTAATGTTTTGTAAAGGTGTGTGGTGATGCCCATGTTGCTGCAGCGCAAATGGAGTCAATGGGTACATTGGCCATAAAGGCTAGCGTTGCTCCTTTCTTTCTAGTGGAGTGAGCTGTTGGTTGAATTGTTAGTTCATTTTTGGCCTTGGCATAACACAATTGGATGGCTGGTACTATCCATCTTGCAATAGTTGCCTTTGTGACAGGTGATCCTGTGTTGGTATGTGCGTAGGCGACAAACAATTGCTTTGTCTTCCTGATTGGTTCTGTTTTTTGTAAATAATACAATAAAGCCCTCCTTACATCCAGCGTATGGAGGCTTCTCTCTCCTTTAGTCTTTGGGTTTTTAAAGAAAACCGGCAGGAGAATGTTTTGGTGGAAGTGATACTTGGATACCACTTTTGGCAAAAACTGTGGGTTAGTTTTTAAGATTACTTTATCGTTGTGGATTTGTAAGTACGGTTCTTGAATTGTTAATGCTTGCAGTTCACTTACTCTTCGTAGTGATGTTATTGCAATAAGAAAGGCTGTCTTTAGGGTAATGTGTTTTAGGTCCGCTGTATGCATGGGCTTGAAGGGCTTTGCCATTAGTTGAGAAAGTACTGTATTTAAGCTCCATGTGGGTACTGGAGCTGCTCTTGGTGGGGAAATTCTTTTTGCTCCTTCTAAAAATCTTTTGATTACTGGTCTTGTATGATTTTCCTTTTGTGTATGCCACTATGGCAGCAAGGTGCACTTTAATGCTTGAGTAGTTGATGTTGCTGTCCAAGAGGTAAGTAAGGTATGTAATAACTGTTGCTTGTGTGTTGATTGAACTGTTTTTCTTGTTAGCGGTGCACCACGTGGTATATCGCTTCCATTTTGCTGTATAGCATTTTCTTGTTGACTCTTTCCTTGCCTCTTTTAGAATTTCCATGGTTCGCAGAGGCAGATTGAGGTGCCCAAATTCTATGTATTCAGTCGCCAAGCTGCTAGGTGTAGCATCGCTGGCTCTGGGTGAAAGATCTGGCCCTGTTGCATTGTTAGCAGGTCCTTTTCTGCTTTGATCTTGAGCATTTCTCCCCTGGATAGTTCTAGTAGGGTTGAGTACCATGTTTGCCTTGTGTAAGAAAGTGGCTCTGTATATACTGAACCAAAGTAAGGTTCAGTGTGCACAGAGTCCACAGCCCCCAGAGGTTTGGCAGAGGCTATAGTTAGATATAACCTTACTCTCTAAAGTGGTAGCTTGGTCGAGCAGTAAGGCAGTATCAGAGGACAGTGTAAAGCATTTGTTGTACACACAGTCAGCAAATGGTCTCACACACTCAAGAACTGAACTCTAGGCACATGGTTTGTATATAAAAATATATGCTCGTTTTATTTTAGAACCAACAATAGGTATCAAAATATACTTTCTCAGAATGAGATACTTTAGAGAAATACTTTCAGTAGGCAATAGACTTCTGAATGCAATGGTTACAGTTGTTGCAATAGGCAACACAATTTCAAACACAATTTAACATTGAGCTCAATGGGAATTTCCAGTTAAATGCAATAGATTACTTTTTGGATTACTTCTCTTACCACAGGACTGGATCCTAGATTCAGTCCTGGGACATCTCCTGGAAACAGTTGAGTAAAAACGTTTTGGTTACAGTTGTGATTTTTAAGGAATATTATTGTATTTTAAAAGTTGGCACTTAGAAACTTTTTCACATGGAATCACCAATGTAATCCTATGGGAGGAAATTCACGTAGCAGGTAAGTAGTGTTATCGCTACGTTTTCTTACTCAGTGTTGGATCCTGGATCCAGCACTGGTGCATCTCCTGTAAACAATTGAAAGAATGCGTTTATGTCACACAGGCGATTTTTAACGAATATTTGTAAGTTTGCAAAATCGACACTTCGAAACTTTTTCGGCAAAAGCCAGGCAATGTTATCATATGGAAGGAAATTCAAGTTACCGGTAAGTACAGTTAGGATTACTTTTCAGGGTCAGTGCTGGGCACCAAGATCCAGCACTGGGATCTCTCCTAACAGGTGAGTAAATTCGTTTCGTAATTTGATTGATTTTAGATGAATATTTTAAAGTTTCAAAACTCCACACTTAGAAGAATTTCCAAGTGAAACCAGTCAATGTTACCCTATGGAGGAAAAGTGAGTTATCGGCTTTTGGGTAAGTACTCGACTGGCAGAGTTAAGGTTCTGGGCATAGACTCAGGGGTCCCCCAGGGTCAGGTAAGTACAGTTGTTACACCCTCAGCGGCACAGGGGCGGCCGGGTGCAGAGTGAGTAGGCCCAATGTTATCCTATGGACGGCAGGGGGCCTTTGGTTGGTGGCTGCTGGCTAGCAGGCCACTCGGCTGTGGGAGCAAAGCTCCTGGTCACTTACTCAGGGCAAGTGGGGAAGTCGCTGGTAGTAGTTGGTGCACCCTCAGCGGCACTGGGGCGGCCGGGTGCAGTGGGCTTTTGGGCCGTTGGGCGCCCAATGGTTTTCAAAGGGAAAGCTGCGTGACGAACAAAGACTGCAAGCTCGGGGACGGCGATTCTTCAGGTGCGACCACCACTTCGAGAGGTAAGTTGGGAAGCTGTGGGAAGGGTAGGCACCCAGGAGTTGGGCACAGGAGGCCGTGCGGCGTCGGGTGCAGGTGTGTCTTTAGGCGTCGGAAATCTTACCCTCAGCTGGTCGCGGTTGGAGGGGTCCCTGGTTCTGAGGCTGCAGGCGTAGTCAGGAGCGTCGAGGAGGGTCCTTGGGTGCTGGATTCTGGGTCACAGTCGCCGGGGGGACGTCCTCGGGGTATTTGTCCACTCAGGCACAGGCCGGGCTCGGCGGGTGCAGGATTCGCGGTTCCCGGTTGGCACCAGGGGTTGTTGCTTACTTTGAGCAGTACCACTGCTCTTGGGAGTCCCAGGTAGTTAGAGTCACAAGGCAGTCAGGTCCTCCGGGGTTTGTGAGGTTGCTGACCACTGGAGACGCCGGGGTTTAGCAGGAGCAGGTTCGAGGGTCGACAGGCCGGTAGGGCTGGGGCCAAATCAGTTGGTGTCTTCCTCTTCTGAGCAGCTGCACGACAGGTCTCCTTGTTTCTTGTTCTTCTTTCTTGTTTCGGAATCTGGAACTAAGGAAGGAAGGTTCAGGGCACCCCTAAATACTAGATTTAGGGGTGTTACAGGTAGGTAAAGGGCAGGGACCAATGGGTCCCTTCCCTGGGGTGGGTACACCCCCTATCCTGCCACTCTCCAGTGGGAGAGGGGCAGGAGTCTAGTCCTGATTGGGCAGGGCTCCCCATCTTCAAGATGGCGAGAGCCCGGAGATGTGCTTCACCTCGCCTCCCCCACCTGAGGGGTGGGGTTGGCAGAGGCTGGCACACCCCCTCTCCTCCCTTGGTGTTTCCCGCCAGTCTTCCCGCCAGAGTGGGGGCTAGAACCAGTGGGGACCAGTTGCTGAGTACAGCAAGTGGTCTGGGGAAGCTCACAAAGGCGGAATGCCTTTGAAGCTTCCCCCTGCCCATCCTGGGGGGAGGAGGCCTAGCACCTCGCCCAGGACGTGCATTGTTGCAGGCGCGGGAGAGCGGATGGCTCTCTACCCAGGGGTCCAGCAACATGTCTGTTGGGTGGCAGCCTAGGCAGCCCCTCAGACAGGACGTGGATTGTAGGTTAGGTTCAGGGGGCAACTCTAAGTTGCCCTCTGTAGTGCATTTTACATTAAATCCCACACTGGCATCAGTGTGGGTTTAATGTGCTGAGAAGTTTGATACCAAACTTCTCAGTCTTCAGTGTAGCCATTATGGTGCTGTGGAGTTCGTAATGACAATCTCCCAGCACCATATACTCTTAATGGCATCACTGCACACAGTGCCCAGGAATGGCCCTGGGTACTGTAGGGGCACAGGGCTCATGCACCTGTGCCCACACCACTGGCATAGTGCACCCAGCTAGAGGGGTGACTGAGGTATGCCAGGGCAGTGTGTTTGTGGGCATGGCACACAGGGATGTGTGCCATGTCGACTCTCTGTTTAGTTCTGCACCAAGACACTCAGCCTGCAAAGGCAGGGTGTGGGTGTCAGGGTACAGGGCCTCCAAGGGTGGAACAATAAGTGCTGCAGCCCTTGGGGGCCTTCTCTGGTCACAATGCCCTCGGTGCCTAGGGTACCATTTACCAGGGGCTGACATGTAACCAGAGGTGCCAATTGGGTTTAGGCTGTAATGCAGTTTTAGGGAAGGAACACAGGCCCTGGGCACCTGATTGGCAGGAGCCCAGGGCACACTCAGTCGAAGTACATCAGCAATTCAGCAAAAAGTGGGGGGCATACCATGCAAGAAAGATGGCACTTTCTCACACTTTGGCCATTGAGGGGCAATGAGAATCATTTGTTCCTGGGTTTTTTGCTTTTTGTAACACTCTTTGCATCAGGGGTGTTGGTGGAAAGGCGTAAGCAAATGTCTGTGACCAATTGAGTGAAAGTGCATTTCCCTTTGATCGGTGGTGTGGAAACCTCGAGGCAAAGGACTGGCATTTTTTGTTCTGCATTGTTGCAAACAGGTCTATCACTGGTGTTCCCCAGATGTTGAACAGGTACTGTACTGTTTTATGTTTCAACTCCCATTCGTGGGAGCAGTTGTTCTGTCTGCTGAGTTGGTCCGCTGTAATGTTGTTTACTCCTGGTAGATGTACTGTCTGTAGATTGATTTTTTGTATTATTGCCAATTGACAGATTTCCTGTGCAAGTTTTCTCAGGGGAAAGGACCTTGTCCCACCCTGTTGCACAAGTTACTTACTTGTGTAACGATATATCTGTAAGAGACATTAGTTAGTGATAGATTCCTTACCTTAGAATATCCCCAGGCGTCAGACTGGATCCGGAAAGTTTTTCGTCAGCAATACCCCTGCGCGTCGGTAGGCGTTGTCGTACTGCTCCGCGTACGTCGCTGGCGTCGTGGTCGCCGAGATGACGTCATGGGAGCTATTTAGACGCGCCCACGCGCGCTAACGTCAGTTCTGTACACAACTTTTCCGCGCCAGGAGCGCAGAGCCATGCCAGAGACCGACAACTGGTGCAATAGAACTAGGGCCCTGAAAGGGATGACCTGAACCCTAGAGAACAGTTCGCAGAACGGGGAGGATGGACGGGCGGTAAGGAATCTATCACTAACTAATGTTTCTTACAGATATATCGTTACACAAGTAAGTAACTTGTGCATCTGAAAGAGGCACGTTAGTGATAGATTCCTTACCTTAGAATACATACCCAAGCAATACCATCCCCGGTGGTGGGTCTGCGAAGTGAAATCACACCAGAAAGTCATGGAGAACCGACCGGCCAAAGAAGCCGTCTCTCCGGACTTGACTGTCAAGGCAATAGTGCTTTGTGAAAGTATGCAACGAGGCCCAAGTGGCCGCCTGACAGATGTCTTGCAGGGGGACACTGCATCCCAATGCTGTAGTAGCTGCTGTCGCCCTGGTAGAATGGGCGCGCAGCCCAACCGGAGGCTCTTTTTTAGCCAGAGAGTAACAGGCTTTAATGCACAAGACAACCCATCGTGAGATAGTCCTCTTGTGCACAGCCCGGCCTTTCTTGGCGCCCACGTAGCCAACAAAGAGCTGGTCATCCACCCGGAACTGCTGTGTGCGGTTGAGATAGAACGAAAGTGCACGTTTTGGGTCCAGACGGTGGAGCCTCTCCTCCTCTCTTGAAGGGTGCGGAGGCGGAAAGAAAGTGGGCAGAGTCACAGTTTGCCCGAGATGAAAGGCAGAGACTACTTTTGGTAGAAAGAAGGGACGTGGTCGAAGAACGACCTTGTCCGGATGAACCGCCAGGAAAGGAGGTTTACTGGAAAGAGCTTGGAGCTCACTCACCCGCCGAGCGGAAGTGATGGCCACCAAGAACACAGTTTTCAAAGTTAATAACCGCAAAGGACAGTTATGAAGAGGCTCAAAGGGAGCGCACATTAAGTATGTGAGAACCAGGTTCAAGTCCCACTGAGGCATGACAAAAGGAACAGGAGGGAAAAGGTGAGTAATGTCTTTGAGAAATCTGTTAACAACAGGGGACTTGAAAAGAGAGGGCTGATCAGGCAGCCTAAGCAAGGCTGAAAGAGCAGAAAGGTAGCCCTTGATAGTGCCCAGAGCAGAGCCCTGCTGGGCCAAAGAGAGAAGGAACAAGAGGACGTCAGAAAGAGGGGCAGCAAGGGGATCTACAGCTTTTGCTGCACACCATGCCACAAATTTGTTCCACCGACAGGCGTATACCGTTTTTCTGGAGGGACGCCTGGCTGCCAGAATCACATTACAGACTTCAGGAGGCAAGTCAAACAGAATCAGCTGTCGCCGCTCAATCTCCACGCAAGGAGGTGGAGGCTGGACAGGTTCGGGTGGAGGACCGTCCCCTGGTGCTGCGACAGGAGATCCTCCCGAAGAGGCAGCCGGATTGGGGGATCCATGCTCATACTGAGTAGCTCGGGATACCAAACTCTTCGAGCCCAGTCCGGCGCCACAAGAATGACTTGAGCCCGGTCGCGTCTGATCTTCTTCAGCACTCTGGGTAGAAGTGGTATAGGCGGAAAGGCGTACAATAGACCGGAACTCCACTCGCGACGAAAAGCGTCGCCGAGCGAGTGCCGCCTTGGAAACTCCAACGCGCAGAACTTCTGACATTGCGAGTTCTCTTCGGTGGCGAATAGATCTAACCAAGGCTCTCCCCACTGTTGAAAGAGACCTTGTGCCACCTCTGAGAAGACGCCATTCGTGATCCAACATGCACCTGCGGCTGAGTTCGTCCGCCCTGGCGTTTAGGGTACCTGCCAGGTGTTGAACCGCCAAGGAAATGCCTTGACGTTCCAGCCACGTCCAGAGACGTAGAGCCTCCTGACAAAGGGTCCACGACCCCACCCCGCCCTGCTTGTTGCAGTACCACATGGCGGTGGTGTTGTCCGTGAACACCTGCACTACTCTCCCCTTGACAGAGGGAAGGAATGCTTTCAGTGCAAGTAGGATCGCCCTGAGCTCCAAAAGGTTGATATGGAGCTTGGACTCTGCCGGAGACTAGAGGCCTCTGATCTCCGCCTCTCCCATGTGGCCGCCCCATCCCAGGAGGGACGCGTCCGTCACCACTGTGTGCTCTGGTTGGGGAAAGGAGAGGAATCTGCCGCTGACCCAACGCTGGTCCGTGAGCCACCACTGCAAGTCCTGTGCAGTGCCCTCCGAGATGTGGACGTAATCGGACAGATTCCCCTGATGCTGCGTCCACTGAAACTTCAGGTCCCACTGCAGAGCCCGCATATGCCATCTGGCATGATTGATCAGCAGGATGCAGGAGGCCATGAGGCCCAGTAGCCTCAGGGTCTTCCTGACCAACACCCAGGACCAATTCTGGTTCGGCGCCGTACGGCGTCAGTTGCGGCGCCGCGCCCGGCGTCGAGGCCGGATCCAATGCCGATGCCGGATCCAGCACCGGCGTCGAGGCCGGAGCCGGCGTAGCCGAGGCCAAAGGCGGCGGCACGGGGGCAGACCCGCCTAACGAGTCCGCGGGGCCCGAAGGCGCTCCGGAGGGACCCGATGGGGCAAATAAACGGCCCATGGACGACAGGAAGACCTGTATCTCCTCCGACGTCGCGTGCGGGCCCGGAAAGGACGGGTAGGCCGCAGGCAACGACGGGGGCTCCAGCGGAGCCGCGGGGGAGTGACCCCCCCGCCCCCTCCACCACGTCCTGGGACCGGTGAGGGGTAGAAGACGAAGGACGTCGCTTCTTTAATTTTTTATGGCGCCGTGACTTACCTGTCCCCGAATCCGACGAGCGAAGGTAGCGGCTCCGCGACCGGTCTCTCGACCTCCCCCGGGAGCGGGACCTTGATCGACGTGGAGATGACTGCTGGGCCTCCAACAACTTTCGGGAACGCTCCCGCAAAGCTTTCGGCGCCATGGCCCGGCAATCGGGGCACACCTCTGGGTCATGGGCGTGCCCCAAGCAGAAGAGACACACGTCGTGCAGGTCCGCTACCGACATGTTGCGGCGGAAGGCCCCACAGGATTTAAACCCGGGCATCCCTACTGCACCAGAGTCGATTACTCGACAAACAATTACCAAGTTAAAACTTTTAACTAGGGGTACTGCTCTCTCTCGGATCTGCGCTGCTGGCGTGGAAAAAGAAAGAACTGACGTCAGCGCGCGTGGGCGCGTCTAAATAGCTCCCATGACGTCATCTCGGCGACCACGACGCCAGCGACGTACGCGGAGCAGTACGACGACGCCTACCGATGCGCAGCGGTATTGCTGACGAAAAACTTTCCGGATCCAGTCTGACGCCTGGGGATATTCTAAGGTAAGGAATCCATCACTAACGTGTCTCTTTCAGATTGTTCAGATAGAACATTGTCGTTGTATTGTCTGTTTGAATTAATATTTTTTTCCCCTGAATGTGTTTCTGGAATGCCTTGAGTTTCTTGTTTAAAAATGCGAGACTGAAAGTATGCAGTGCAACGTGAAGCTGGAGCGTGACGACGCACCAATTATTTGTAACTTTTTTATTGTGCCATTGGGACATGACACACTTCTAGTTTGCACGCGACAACTGATTACGGATTGGAAAACAGTAAAACTTTCTAAATTGGTATAAATGCAGAGTGCATTCCATCACCTTTCTAACTTCATTTTGAATATTTTGTCCCTCCGATAGTTTGCACCCAGATGCTACAGAGTACAAGAAACATAATACCATCTTCTAACAGAGGCGCCCTGGGAAACATAAGGACACTGCTCATCGCACTAAAAAGAACTGTCATTAGTGTTCGAATATGCATTTATGAACATTGGTTGACTTTAGGGAATTGATAACAAGCGCACATTTGTCTGTTTTTTATGAAGGGTTGTTTTTGTTAATTCTCATCATTTCGTTCACAGTACTTGTAGTGATAAAGTTGATTTTATGGGGATTATGGGGATCGAGTGGGTTTGGGGTGACACTGGTATTTGTTTATAGATATTTCGTTGTGTATTAGTAGCAACTGTTTAGAATAGAAAGGTACTTAGTTGAAATGGGAGACACCTGGTGGGGTTGTTATGGGATAAAAAGGAGTGGTTGATGGGTCACATGATTTCACTAGTTTACGCACGGGAGAACTGCAGATTACAGCATCGGGTAACTGTGGAGAGAGTTTGCACTACGGGGATCGCGTGAGTCTTTTTGTCACGTGCTTACACTTTAGCATGAAGGCACAGAGTTTTCACGTTCTGTTTCTTTTTTGTTTCACTTATGCGGGAGGGTGTGCACGTTGTTTTTTACAGCGCATGGAACTCGAGAGCACGTTCAGATAGGGAGTTCGTTGGGGGTTGTGAGTTCGCAGGTTGCATGAGGGGTATATTTATGAATGTGGAATTTGTTCTTTTTACTTTTCTGGTATTTTCCTTGATCAATACACTAAGCACGATTATATTCACTTATTAAGCATGTACTGGTTTGGTGTGAGTTGGGCTAGTGCATCATGGTAGTTGTAGGTTTGTTTTAGAGACATGGAATGTCCTACATTTAAGATGGGTTTCCTTATGTTACAGTTATTACTGAAGAAGGGCCACCGGCCTGAAATGCATTGAGGTTTACGTCAATATGATCACCCAGGATATTACAAGAATTCTGTTGTGCTTTGGATTAAGGCCTGGATGGGCATGTCTGGGGCATTTTAAGCTCAGAATTCTTCAGCCTTTGTTCACAACGGATAAAAGTGATTTTGAAATAAACATGGAGTACATGGATGAACTTTCGTATCAAGTTTCTTGTTTAAAAATGCGAGACTGAAAGTATGCAGTGCAACGTGAAGCTGGAGCGTGACGACGCACCAGTTATTTGTAACTTTATTATTGTGCCATTGGGACATGACACACTTCTAGTTTGCACGCGACAACTGATTACGGATTGGAAAACAGTAAAACTTTCTAAATTGGTATAAATGCGGAGTGCATTCCATCACCTTTCTAACTTCATTTTGAGTGCTAGAAAGACAGTTCATTTCCAAAAAGTTGATGTGCTTTGTGGAATCCTGTTCGTTCCATTGACCATGAACTTTCAGCTGGTTGCAATGCGCTTCCCAACCGTTGAGGGATGCATCCGTGGTGACTGTCACAGATGGAGTTGGGTCCCTGAAAAGTCTCCCCTGTGCTATGTTGTTGGATGCCCACCATTGTATCTCTGCTTGCACCCTTTGTGTAACAACCACTAGATCCTCCCAACTTCCTGTGGCTTGAGACCAGCTGCTGGTAAGCCATTCTTGAAATGGGCGCATGTGTAGGCGAGCGTGAGGGATAAGTGGGATGCATGATGCCATCATGCCCAGTAGTTTCATGACCTTCCTCACTGTCAGAGACTGACCCCTCTGGTAGAGGGTCGTTTCTTGATGGATTGCTTGTATCCTGGTCTTTGTGGGGTATGCCTTTGCTTTCGCTGTATATAATCTTGCTCCCAGGAAGGTTTTTTCTCTTTCTGGTGTTGTTGAAGATTTTTTGTGGTTTATTGAGAAACCCAGTGTCTGTAGAGTCTTGATTGTTTTTTTAACATGATGGTGACATGTTTGTTTTGAATGCCCCCTTATGAGCCAGTCGTCTAGATCGGGGTAGACGTGGATTTTTTCTCTTCTTAGGTATGCCGCCACTGCGGCTAGACATTTTATTAACACCCGTGGAGCTGATTTTATTCCGAACTGAAGTACTTTGAATTGGTAGTGTGTTCCGTTGTGCAGGAATCTTAGGTACTTCCTGTGTATTTTGTTCATGGGGATATGTAAGTAGGCGTCTTTGAGGTCTATTGTTGCCAAGTAATCCCCCTTTTGAATTTGTGGGATTATTTCCTGGAGGGTACACATTTTGAAGCGTTGTGTTAGTATGAACTTGTTGATGAATCTTAAGTCCATGATTGGTCTTAGAGTTTGATCCTGTTTGGGTATTAGGAAATATGGGGAATAGTTTCCTGTGAACCATTCTTGTTTTGGTACTTTTTCTGTTGCCTGTTTTAGGCATAGTTCCTTGATCTCTGCGTTTAGCAGTGTTTGTTCTGATCTCATTAATTTTCTCTCTCTTGGTGGGTTTGCAGGTGGTATTTTTGTTAGCTCTATGCAATACCCGTATTTTACCAAATTTAAAACCCAATTGTCTGTTGTGATCTTTTTCCATTGTCTGTGGAAAAAAGATATCCTTCCCCCCACTGGTGTCTTGTGTGGGTCCTTTTTTGTGATTGAGTCAGTTAGAGCAATTTCCTCTTCCTCTAGAGGATTGGCCTCTTCCTCGGCCATTGCCTCTTCCTCGAAAGGGCTGCTTCTGTTGTTGTCAACCTTGGTAGCTTGACTGCTGACCCATTTGTTGACCTGGGTTCTGCCCTTGAGTTTGTTGTGCCATCTGTTGTCGTTGACCAAAGGAGCCTCTACCTGTGGGCTTCCTATTATTGAATCCCCCTCTTTTAAATGAACCTCTTTGCTGCAGGGCCCCCCATTGCCCTTGCTGTTTCGTTGCCCTTCTTAATTTGTTGAAGAGATTCATCTACGTCTTTGCCAAACAGAGCTTCTCCATTGAATGGTCTGTTGATGATGGAGGTTTGAACTTCCTGTTTAAAACTGAGATTCTGAGCCAGGCATGTCGTCTCAGGATGGTTCCTGTGCACATCTGCCTACTAGCAGTGTCTGCTGCATGTAAAGCTGACTTTAGACAGGTGTTTGCCACGTTTTTCCCCTCCTGGACAATAGATTTTGCCCTCTTTTTGTCCTCCTCAGGTAGTTTGTTCAACAACCACTCTATGTCCTTCCACTGTTGGTGGACATATCTATTCAGTAGGGCATTTGAGTTAGCAATACACCACTGTGTTGCTGCCTCCTTTTCTATCCTTCTCCACACCATATCCATCCTGTTACTTTCCTTTTCTGGTGGAGGCTCGGTGTTGGAGACTGCATTTGCTCTCCTCCTGGCTGTGGTGACAGTAATTGAGTCAGGTATTGTACTTCCCTGAATATATTTAGGGTCCTTTGAGGTTTATACTTTTTCTCCACCCCGGGGGTTACCCCTTTGTTGGAGGCTGGCTCCTTGAAGGCTTCTTTGCCTTGATCCAGAATACTGGGCAGCATTGGAAGGTACTGTGTTCCTTTTGTAGCTGGTGCCAGGGTTTATAGCAAAAAGCATGTGTCCCCTTTTTCTTCTTCTAAGGGTACACCAAATTGATTTGCTGCCCTTTTTACAATGTCATTATAGAAAGCAATGTCATCTGGAGGTGAAGCTTTCGAGGGGTAACTGCAAATCTCTTCTTCTGGGCTCTCGGTGTCGAGGTCGTTCCACTCATCCTCGAAATTTTTGGAGTTTTCCTCCTCTTCAGGTATGTCTCCGTATTCTTCGGGTTCTTCGCCTCGAGGTTCTGGTGTTGGAGGGGAGTCAAAGATACCTTCTTCCTCTCCTTCGGCATCTTCTGCCTTGTCGGCGTCGATGTTCTCTGGTTCGGCAGACGGTGTCTTTGGGATTCGAAAATCCTTCAATGAGGCATCAAAGTCCTTTTTCTTTTGTAGGAGCGCTGCCATTTCCTCCTAGAGTCTTCTCCTTTTCGACCTCGAGGGCCCTCTCGGCGTCGGAGGCCGGAGATTTTCTTTTCTTCCCGACGTCGACGTTAGTCTTCGGCGGTGTCGTGCCCTTTTTTGCGGGTTCGGTGTCGACCCTTTGTTACGGCGTTTTAGGCGATTTTCCCCCCTCTGTAACCTTCGGTTGGGTTCTGTGGGGTTCTTTTAACCGCGGCTGACCCTCGATCGCCTTCTTGCTCGGCGTCGGGGCTGCCTTGTGTGCCTTATGTTCGTGGCCCTCCGGTTCCGAAGGATCTTTATAGTGTCTTACCTTCTCCGTCTTCTTTTTCAGATCCTTCGCCTTCTTCTCGGCGTAGATTTTTTCGGAGTCCCCCTCTAGGACCTCGACGTCCGATCCCTCGTGCGTCGACTCCGCTGGTGCTCCATGTTCTTCCTCATCGCTAGAGAAGGAAAATGCTACTTACCAGTATGCATCTGTTCTTGGCATGTAGAGCTGCAGAGTTGTACACTATGCATAGATCGCCATCTGGTGTTGGGCTCGGATGCTTGCACTTTGTTGTTGTCTTGGAAGAGTCTTTTGTAGTCACGAGATAGGTGACTCCTCCTTTGGACGATAGTGCGCATGGGCATCGACTCCATCCTCAGATTGTTTTTCGCCATGATGGGAAATGATGGAGTGAGTAAGAAATAAAGAGATGTCCATGTGAATGTATCTAATTAAGATAATACTGGAACAGATACAGGTTCCGGGGAGGCGGGTGGGAGTGTACAACTCTGCAGCTCTACATGCCAAGAACAGATGCATACTCGTTGTAAGAAAGTGGCTCTGTATATACTGCACCAAAGTAAGGTTCAGTGTGCACAGAGTCCACAGTCCCCAGAGGTTTGGCAGAGGCTAAAGTTAGATATAACCTTACTCTCTAAAGTGGTAGCTTGGTCGAGCAGTAAGGCAGTATCAGAGGACAGTGTAAAGCATTTTTTGTACACACTCAGTCAGCAAATGAAGCCACACACTCAAGAACTGAACTCTAGGCCAATGGTTTGTATATAAAAATATAGTTGTTTTATTTTAGAACCAACAATGGGTGTCAAAATATACTTTCTCAGAATGAGATGCTTTAGTTAACTACTGTTCAATTGGCAATAGACTTTTGAATGCAATAGTTACAGTTGTTGCAATATGCAACACAATTTTAAACACAATTATACATTGAGCTCAATGGAAATTTCTGGTTAAATGCAATAGATTACTTTTTGGATTACTTTTCTAACCACGGGACTGGATCTTGGATTCAGTCCCGGGACACTTCCTGTAAACAGGTGAGAAAAAGCGTTTTGGTTATGGTAGTGATTTTTGAGGAATATTACTGTATTTCAAAAGTTGACACTTAGAAACTTTTCTGGGTAAAATTACCAATGTTATCCTAGGGAAGGAAATACAGTTTGCAAGCAAAGTATGTTTACGTTACTTTTGTAATCCAGTGCTGGACTCCTAGGTTCAGCACTGGGACATTTACTTAAAACAGGTAAGTAATTACGTTTTGGTAGTCTGTACGATTTTTAAAGAATATTCTTGTTTTCAAAAGTCGACACTTAGAAACTTTTTGGAAGAAAAAGTGCCCATGTTATCCTATGAGGAAAAATGAGTTATCGGTCTCGAGGTAAGTAATCGGTCTTTTGAGTTAGGGTTCTGGGGTTAGACTCAGGGGTCTCCCAGGGTCAGTGATGCACTGTTGTTGCACCCTCAGCGGCACTAGGGCGGCCGGGTGCAGAGTGTTGAGGCCCAATGTTATCCTATGGAGGATAGGGGACTCCGGTTGGTGGCGGCTGGCAAGCAGGCCACGGGGTTGTGGGAGCAAAGCTCCTAGGGTTAAGCTCAGGACACGTTGGGGACCAAGTTAGCACCAAAGAGGCACCCTCAGCGGCACTAGGGCGGCCGGGTGCAGAGTGCTGTTTTGAGGTCGGGTGCCCTGTTGATTTCAATGGAAATTTTCGGTTTTGGTTTTCAGCTGCAGGCTCGGTCCAGGAAGACTTCCAGGAGGAACCAACAGCTGGGCAGGTAAGTTGGAGGGCTCGGGGATGTAGGTGCACCTCGGGTTCCTTTCTCCAGGGCGCAGGGCGTCTGGATGCAGGGGTGTCTTTTGAGGTCGGATTTCACCTTACCGGGCCACTCGCGGTTGGGGGTTCTCCGTGCAGAGGCTGCAGGCGACGTCGGGGAGTCCTGGAGGGGTCAACCCACGGTGGACTCGGACTCTGGAGAGCTGGGGGACCTCGCTGGGACCGGTGGGCCACTTGAACTCGGGCTGTAGGCGACGGGTGCAGTGGTGGTTCCAGGCGTCGGGTTTCTTTCTCCTCAGCAGGCTCGGAGTCTTTGTTTGGTGTTTCTTTTGAACAGAGCTGCTGTTCACAGGAGATCCGGTCTTTGTTGAAGGCAGTCAGTCCTCCCTGGGGTTCTGGAGGTCGCTGGCTGCAGGACAAGACTATTTTTGGCGCAGGATCTCTGGAAACTGCAGACGGGCCGGTAGGGCTGGGGCCAAGTCAGTTGTTCTCTGCAGTCTCCTCTGCTGGGCGTCTTCTTTCGTCCTTTTTCTTCTTAGGTTGCGGGAATCTAAGGAAGGAAGGTTCAGGGTGCCCCTAAATACTAGATTTAGGGCGTTACAGGTAGGTAAAGGGCAGGGACCAATGGGTCCCTGCCCTGGGGTGGGTACACCCCCTATCCTGCCACTCTCCTGTGGGAGGGGGCAGGAGCCTAGTCCTGATTGGGCAGGGCTCCCCATCTTCAAGATGGCGAGAGCCCGGAGATGTGCTTCACCTCGCCTCCCCCACCTGAGGGGTGGGGTTGGCAGAGGGTGGCACACCCCTTTCCTCCCTTGGTGTTTCCCTCCAGTCTTCCCACCAGGATGGGGGAGGAACCGGTGGGGACCAGTTGCTGAGTACAGCAAGTGGTCTGGGAAGCTCACAAAGGCGGAATGCCTTTGAAGCTTCCCCTGCCCATCCTGGGGGAGGGGGCCTAGCACCTCACCCAGGACGTGCATTGTTGCAGGCCCGGGAGAGCGGATGGCTCTCTACCCAGGGGTCCAGCAACATGTCTGCTGTGTGGCAGCCTAGGCAGCCCCTCAGACAAGACGTGGATTGTAGGTTAGGTTCAGGGGGTAACTCTAAGTTGCCCTCTGACGTGCATTTTACAGTAAATCCCACACTGGCATCAGTGTGGGTTTACTGTGCTGAGGAGTTTGATACCAAACTTCAGTCTTCAGTGCAGCCATCATGGTGCTGTGGAGTACGTGCTGACGACCTCCCAGCACCATATACTCGGAATGGCAGCCCTGCACTTACAGTGCCCAGGAATGGGCCTGGGTACTGTAGGGGCACAGGGCTCATGCACCTGTGCCCTCACCACTGGCATAGGGCACCCAGCTAGAGGGGTGACTGAGGTATGCCAGGGCAGTGTGTTTGTGGGCATGGCACACAGGGATGTGTGCCATGTCGACTCTCTGTTTTGTTCTGCACCAAGACACTCAGCCTGCAAGGGCAGTGTGTGTGTGTCAGGGTACAGGGCCTCTAAGGGTGGCACAATAAGTGCTGCAGCCCTTAGGGGTCTTCTCTGGTCACAGTGCCCTGGGTACCTAGGGTACCATTTACCAGGGGCTTACCTGTGGCCAGAGATGCCAATTGGGTTTAGGCTGAGTACAGTTTTTAGGAAGGAACACAGGCCCTGGGTACCTGATTGGCAGGGATCCAGGGCACACCAAGGAAAAGTGCATCAGTTATCAGGCAAAAAGTGGGGGGGTTACTGCAACAGAAACCCACTTTCCTACACTCGTAAGTAGCATTTTCCGTTCGAGGCATATGAGCTGCAGGTTGTACACTATGCATAGACTGTACAGCAGTGTCTCCCCTAGCGGTGGTCACCTGTATCTGTTGCAGTGGTTTGAAAAAGTGTTTTAAGAACAGCTTGGCCTACAGAAGCTTGTTGCTTAGCCTGCACGTCAACACAATAGTGTTTGGTGAAGGTGTGTGGTATAGACCATGTTGCTGCTTTACAGATGTCATCTAAGGGAATGTTCCCTAAGAATGCCATGGAAGCCCCTAGTTTGCGTGTTGTGCGCTCTAGGGGGAATTGTTAATGTGCGTTTAGCCTTTTGGTAGCATATTTGAATGCATTTTACTATCCACCTAGCGATCCCAGCTTTGGAGATGGGGTTACCTTTATGAGGTGGTGCGAAGGCTACAAACAGTTGTTTTGTCTTTCTAAAGGGCTTAGTCCTGTCGATGTAATAAAGTAGGGCTCTTTTGACGTCCAGTGTGTGAAGAGCCCTCTCTGCTACAGAGTCTGGGTTTTGGAAAAACACTGGTAACTCAACTGATTGGTTAAGATAAAAAGCAGAGATTACTTTGGGAAGGAATTTTGGATTTGTTCTAAGAACCACCTTGTTACGATGTATTTGTAAGAATGGTTCTTGTATGGTTAAAGCCTGGATCTCACTAACCCCCCTGAGAGAGGTAATTGCGACAAGGAAAGCTACTTTCCATGTGACGAACTGTAGTTCGCATTTGTGTAGAGGTTCAAATGGGGGACCCATGAGCCTGGTAAGAACAATGTTTAAATTCCACACTGGAGAGGGTGGCAGTCTGGGGGAATTATCCTTTTAAGGCCCTCCATAAAGGCTTTAATTGCAGGTACTCTAAATAGTGACAAGTGTTGTCTGTTTTGCAAATAAGCGGCAAGTGCCGCTAGATGTAATCTTATGGATGAATATGCTAGATTACACCTTTGTAAGTGTAGCAAATAGCAAATGATGTCCTGGATTGAAGCGTCCAGCGGATTGATTTTATTGTTGTTGCAGTAAATGACAAATCTTTTCCATTTTGCTGCATAGCAAGCTCTAGTAGTAGGGCGTCTGGCTTCCTTAATGATGTTCATACAGTCCGGTGGAAGGTTAAGATAACCAAACTCTAGGACTTCAGGAGCCAGATCGCTAGATTCAGTTGACCTGGATCGGGGTGCCTTATCTCTCCATGGTTCTGCGTTAGCAACGTTGGGGAGAGACGTAGCTTTTGGTGTGGAACTACTGAAAGTTCCAGTAGTGTTGTGAACCACGGTTGCTGTGCCCATGTGGGCGCTACCAGGATCATCCTGAGAGACTGTTGTCTGAGCTTGCGTACTACTAGGGGAATCAGTGGGAGTGGCGGAAAAGCGTACGCAAATCTGCCTGACCAGTTCATCCATATCGCATTGCCTTTGGACAACGGGTGTGGAAACCTGGCGGCGAAGGTTGGGCATTTTGCATTTGCGTGTGTGGCGAACAGATCTATGTCTGGTTGACCCCACATTTGGAAAAATGGTTGAAGAACTTGGGGATGAAGTTCCCATTCGTGTATCTGCTGTGTCTGTCGACTTAGCAGATTCGCAATCGGATTGTGAACTCCTGGAAGATGTTCTGCAAGAAGATATATGTTTTGTGGAATGGCCCATCTCCAAATGTTCTGTGCCAGCTGAGACAGCTGCAAAGAAGGTGTGCTTCCTTGTTTTTGCACGTAATACATGGCTGTGATGTTGTCCGTCCGGACTAGTACAGTCTTGTGACGTAGATGTACTTGGAATGATTTTAATGCTAGGAATATTGCCAGTAATTCTAGGTGATTGATGTGGAACACTTTCTGTTGAGTGGTCCATTTGCCTTGAATTGTGTGGTTTAGGAGATGAGCTCCCCAGCCGGTGAGTGATGCGTCTGCTGTTAGCACTATCTGTGGAACTGGCTCTAGGAACGGCCGCCCTTTGGAAAGGTTTGGTGTGTTCCACCACTGCAGAGAGCGATGTGTGCGGCTGTCCACCAACACCAGATCTGTAAGTTGTCCTTGAGCCTGGTTCCACTGACGTGCTAGGCATTCTTGTAAGGGCGCATCTGAAGTCTTGCATGAGGTACGATAAAATGCAAGATGCCATCATTCCTATGAGTTGCATGAATACCCTTGCTGGGAGGGAATGCTGTGGCTGAAATTTGGTGATTAGTGTTTGTATACTGGTTATCCTGGCTGGATTGGGATATGCCAGAGCTCTGGAGGTGTCTAATGTGGCCCCTAGTTACTGGTGAATGTGGGAGGGCTGAAGAGGTGACTTGATGTAGTTTACTGTGAATCCTAAGTCGTGTAGCAGCTGGATGGTTTGATGAGTGTGATGAACACACTGGTTGAATGACTTGGCTTTTATTAGCCAGTCGTCGAGGTATGGAAAGACATGGAATTGTTGTCTTCTTAAGTGTGCTGCTATGACTGCCAGGCACTTTGTGAACACCCTGGGTGCGGTGGTCACCCCGAATGGAAGGACTTTGAACTGATAGTGTTGCCCGTCCACTATGAATCTTAGATATTTTCTGTGAGCCAGGTGTATGGGAATGTGGAAGTAGGCGTCCTTGAGATCTAGTGTGGCAAGGAAGTTGCCTTGTTGAAGTAGTGGGAGGACCTGTTGAAGAGTGATCATATGAAAATGATCTGATTGTATGTAAAGATTGAGGGGTCTGAGGTCGAGTATTGGCCTTAGGGTGCCGTCCTTTTTGGGGATTAGGAAATACAGCGAGTAAACCCCTGTTCCTTGATGCTGTAAGGGAACTAGTTCTATTGCTTGCTTTTGAAGCAGTGAGAGAACCTCTTGTTTTAAGAGTGTGAGAAGTTCCGTGGACATTGGACGCTGTTTGGGTGGTATGGTGGGTGGGGTTGCTGTAAGTTCCAGGCAGTAACCATACTGGATAATTTGTCTTACCCACTTGTCTGTAGTGATGGAATTCCAGACAGGTAGGAACTGTGATAGTCTCCCTCCGACCGGGGTGGAATGATCTGGAGGGATTGGAGGAAGTCACTACTTATTAGTGGGGAGGCGCGAGTGTTGTTGTTACCTCGGCCTCTTCCTTTGTTATTTCCCCGGTATCCGCCTCTAAAATATCCTCTGTTGGGGGATGTTTGCGTGGTGTTTTTGTAGGAAAAAGAGGCGGTGTCTGTTCCGATATTTTTGGATGCTCCTCTATAGAAGGAGCGACGAAAGGAACCACGTGTGGATGGAGACTAATGCCCCCATGGATTTAGCAGTCTCCGTGTCCTTTTTCATTTTCTCTAGCGTGGTGTCTACAGCCGATCCAAAGAGTTGTTCTTGATTGAACGGCTGATTGAGGATTGTTGTTTGTACCTCCCGTTTGAAGCCTGAGATGCGTAACCAGGCATGTCGTCTGAGTAGTACACTAGTGTTAATGGACCTAGAGGCTGTGTCAGCTGCGTCAAGGGCACACTTGATTGAAGCATTGGTTATTAATTTGCCCTCCTGAATTAAATCATCTGCCTTGGTTTTATATTGATCATGTAAATGTTGTAATAGGGTTTCTAGTTGGTCATAGTGAGCCCTATCATACCTAGCAAGTAATGCCTGTGTGTTGGCTATCCACCAGTGATTAAACTGCTTGGGCGGCAACTCTCTTGCCGGAAGCATCTAACAACTTAGACTCTTTATCTGGAGGTGGTGCCTCACCGGAGGTCTGAGAGTTGGCACGTTTCCTAGCATTCGCTACCACTAGTGAGTCTAAAGGTAGTTGACCCCACCTACATCAAGGATCATTGGGAGCGGGTTTATATTTTTTGTCAATCCTGGGATTGAGAATTCTAGCCCTAACAGGGTCTTTGAATATGTCGGGGGCATGTTTAATGACACCCTTTAACATTGGAAGGGTTTGTACAGTCTTTTGTGACTGTTCAAAGGTGTCTAGAAGAAAGTCCTCGTCTGCAGGGTCAGAATGCATCTGAACCCCATGGTAGAGAGCAGCTCTATTTACAAGCTGACCAAAGCCAATATTGTCACCTGGGGGAGACGGCTTTGTTGGATATGCATGGGGATCAGGGAGGTCTGGAGGATCTATTGGGTCATTATAATCGTCCCAATTGTCCTGTGGTACATCTGTATCGTCATCAGGGTCAGTGAAAGGGTCATTGTTGCCTTCCCCTAGATGATCATCATCCTGTGGTGGTGGTGAATTTGGTAGAAGTATAGGAGAATGTGGAGGAGAGACAGGGTTAGGAGGAAGAACAGGAGAAGAGGGTTGTATAGGTGAAGTGGCACAGTCTTTCTTTTTCACAGGCACTACAGGAGTGCCTGGTGTGTCCAGTTTCCTCTTCTTGTGTGGAACAGCAGCCAAATGTCCTGTTTTGGGGTCTATGTGGAGAGTTTTTTGTTTTGGATCAATAGGATCCGGCCGAAAAAGTTCTTCCTGTTCGGTAACTGCTTTCGGCGCCGATTTCTTCGGGTCCGAGCGAGGTTTAGATTTCTGCTCCGAGGCCTTGGGAGATGGTTTGGGGTAGTTTGGATTGGCTGTGGAGGCGGAAATCTTTTTCGGTTCCGAAGGTTTTGATTTCGGATCCGATGGCTTTTCTTTCGGCGTCGATGTCTTTTTGGGAGTAGGCTGCACGCTCGGTTTCGGTGCCGATGGTGCCTGCGGAACACTGAGATGCGGTTTGCTCGGTCCCGAGCTACCGGAAGGCTTGTCCCTTATCTTCGGAGCCGGGCCCAGGGGCGGGGCTTCTGAAGCTTGTTTTCGGTCGGGACTGGGGCCAGCAGGCGAAGTCTTGACCAGGGCCTTCTTTTTTTGGGGTGGAGTTGGGGTAGGGGCAGTTGTACTCACTCGGTGACCAGGAGTGATGTGGCCGTCTGAGTCTGAGTCGTCTGCTTCGGACACGATTTCCAGGTCCTCAGAATCCTCCTCCGGGACATCGGGGCCTTCATCGAAGATGTCCACCGGTACCGGAGCTGCTCGCTGCGCCATGATGTGTCGTCGGGCCCGGCGATCACGGATGGTCATTTTAGATGTAAAAGAGGCGCAGGCTTGGCAATTGTTCTCGTCGTGTTCGGGCGAGAGACATAGGTTACAGACTTTGTGGTGGTCACTGTGTGGAAATTTAGCTCCACACTGGGGGCATTTTTTAAATGGAGTCCTTTCCATGAGCTGTAGGCCCGAACGGCGCCGATAGGCCCAACGGCCCGGGTCGACGACCGGAATCGAGTAGTTGAGGTGCGCGTCGAAGATCACGCGATCGAAAACAATACCGTCGAGTTTTTTGATAGTTTGCGCGTCGAAAAGGTTTGGAGAATATGGTGCCGAACCGGAGCGCAGAAGTTACATCCGAACCCGATGGCGGAAAAAAACAATCTGAGGATGGAGTCGATGCCCATGCGCACTATCGTCCAAAGGAGGAGTCACCTATCTCGTGACTACAAAAGACTCTTCCAAGACAACAACAAAGTGCAAGCATCTGAGCCCAACACCAGATGGCGATCTATGCATAGTGTACAATCTGCAGCTCATATGCCTCGAACACCTAGGTCTCTCAGGGAGGTTTTCCTCGTTGCCTGCGACATTGTGGCGTAGTGGGCCTGTCTTTGATTTCGGCGTGTCCTTAGCGTCTTTGGCAGGAACGCTGCGCAGGCCTCACAGTCGTTGTCCTGGTGATCTTCGGGCAGGCAGAGGCTGCAGACGTCGTGTGGGTCGCGTTGAGCGTACTTGTGGTGGCACTTGGGGCAGAACTTGATGGGGGGATTCTCCATGACCCCTACCTCGCCATTTGTGGACCGGAGTAGTCCTCTGGTGTTAAACCGAAGCTCTGCTCTTGCCTCCGGTTACGACGTCGATGATTGATGATGATATTTCTCGGCAACCTCTTCTTTTTCAAAGTTTTTGGGGAAAATTCGAAATTTTCTTCGGAGCTTCCTGTCTTGCTTCCAGACCCAACGGCGGAAAAAAGAATCTGAAGATGGCCACCACGCACGTCGACCTCCAGGATACCGTCTGACGTCACTCAGGGGACGTACCTGGCACCAAATGGTGGTCAACTGCGACCAAAACAAGAAAAAAAAAAAAAAGATAATTCCGGACCCAACCACTAGATGGTGGAATGATGCACAGCATGTGAATCCAAGAAAGGATTCACGCTGCAAAACCACAATGCCATAGAGGACCTGGTTGAGGAGCTCGACCTCACCCCTTACCTTCACTGGTCTTTCAAGGAGGTAAGGTCCCTATGTAAAATTAAAAACATAGCCATGGGGTCCCATCCCACCAAACAAAAGCTCCAGGAGCTGTTGGCTGGGTATGCTAAGGACCACCCATCTGAAAATGGTAAAGACCAATCAGATGAGGAAGGAGGGGAAGGGGATGACCAGGTAGATTAACCCCATCCGCTTCCTAGGGAGAAAAGGGTCCAAGTACCCCTGACTCCAAGAATCAACCTCTCAGTACCTAGATCCCACACAGGTGGGTCAGGTACGGCTGAGGACATTGAGGACAGCCTCAATGAGGAGGACATCCTGCTAGCCAGGTTGACCAAAAGATTAGACGTAGAGACCAGACTCCTGGCTCTAGAAAAAGAAAGAGCAGAGATGGGCCTAGGACCCATCAATGGTGGCAGCAATTAAAAAAACAGAAAGAGCAGGATGCTATGATCCCAAAATCCCCAAAGGGATTATCCCTAAATTTAAGGATGGTGATGATATCACCAAGTGGTTCACAGCCTTTGAGAGGGCATGTGAAGCCAGAAGGGTGAAGAAAGCTCACTGGGGGGGGTACTCCTTTGGGAACTGTTCTCTGGTAAGTACAGGGGCAGATGCTGGGTCTTATGACCTCATGAAGAGAACTCGGATTGAGGGATTTGGACTCTCAACTGAGGAATACAGAATTAGATTCAGGGGGGCTCACAAAACCCAAAACCAATCCTGGATTGACTTTGTTGACTACTCAGTTAAAACACTAGGTGGCTGGTTGACTGGAAGTAAAGTGCAAGATTATGATGGTCTTTATAATTTGTTTATGAAAGAGCACATATTAAGTCATTGCATTGATGAAAAGTTGCATCAGTATCTGGTAGACCTAGGTCCAATTTCTCCCCAAGAATTGGGAAAGAAGGCGGACCATTGGGTCAAGATAAGAGTAACTAGGACGTCCACTGGGGGTGACAAAAAGAAAGGGGTTACAAAACCTCCCCAGAGGAAAGACAGTGAGCCTCTAAAAGATAAAAGTAAGGAGTCCCAGGTAGCCCCCCAAAAACCTGACCAGGAGGGAGGGCCCAAAGACACCTCACAAACTAAAACTGGGTACCAAGGTAAGAATTGGGATCCCAACACGGTATGGTGTCACAACTGCCAAAAGGCAGGACACCACACCAAGGACCCTAGCTGTCCTAAAAAAATTACAGCCGCTAGTGTAGCTCCAGGGGTTGCCAGTGTAGCTTTAGAGGGCGATTCCTCAGATGAGGAAGCCCTCATAGCCTTCAACTGGAAAATGGGCCCAAAAGGTGAGTTGGAGATTCCAGAGGGGAGTAGACACTTCCACCACCTACTGGTGAATGGAATCCCAGCCCTTGCCCTGAGAGATACCTGTGCCAGTCACACTGTGGTGCATGACAGGTTGGTTCTCTCAAACCAGTATGTCGCAGGGGAAACAAAAAGAGTAAGAACTGTCCCAGGGGGTGTCACTGTTAGGCCTGTGGCTGCAGTGCTCCTTGAAATAGCTGGGTCCCTTAAATGGAGAAAGGTGGTAGTCAGTAAAGACCTCCCCCTTGATTGTCTCCTTGGGAATGACCACCCAGAGGTTGGTTTGAGCCAAAGAGAGGTACTGGTCCAGTGCCAGACCTCATCCAAGAAACTTTGGGGGGGCTCAACCTGCGTAATTCCGGAAAGTCTGAAATTCTCTTTTTTGGTCACAACCCGGGGGAGGAATGGCGTAAGTGGTGGCCACAGAATATGTCCCCCCCCCCTGCCAATTTAGCCACAACCGTGAAGAACCTCGGGGTGAAAATGGATGCGGATATGTCCATGAAGTCCCAGGTTCAAGCTGTAGCGGGCACATGTTTTGGCCTACTGAAAATGTTGAGAAACTTCCTCCCACTACTCCTGGTTTCCCACAGGAAAACAGTAGTCATAGCATTAATCCTATCTCGCCTCGACTAGGTCAATGTCCTGTATGTTGGCCTTCCTGACGATCCTCTTGGCCGTCTACAGGTAGTGCAAAACGCTGCGGCTAGAGCCATACTCATGGTGGGCCTCAGGACACATATGACTCCACACTTGAAGTCCTTGCACTGGCTTTCGATTCGAAAGAGGACAAACTTCAAAGCCCTGGTGCTGGCTTATAAGGCATTCCATGATACAGGGGCCTTTTACTTGAGAAACAAATGCCAGCGCTATGCTCCATCTAGAAGTCTGAGGTCTTCTGGCCAGCAGCTCTTGCTGATTCCTAGGTTTTCCCGCTCCCGCCTGGGTGGTCGTTCTTTTCAGGTGGTAGCCTCTCATCTCTGGAATAGCCTGCCGCCAGCTTTACGTCAGGCACATGATCTCCTCAGTTTTAGGCGAAGATTAAAAACGTGGCTCTTCGTACAATAAATCGGTTGTCCGGGGGGTGCTGTTTTCCGCTCTGTCACTGGTCTCCTTTCTCAGCGCCGGGACACTCCAGGGAGTAGCCGTGCGCTCTATAAGTGCCCAGTAACATAGTAACATAACATAGTTAGTGCAGCTAAGCCCCAAAAGAAAAAGAAGAGAGTGTAGGAAAGGTGGACAACTGTTAGCCACAGTTCTAGTGGGCCAGGGAGATTCTATCCCAGTAAGGAGGAACTCCAAAATTGGCACTGGTGAAGTCCCCCCTAGCCAACAAAAAGACCTGACTAGTCAGGCAACTGTCCAGCCTGAGTTGGATGCTCCTCAGCTGGCAGAACAGAGGGTGGAAGAAGGGTGTTCACTACCAAGTGTAGTGACCCCCCTACCCTAAAACAGCAGACAGGCCACCAGCACCCAAAGAAGGCTGTAAGTTAGCCACTTCACCTACCAGTGAAGGGCTAAAGGTGTGGTTCTGGACACTGACAGCTGTCAATAGCCTCTGCTGGGTGTTAGCCTTCATTGCAGCACTGTCCTTGGCATGGTGGCCTAGCCCCCTGCCAAATAGCAAGTTAGGCCCCCTGGCCCTATTGGTCATGGTGGGGCTGCTCAAGCTGTGGGTAACCTCTGTGGGTAAGCTGGGCTTTGCCCTAGCTAAGTTAGAATTTGCAGAGGTAGGCACCTCTGAACCCAAACTAAAAAGATGGGGTGAAGACACTAAAGAGCTAGGAAAGGAGCATTGGGAATTAGGTCCTGAAACTGTTGAGGTAGGCCAGCTCCCAAAGGGACTGACCTGGACAGAAGGATGTAAGGCAGAGTAGGCCCTGCAACTTTCAAACCACTTCCTCTACTCTTCCTCGCCTGAAAGACTAGGAAGACTCTCCCAACTTTTGCTGAGTCTCCTGGCCTTGGGTGGGGGGCTTGTGTAGGAAAGTGGGTTTCTGTTGCAGTAACGCCCCCCCAACACTTTTTGCAAGACTACTGATGCACTTTCACTTGATGTGCCCTAGGTCCCTGCCAATCAGGTTCCCAGGAACTGTGTTCTTTCCCCAAAACTAACCCAATTGGCATCTCTGGCCACAGGTCAGCCCCTGGTAAATGGTACCACAGGTACCCAGGGCACTGTGACCAGGGAAGACCTCTAGGGCTGCAGCACTTATTGTGCCACCCTTAGAGGCCCTGTCCCTTTACACACACACACTGCCTTTGCAGGCTGCGTGCTTTGGTGCAGACAAATTGAAGAGTCGACATGGCACACATCCCTGTGTGCCATGCCTACAACCCACTGCCCTGGCATAGATCAGTCACCCCTCTAGCTGGGTGCCCTATGCCAGTGGTGAGGGTACAGGTGCATGAGCCCTGTACCCCTACAGTGTCTAAGTCCATTCTTAGACATTGTAAGTGCAGTGCTGCCATTAAGAGTATATGGTGCTGGGAGCTTGTCATTACAAACTCCACAGCACCATAATGGCTACACTGAAAACTGAGAAGTTTGGTATCAAACTTCTCAGCACATTAAACCCACACTGATGCCAGTGTCGGATTTAATGAAAAATGCACTCAGAGGGCCTTTTAGAGATGCCCCCTGAAAAACGACCAGCCTCTGGTGGGATCCCTGACTGGTACACACCAGCCTGCCACCACAAGACATGTTTCTGGACCCCCAGGGTGGAAGCCTTTGCTCCCTGAGCCCAGAAACAAAGCCTATCCTGGGCGGTGGAGTTCACACCTCCCCCAGGCCAGGAAGAACCATCTGTGTTAGGGGAGCTTCAAAGGCCTGGCAGCCTTTGTAATGCGACCCCCAGCCTCTCCTACTATCAGGAGCAGGCCCCCTTCCTGTCTCCCCTCCTTTTCGGTGGGGAGACAGGCGGGAAAAACTAGCCAGCCCAGAAGGTGTGCCCACCTCTGCCAACTCCACCCCTCAGGTGGGGGAGGCGAGGTGAAGCCCACTCTTCAGTGCCGGCCATCTTGCAGATGGCAGGCACGCCCCAATCAGGATTAGGGATTGTGCTCACTCCCTCACGTGGGATGAGCACACCAAGGGTGTAGTCACCCTAAGGTCAGTAGTCCATTGGCTACTGACCTCGAGGCCCCTAAAACGCCCCCTAAATACAGTATTTAGGGGGCAGCCCTGAACCAAGAAGGCAGATAAGAAACTACAAGAAGAAAAGAAGAAGGACCGAACAGCCGTGCCGAAGCTAACAAGAGGAGGACGCCCACTGACTTGGCCCCAGCCCTACCGGCCTGTCCCCACCTCGAACCTGCTCCAGCGAAATCCCGGTGTCCTGCAGCCAGCAACCTCAAGAAACCCGGAGGACCTGCCTGCCTTCAATTCCAAAGACTCTGTCTCCCATGAACACCGGATTTGTTCAAACAACAGACTCCAGCTCCGCAAGGATCCGCAAGTTTGCACCACTCTGCACCCGACGCCCACAGTTCGAGTGGCCCAACACCAAGAGGAGGTCTCCCCGGCGATCCTGACCCGAGATCCGGTGGCCCCTGACCTACCACAAGCCTCCAGTCGACGCCTGCAGCCTCAAACCGGAAGATCCCCACCAACCGCGACCAGGAGCTGGTAAGAAGATCCAACCCTAAAAGACACCACTGCACCCGACGCCCCATGGCCCTGGGTGGCCCAACCGACTGTCTAACCAACCCCCAGAATCCCAACCTACCTCTCCAAGTGGTAGTCGCACCTAGAAGACCTTCGTCCCCGAGCCTGCAGTGTGTTTGCAAACCGGAGACTCCCCATTGAAAGCTACAGGGCGCCCGATGCCAAAACAGCACTCTGCACCCGGCCGCCCCAGTGCCGCTGAGGGTGCACCTTTTGTGCTGGCTTGAACCCCTATTTGCCCTGAGCTTAAGTCCAGGAGATTTGCTCCCACAACTTTGTGGCCTGCTCGTAAGCAGCCACCAACCGGAGGTCCCCTATCCCCCATTGGATAACACTGGGTCTCAGCACTCTGCACGCGGCCGCCCTAGGGCCGCTGAGGGTGTAACGAGTGCATCCTTGACCCTGGGGGACCCCTGAGTCTACCCCCAGAATACCAACTCCCACAACCGAATACTTACCTATGAACCGATAACCCTATTTTCCTCAATAGGGTAACAATGACGGTTTTTCTGTGAAAAGTTTCCAAGTGTGGAGCTGGAAAATCTATAAAAGTTTCTAAACTGTAACATAACCAAAACGCTTTTACTCACCTGTTTACAGGAAATATCCCAGTACAGTATCCAGGTATCCTGCACTGTGTAAAAAAAGTAATCTGTAAAGTAATCTACTTGACATCCTACTGAAAAGCCAATACAAAGTATATGTACAATATTTCAAAGCATTGCATTACTAGTAGTTCTACTGTAATCAAACCAAAAGTATATATACAACTGCAATACAAACTGTTTATGAATAGTATTATTACTGCAAAGTACTTATCACTTACCTGTGCCAGGCTTGCTTGGTTCTAGGAAATAAAATAACTAAAAGAATATTTTTATACAAAACCAATTGGTCTGAAGTTCCGTCTTTGAGTGTGTGATATCATTTGCTGATTGAGTGTGTACAACAAATGCTTAACACTACCCTTTGTTAAAAAACTTACTGCTCGCCCACACTACCACAAATAGAGAGTAAGGTGCTATCCACTTTTACCTCTGCCTACCTTTGGGGTTCCACTGGACTCTGTGCACACTATACTGCACTTCGGTATAGTATATACAGAGCCAGCTTCCTACAAGCACTGCTTGCCCTACATTGGCTTGTTGGTGTGCTAATACATCCACACAATAGTGTTTGGTAAATGTGTGTGGTGTAGACCATGTTGCTGCCTTACATATGTCAGCTATAGGAATGTTAACTAAAAAAGGCCATAGATGCCCCTATTTTGCGAGTGGAATTCGCTCTAGGGGGTATAGATAAAGTTCTTTTAGCTTTTGTACAGCAAGTTTGAATGCATTTAACAATCCATCTTGAAATACCAGATTTAGAGATAGGATTGCCCATGTGAGGTGGTGCAAATGCGACAAACAGTTGCTTTGTTTTACGAAAATCTTTTGTCCTTTCGATATAATACAATAACGCTCCTCTGACATTAAGTGTGTGAAGAGCTCATTCTGCTACAGAATCAGGTTGAGGGAAGAACACAACTCAACTGATTGGTTAAGATGAAAAGCAGAGACTACTTTAGGGATGAATTTTGGGTTGGTGCGAAGAACTTCCCTATCTTTATCTAGCTGAAAGAAGGGTTCTTCTCAGGTTAATGCCTGAAGCTCACCAACTCTCCTTAATGAAGTGATTGCAATGAGGTAGGCAACCTTCCATGAAAGGAACTGTCAAGGACAATTGTGTAATGGTTCAAAGGGTGGACCCATGAGTCTTGTAAGTGCAATATTGAGATTCCATACTGGTGCCGGAGGTATTCTGGATGGTATTATTCTTTTTAAGCCTTCCATAAAGGCTTTAATCACAGGGACTTTGAACAAAGATAAATGCGGTCTGTTTTTCTTTAGGTGGGGAAGGTAACAATATTTTGAACAGAGGCATCCAAAGGATTAATCTTGTTGTTATTACAATAAATAACAAATCGTTTCCATTTTGCTGCATAACAAGCTCTGGTAGTAGGCTTTCTTGCTTCTTTTAGAATAGTCATACAGTTTGGTGGAAAATTTAAATATCCAAACTCTAACTTCAAGAGCCAAATCGCTAAGTTGAGCTCCTTAGGGTTTGGGTGTCTGATTTCTCCACAGTTCTGAGTGAGAAGGCTGGAACTGAGGTGCAGCTTTTGATGTGGAACTACTGAGAGTTCTAAAAGTGTGGTGTACCATGGTTGACGGTCCCATGAGGGAGCTACCAAAGTCAGTGTGAGCGATGTTTGCCTGAGCTTTCGAACCAGAATCGGAAGGAGTGGGAGAGGCGGAAAAGCATAGGCAAATATCTTTGACCAATTGTTCCATAGGGCACTGCTTTTGGAGCGAGGGTGTGGGAACCTGGAGGCGAAGTTTGGGCATTTTGTGTTGTCCACTGTGGCGAATAGATCGATTTGTGGAAATCCCCATTTCTGAAAGTATGGCAGGAGAACCTGGGGATGAAGTTCCCACTCGTGTATTTGCTGCCTCCTTCTGCTGAGGAGGTCGGCAATTTGATTGTTGACTCCAGGAAGGTGTTCTGCCAGAGGATGAATTTTTTGATTAATTGCCCAGCTCCAGATGGTCTGAGACAGGCGTGACAGCTGGAGAGTGTGTCCCCTCTTGTTTTTGTATATAGTACATGGCCGTCATGTTGTTCGTGTGCACTAGGACAACTTTGTGTATGAGATGAGACTGAAAAGCTTTAAGTGCTAGAAATACTGCTAGAAGCTCTAGATAGTTGATGTGAAAACGTTTGTGCTTGTTGTCCCAGAGACCCTGAATTGTTTAACCGTGGAGCAGGGCACCCCAACCTGTGAGAGATGCGTCTGCTGTTAGCACGATCTGTGGAACAGGGTCGATGAAGGGCCGCCCTTTTGATAAGTATTGTGGGTTCCACCACTGCAGAAAGCAATGGGTGCGGCGGTCTACCAACACTAGATCAATGCATGACGCCATCATTCCTAGCAGTTGCATAAAGGTTTTGGCTGGCAAGGTTTGCTTGGCTTGAAACTGTAATAACCGAGTTTGAATATTGAAAATTCTGGCTGCACTGGGAGAGGCTAGAGCCGTGTGAGTGTTGAGTCGCTCCCAAATAAGATTATATTTGTAAAGGCCGTAGATGAGACTTTTGCGTGTTGACAGTGAAGCCCAATCGGTGCAGTAGGTTTAGCATGGTCCGAGTGTGTTTTAAACACTTTTGGTGTGTGCTGGCTTTGATGAGCCAGTCGTCTAAGTATGGGAAGACGTGAATTTGTGGTCTTCTGAGATGAGCTGCCACTACTGCTACACATTTGGTAAACTCTCTGGGGGCAGTAGTTACTTCGAATGGGAGTACTTAGATTTCTGATAGCAGGCAAACACAATCAGTTCAAAGATATTTCCGATGAGCTGGATGGATTGGAATGTGAAAGTATGCGTCTTTTAAGTCTAGTGGGGACATAAAATCGCCTTGCTGTAGAAGTGGAAGCACTTGTTGAAGCGTTACCATATGGAAATGTTCTGACAGTATGTACTGGTTTAACTCTGAGATCCAAAATTGGTCTCAAGGAGCCGTCCTTTTTTAGGGATTAGAAAGTAGAGAGAGTAAACCTCTGAACTTTGGTACTGTAATGTAACTGGTTCTATGGCTCCCTTTTCCAAGAGAGATTGCACCTCTTGTTCGAGTAACTGTAAGTGGTCTGACAACAGCTTGTGAGTGCAAGGTGGAATATTTGGAGGATTGGCGGTAAGCTCCAGGCAATAACCATGTCGGATAGGATCTATCACCCATTTGTCGGATGTTATGGATTGCCAAATGGGGAGAAATTGTTGAAGTCTTCGCCCGACAGGTGTTTAATAATCGGGGGGAGATGTGGGCAAGTCACTCTTTGTTGGGAGAAGGGGAGTTATGTGTTGAGGCACCTCTACTCCTACCTTTGGAATTGTTTCCTCTATACCCTCCTCTATAAAAAAACCTCTGGATGGAGAGGATTGGATGTTGCCTTTATAAGAGGAAGAATTTGGATCTAAGGATGTGGTTTTGGACCCTGCTCTGTAAAAGGAGCGGCGAAAGGGGCCTATATTTGTTGGGGATTGGAGCGCTCCCATGGACTATGCCTTTTTTCATTTATTCCAAAGCCTGAAACAAGTGTTTGTCAAACCGAGTGTTTAAAATGGGATTGCTAAACCTAAGGTTTAAACCCCGAAATCCTAAGCCATGCATGCCTTCTGAGGAGAATGCTGGTATTTATCTCCCTAGCCGCGGTGTCAGCAGCATCTAGAGCACATCTGATAGGAGAGTTAGAAATGAGTTTGCCCTCCTGAACAAACTCTTGTGCTTTGCTTTTGTCTTCATCTGAGAGATATTGGAGCACTTGCTCCATCTCATCCCAGTGTGCCCTGTCGTACCTAGCTAGTAGGCCCTGTGCATTTGCGATGCGCCAGTGGTTAGCAGCTTGAGCGGCCACTCATTTCCCCCCCGAGGCATCTAGAAGCTTAGATTCCTTGTCTGGGGGAGGTGCATCACCAGAGGTTTGTGAATTAGCTCTTTTGCGAGCATTGGACATCACTAGGGAATCGAGAGGTAATTGTCCTTTGATAAACACAGGATCAGATGGAGAAGGTGTAGGAAGCTGGCTCGGTATATACAATACCAAAGTGGGGTATAGTGTGCACAGAGTCCAGTGGAACCCTAAAGGTAGGCAGAGGTAAAGTAGATAGCACCTCACTTTATTTGTGGTAGTGTGGTCGAGCAGTAAGGCTTTATCAGAGGACAGTGTTAAGCATTTGTTGTACACAGTCAGCAAATGAATTCACACACTCAAAGATTGAACTTCAGACCAATTGTTTTTGTACAAAAATATTCTTTTAGTTATTTTATTTTCTAGAACCAAGCAAGCCTGGCACAGGTAAGCAATAAATACTTTACAGTAGTAATGCAGTTTGTAAGAAGTTTGAAATGCAATTGTAAATGTACTTTGATTTGATTACAGTAGTGTTACTGATAATACAATGCTTTTCAGAATACAGTAGATATACTTTGTATAGGATTTTTAGTAAAATTACAGGTAAGTTACTTTTGAGAATACTTTTCTTACACAGTGCAGTATGCCTGGATACTGCACTGGGACATTTCCTGTAAACAGGTAAGTAAAAGCGTTTTTGTTAGTTAGTACAATTTTAAAGAATTTCTTTAGGTTTTCCAACTCCACACTTTTCATAGAAAAACAGTCAATGTTATCCTATGGAGGAAAATAGTGTTATCGGTTTAAAGGTAAGTACTTTGTTGTGGGAGTTGGGGTTCCAGGGTTAGACCCAGGGGCCCCCCAGGGTCAAGGATGCACTCTAGTTACACCCTCAGCGGCACTAGGGCGGCCGGGTACAGAGTGCTGAGACCCAATGTTATCCAATGAGGGATAGGGGGCCTTCGGTTGGTGGCTGCTGACGAGCAGGCCACTGGGTTGTGGGAGCAAAGCTCCTGGACTTAAGCTCAGGACAAATGGGGGTTTAGGCCAGCACAAAAGATGCACCCTCAGCGGCACTGGGGCGGCCGGGTGCAGAGTGCTGTTTTGGCGTCGGAAGCCCTGTAGCTTTCAATGGGAAGTCTCCGGTTTGCAAAAGCACTGCAGGCTCGGGGACGAAGGTCTTCAGGGTGTGACCACCACTTGGAGAGGTAAGTTGGGATCTTGGGGGTTGGTTAGGCACCGTCGGTTGGGCCACCCAAGGCCATGGGGCGTCGGGTGCAGGGGTGCCTTTTAGGCCAGATCTTCTTACCAGCTCCTGGTCGCGGTTGGGGGGACCTTCCGGTTTGAGGCTGCAAGCGTCCGCTGGAGGCTTGAGGCAGGTCAGGGGTCGCCGGATCTCGGGTCAGGATCGCCGGGGGGACCTCCTCCTCTTGGTGTTGGGCCACTCAAACTCGGGCCGTGGGCGTCGGGTGCAGACCCGCGGATCCTTGCGGAACTGGAGTCTGTTTGAACAAATCCGGTGTTCACAGGAGACAGTCTCTTTGGGATTGAAGGTAGGCAGGTCCTCCGGGTTTGTCGAGGTTGCTGGCTGCAGCACACACCGGGATTTCGCTGGAGCAGGTTCGAGGTGGGGACAGGCTGGGGCCAAGTCAGTGGGCGTCCTCCTCTTGTTAGCTTCAGCATGGCTGTTCGGTCCTTCTTTTCTTCCGGCAGGTTCTTGTCTGAGGAAGCAAGGTTCAGGGGTGCCCCTAAATACTAGATTTAGGGGCGTTACAGGTAGGTAAAAGGTTGGGACCAATGGGTCCCTTCCCTGGGGTGGGTACACCCCCTATTATGCCACCCTCCAGTGGGAGGGGGGCATAAGCCTTTCCCTGGTTGGCTGGGTCCCCCCATCTGCAAGATGGCGGGGACTGAGAGTTGTGCTTCACCTCGCCTCCCCCACCTGAGGGGTGGAGTTGGCAGAGGTGGGCACACCTCTCTTCCTCACTTGTTTTTCCCGCCGGTTCTCCCGCCCAAAGTGGGGGTCAGAACCAGTGGGGACCAGTTGCTGAAAGCAGCAAGTGGCCTGGGGAAGCCTTTGAAGCTTCCCCTTCGTGGACCCTGCCCATCCTGAAGGAGCAGGCTTGGCACCTCGTCCCAGGATGTGCATTATTTCAGGCCCCCGAGAGCAGCATGCTCTCGACCCAGGGGTCCAGAAACATGTCTGGTGGTGGCAGCTGAAAAGAAGCCAGTCATCCTGGACACTAGTGCTAGGTCGTTTTTCAGGGGGCATCTCTAAGATGCCCTTTGTGTGCATTTTTCATTAAATCCCACACTGGCATCAGTTCTGTTTTTTTTTAGGTCGACGACTCTTACCTCCTTCGAAGTCTTCCTCTCGACTTCCATGACCAAAACTTCTGTTTCCTCGTAGCCTTCTGGTCCTTCGGCGACGTGGTCTTCCTCCTCACTGGAGAGGCCCAGGTCTCGCAGCGATGGAGGTGGTCCTTGGCCCTGCATGTTGTAATTGTCCCGTCGCTGCCTTTCTCTTGCCCTCAACGTCTTCGGGGTGAAGACGGAGCAGGCGTTACAGTCGTCGCTTCGATGGTCCAGCGGCAGGCACAGGTTACAGACCGGGTGCTGATCCTTTTGTGCGTATTTGTGGAGGCAGTTCTTACAAAACTTGAATGGCGTTTTGTCCATTACCGCGCCCAGGGAGTCCCGTGCATGCGCATTATCCGGTCGTCGACGAAGTTCTAGATTTCGTCTCTTCGTCGAACTGCGGTCGTCGTAGATTTAAAGATGAACATGGAAGACTCCGCTCTACCGGTTTTTCACAACGATTTTTCTCCGTTTTCCCACGATTCTTCTCTCCAATCGCAGGAGCTTCTCCGTATCGATCCAGACCCAACGGCGGAAAAAAGAATCTGAAGATGGCTATCAAAGGTGGGGCTTCCGGAGGAAGTCCGTCGACGTCACACAAGGGCACCAAATGGTACTACGTCGTCGACGCCCACCAAAAAAAAAAAAAGGGAAATACTACAATTCCGGACCCAACCACTAGATGGCGGAATAATGCACAGCATAGTGAATCCAGAAAAGCTTCACGCTGCAAAACTTCTCAGTTTTCAGTGTATCCATTATGGTGCTGTGGAGTTCGTAATGACAAACTCCCAGCACCATATACTCTTAATGGCAACACTGCACTTACAATGTCTAAGAATGGACTTAGACACTGTAGGGGTACAGGGCTCATGCACCTGTACCCTCACCACTGGCATAGGGCACCCAGCAAGAGGGGTGACTGATGTATGCCAGGGCAGTGGTTTGTAGGCATGGCACACAGGGATGTGTGCCATGTCGACTCTTCACTTTGTTCCGCACCAAGACACGCAGCCTGCAAAGGCAGTGTCTGAGTGTCAGGGTACAGGGCCTCTAAGGGTGGCACAAAAAGTGCTGCAGCCCTTAGAGGCCTTCTCTGGTCACAGTGCCCTGGGTACCTGTGGTACCATTTACCAGGGGCTGACATGTGACCAGAGATGCCAATTGGGTTTAGGCTTCAATGCAGTTTTAGGGAAGGAACATAGGCCCTGGGCACCTGATTAGCAGGAGCCCAGGGCACACTCAGTCAAAGAACATCAGCAATTCAGCAAAAAGTGGGGGAATGCCATGCAAGAAAGAGGGCACTTTCTCACACAACCCCCCCCCCCCAAATGAAAGATGATGAGACTAACCTTTCCCTAGAGAGTCTTCATTGTCTAAGTGGAAGAACCTGGAAAGTCCATCTGCATTGGCAGTCCCAGGTCTGTGTTCCACTTCAAAGTCCATTCCCTGTAGGGAGATGGACCACCTCAACAGTTTAGGATTTTCCCCTTTCATTTGCATTAGCCATCTGAGAGGTCTGATCAGTTTGAACTAGGAAGTGAGTACCAAACAGGTATGGTCTCAACTTCTTCAGGGACCAAACCACAGCAAAGGCCTCCCTCTCAACGACACTACAACGCTGCTCCCTGGGGAGAAGCCTTCTGCTTATAAAAGCAACAGGTTGGTCTTGGCCTTCATCATTGGTCTGGGATAGGACCGCTCCTATCTCTAGCTCAGAGGCATCAGTCTGCACTATGAACTGCTTGGCATAATCTGGAGCCTTCAGAATTGGTGCTGAGCACATTGCTTCTTTCAGGGTGTCAAAAGCCTTTTGGCAACTAACTGTCCAGTTAACCTTCTTGGGCATTTTCTTGGAGGTGAGTTCTGTGAGGGGAGTCACAATGGACCCATATCCCTTCACAAACCTCCTGTAATACCCAGTCAAGCCAAGGAATGCCCTGACTTGGGTCTGGGTGGTTGGAGCTGCCCAGTCCAGGATGGCCTGGATCTTGGACTGTAAGGGTTGTACCTGGCCTCCACCAACAAGGTGGCCCAAGTACACCACAGTGCCCTCCCCTATCTGGCATTTGGATGCCTTGATAGTTCGGCCTGCAGTTTGCAAGGCTTTTAAAACCTTCCCAAGGTGGATCAGGTGATCCTGCCAGGTGGAACTAAACACAGCAATATCATCAAGATAAGCTGCACTAAAGGACTCCAACCCAGCAAGGACTTGATTCACCAACCTGTGGAAGGTGGCAGGGGCATTCTTTAAACCAAAGGGCATAGCAGTGAACTGATAGTGCCCATCAGATGTGGAGAATGCTGTTTTTTCTTTTGCTCCTGGGGCCATGCCAATCTGCCAGTACCCTGCAGTTAAGTCAAAGGTACTTAAGTATTTGGCTGCCCCCAACTTATCTATCAACTCATCTGCTCTTGGGATAGGGTGAGCATCTGTCTTGGTGACAGAGTTGAGCCCTCTGTAATCCACACAAAACCTCATTTCTCTCTTTCCACCCTGTGGGTGAGGTTTGGGGACCAGAACCAATGGGCTAGCCCAGGGGCTCTCAGAGGGTTCAATAACCCCTAACTCCAGCATCTTGCTGACTTCAGCTCTGATGCTTTCCTTGACTTGGTCTGACTGTCGATAGATTTTGTTTTTGACAGATGTACTGTCACCAGTGTCCACATCATGGGTACACCAGTTTGTCAGACCAGGGGACAAGGAAAAGAGCTTAGCATACTGTTGCAAGACTTGCTTGCAGTCAGCCTGCTGTTGGGCAGAGAGGGTGTCTGAAAAGACAACTCCATCTACTGACCCATCTTTTGGGCTATATGAGAGGAGGTCAGGGAGAGGTTCACTCTCTGCTTCCTGCTCCTCATCAGTCACCATCAGCAAGGTGATGTCAGCCCTGTCATTGTAGAGCTTTAGGCGGTTCACATGGATAACCCTTTTGGGTGTCCTGCTTGTGCCCAGGTCAACTAAGTAGGTGACTTCACTCTTTTTCTCTAGGATAGGGTAAGGGCCACTCCATCTGTCCTGGAGTGCCCTTGGTGCCACTGGCTCCAAAACCCACACCTGTTGCCCAGGTTGAAATTCAACCAGTGCAGCTTTTTGGTCATACCAGTGCTTCTGAAGCTCCTGGCTGGCCTCAAGATTCTTGGATGCCTTTTCCATGTACTCAGCCATTCTGGACCTTAGGCCAAGCACATAGTCCACAATATCTTGTTTGGGTTCTAGGAGAGGCTTCTCCCAAACCTCTTTTACAAGACAGAGTGGTCCCCGCACAGGATGGCCAAACAGAAGTTCAAAGGGGGAAAAACCTACTCCCTTCTGTGGCACTTCTCTGTAAGCGAAAAGCAGGCATGGTAAGAGGACATCCCATCTCCTTTGGAGTTTCTCAGGGAGCCCCATAATCATGCCTTTCAATGTCTTGTTGAATCTCTCAACAAGGCCATTGGTTTGTGGGTGATAGGGTGTAGTAAACCTGAACTGCACTCCACACTTTCCACATGTGTTTCAGGTAAGCAGACAAAGTTAGAACCTCGGTCTGAAACCACCTCCTTAGGAAACCCTACCCTGGTGAAGACACCAATGAGTGCCTTGGCTACTGCAGGAGCTGTAGTAGTCCTAAGTGGAATTGCTTCAGGGTACCTAGTGGCATGATCCACTACCACTAGTATGAATTTGTTCCTTGAGGCTGTGGGAGGTTCAAGTGGACCCACTATGTCCACACCTACCCTTTCAAAGGGAACCCCCACCACAGGCAGTGGTATCAGGGGGGCCTTTGGGTGGCCACCTGTCTTGCCACTGACCTGACAGGTAACACAGGAGCTGACAAACTCCTTCACTTTTTGGTGCATCTGGGGCCAGTAAAAGTGGCTTACGAGCCTTTCCCAAATCTTGGTTTGGCCCAGATGTCCAGCTAGGGGGATGTCATGAGCTAAAGTTAGGAGGAACTCCCTGTACCTCTGTGGCACTACCACTCGCCTGGTGGCTCCAGGATTGGGGTCTCTTGCCTCAGTGTACAGTAATCCCTCTTCCCAATAAACTCTGTGGGTACCACTGACATCTCCCTTTGCTTCTGAAACAGCTTGCTGCCTCAGGCTTTCAAGAGTGGGACAGTCTTGCTGCCCCTGGCACAGCTCTTCCCTAGAGGGTCCCCCTGGGCCCAAGAGTTCAACCTGGTAAGGGTCAAGCTCCATAGGCTAAGTTCCCTCTGGGGTGTCCAAGTCCTCTCCCTGAGGAGAGGGGTCCTGATCCTTTTGCTGAACAGAAGCTGGTTCGCCAGTCTTCTTGCCTTTTCTCTTGGTAGGTTGGGCCATACTTTCAGGCTCCAACACTTTTTCATCCTGCCTTTTGCTCTGTGCTCTTGTTTTTACACACACCAATTCAAGGATATCCAGCATTGCTGCATGGGTTTTTAGTTCAACCTCAGCCCAGGCTGAGGTTTCCAGGTCGTTGCCAAGCAGACATGCAGTTGGTAGCTTTGGAGAGACCACTACCTGTTTCAGGCCAGTAACCCCCCCCCTCCCGTCTAATGTCACCATAGTCATTGCATGGTTAGTGGTAACACTGTCAGCATTGGTGACTGGGTAAGTACGCCCAATCAAATATTGCTCAGGGGAAACCAGTGTGTCTCTCACCATAGTGACACTGGCACCTGTATCCCTCAGAGCCTCTAGCCTAGTTCCATTAATCCAAGGGTATTGTAAGTATTTCTTTAAGTTGGGTGGCCACACAGCTACAGTGGCAAACTCAACTTCCCCCTCTGAAACTAGAACCGCTTCAGTGTGCAACCTGATTTGCTCTGGGCACACTGTTGATCCCATCTGGAGACTGGCTACACCAGGAGTAGCTGTATCTGTAGGACTAGGGGCCTTCTTGCTAGGGCAAGCCTTGTCTCCAGTTAAGTGTCCCAACTTCTTACAGGTGTTACACCAGGCCTTTGCAGGATCAAAGTTCTTCCCCCTATAGGGCTGTGGAGTATAGGGAGTGTTTTGGGACCCACCCCCCTGTGCAGGTTTTTGGGGCCCTTTAGAAGACTCAGACTCAGAATCTTGGGGATTCTCACCACCTTTCCCCTGGGGAGGTTTTGTAACCCCTTTCTTTTGGTCACCCCCAGTGGTTGTCTTAGTCACTCTAGTCTTGACCCAGTGGTCTGCCTTCTTTCCCAATTCTTGGGGAGAAATTAGACCTAGGTCTGCCGAATGCTGATGTAACTTTTCATTCGTGCAATTACTTAAAATATGTTCCTTCATAAACAAGTTGTAAATTCCAGTAAAGTCATGCACATTGTGTCCAGTTAACCAACCATCCAGTGTCTTTACTGAGTAGTCTACAAAATCAATCCAGGACTGGTTTGGGGTTTTGTGAGCCCCCCTAAATCTAATTCTGTACTCCTCAGTTGGGAGTCCAAATCCCTCAATCAGAGTTCTCTTCATAAGGTCATAAGACGCAGCATCTGGCCCAGAAAGGGTCAGGAGTATGTCTCTGCAGTTACCAGAGAACAGTTCCCACAGGAGTGGCCCCCAAAGAGGTTTCTTCACCTTTCTCATGTCACAAGCCCTCTCAAAGGCTGTGAACCATTTAGTGATGTCATCACCCTCCTCAAATTTAGGGACAAACCAATTGGGGATTTTAGGATCATAAGATTGCTCTTTATCCTTATTAAGATTGTTGCCACCCATCTCCTTTCTTTCTTTCTTTCTCTAGAGCCAGGAGCCTGGACTCCAGATCCAGTCTTTTGGCCAGCCTTGCTAAAAGGCTGTCCTTCTCATTGAGGCGGTCCTCAATGTCCTCACCAGAGTCTGAGCCACCTGGGTGGCCTCTAGGTCCCCAGAGGTTGATTCTTGGAAGTAAGGGAACAGGGTTCCTTTCTTCCCTAGGAAGTGGTGGAGGTGGGCACCTTTCTCCATCCTCCTCACCTCCTTCTCCCTCTGACTGGTCATCACCATTTTCATCGGGGTGGGCCTTTGAATACTCAGCCAACACCTCCTGGAGCTTTTGTTTGGTTGGGTGAGGGCCCATTGGTATATTTTTAAGTTTACATACGGACCTTACTTCCTTGAAAGACAAGTGAAGGTAAGGGGTGAGGTCAAGCTCCTCAACCATGTCCTGCATGTTATTATTATCTTCATTAATTGCTGGGTTCTGTTTTTGAGACATTCTAACAAAAAAGTTCTAACCCCTCTACCCTTGACTACAGTGACTTTATTTTCTAAAATTCTAAAGGGACTTAAGCAAGGCCCTCACAAGACTTTTAGTAGTTTGGTAAAAAAAAATGCCAATTTGAAAAAATCAGAATTCTAAAGACAATTTAAGAGTTCTGTTGTGTGATCAGGTGGTAACCAAGTAGTCCAACAAATGCAAGTTGTATATCTCACCCCTGATCCACCAATGTAAGAAACTGGCTCTATATATACTACACCAAAATGAGGTATAGTGTGTATAGAGTCCAAGTGACCCCAGAGGTTAAAGTTAGATAGAACCTTACTCTCTATTTGTGGTAGAGTGGTCGAGCAGTAAGGCAGTATCAGAGGACAGTGTTAAGCATTTGATGTACCCACTCAGTCAGCAAATGAATTCACACACTCAAGAACTGAACTCTAGGCCAATTGTGTAAGGAAGTGGGTTTCTGTTGCAGTAACCCCCCTACTTTTTGCCAGACCACTGATGCACTTTGACTTGATGTGCCCTGGGTCCCTGCCAATCAGGTTCCCAGGGCCCGTGTTCTTTCCCCAAAACTGTACCCAATTGGCATCTCTGGCCACAGGTCAGCCCCTGGTAAATGGTACCCAGGGCACTGTGACCAGGGAAGACCTCTAAGGGCTGCAGCACTTATTGTGCCACCCTTAGAGGCCCTGTGTTTTTTTTTTTTTTTTTTTTTTCTCTCTCTCTCTCTCTCTCTCTCTCTCTCTCTCTCTCTCTCTCTCTCTCTCTCTCTCTCTCTCTCTCTCTCTCTCTCTCTCTCTCTCTCTCTCTCTCTCTCTCTCTCTCTCTCTCTCTCTCTCTCTCTCTCTCTCTCTCTCTCTCTCTCTCTCTCTCTCTCTCTCTCTCTCTCTCTCTCTCTCTCTCTCTCTCTCTCTCTCTCTCTCTCTCTCTCTCTCTCTCTCTCTCTCTCTCTCTCTCTCTCTCTCTCTCTCTCTCTCTCTCTCTCTCTCTCTCTCTCTCTCTCTCTCTCTCTCTCTCTCTCTCTCTCTCTCTCTCTCTCTCTCTCTCTCTCCAGGCTGCGTGTTTTGGTGCAGAACAAACTGAAGTGTCGACATGGCACACACCTCTGTGGAACATGCCTACAACCCACTGCCCTGGCATAGGTCAGTCACCCCTCTAGCTGGGTGCACTATACCAGTAGTGAGGGTACAGGTGCATGAGCCCTGTACCCCTACAGTGTCTAAGTCCATTCTTAGACGTGGAAGTGCAGTGCTGCCATTAAGAGTATATGGTGCTGGGAGTTTGTCATTACGAACTCCACAGCACCATAATGGCTGCACTGAAAACTGAGAAGTTTGATATCAAACTTCTCAGCACATTAAACCCACACTGATGCCAGTGTGGGATTTAATGAAAAATGCACACAGAGGGCATCCTTGAGATGCCCCCTGAAAAACGACCAGCCTCTGGTGGGTTCCCTGACTGGTACACACCAGCCTGCCACCACAAGACATGTTTCTGGACCCCTAGGGTGGGAGCCTACGCTCCCTGAGCCCAGAAACCAAGCCTTTCCTGGGCGGTGGTGTACACACCTCCCCCAGGCCAGGAAGAGCCATCTGTGGCAGGGGAGCTTCAAAGGCCTGGCAGCCTTTGTAATGCGACACCCCAGCCTCTCCTGCTATCAGGAGCAGGCCCCCTTCCTGTCTCCCCTCCCGTTCGGCGGCAAGACAGGCGGGAAAAACTAGCCAGCCCAGGAGGTGTGCCCACCTCTGCCAACTCCACCCCTCAGGTGGGAGAGGCGAGGTGAAGCCCACTCTCCAGTGCTCGCCATCTTGCAGATGACAGGCACTCCCCAATCAGGACTAGGGATTGTGCTCACTCCCCCACGTGGGGTGAGCACACCAAGGGTGTAGTCACCCTAAGGTCAGTAGCCCATTGGCTACTGACCTCAAGACCCCTAAAACGCCCCCTAAATACAGTATTTAGGGGGCAGCCCTGAACCAGGAAGGCAGATCCAGCCTACCAACAAGAAGAAAAGAAGGACGAAGAGCCGTGCAGAGCTAACAAGAGGAAGACGCCCACTGACTTTGCCCCAGCCCTTCAGGCCTGTCTCCCCTCGAACCTGCTTCTGCGAAATCCCGGCGTGTCCAGCAGCCAGCAACCTCACAAACCCCGGAGGACCTGCCTGCCTTCACTTCCAAGACTGTTTCTCCCATGAACACCGGTTGTGTTTAAACTGCAGCTTCTGGCTCCAGCCGGACACCGCAAATCCAGCCCACTCTGCACCCGCCGAACCCGGCCCGAGCTCGAGTGGAAAAACACCACAAGAAGGTCACCCCGGCGATCCTGACCCGAGATCCGGTGACTCCTCACCTGCCTCAAGCCTCCAGACGACGCCTGCAGCCTCAATCCAGAGGCCCCCCTCTACCGCGACCAGGGCGGGTAAGAAAATCCGACCCTAAAAGGCACCCCTGCACCAGACGCCCCACGGCCTTGTGTGCCCCAACCAACGGTGCCTAACCAACCCAAGACATCCCAACTTACCCCTCGAAGTGGTGGTCGCACCCAGAAGGTTCTCGTCCCTGAGCCTGCAGTGCTTCTTCAAACCGGAGGCTCTCCATAGAAAACAGGGCGTCCGACGTCGAAACAGCACTCTGCACCCGGCCGTCCTAGTGCCGCTGAGGGTGCAACAACAGTGCATCACTGACCCTGGGAGACCCCCGAGTCTGACCCCAGAACCCTAACTCCAAAGACCGAATACTTACCTCGAAACCGATAACCTGTTTTTCCTCGTAGGATAACTGACACTTTTTTCTCCCAAAAAGTTTCTAAGTGTCGACTTTTGAAAACTAAGAATATTCCTTAAAAATCGCACAAATAACCTAAACGAATTTTCTCAACTATTTGCAGGAAAGGTCCCAGTGCTGAATCTAGGTATCCAGCACTGAGTAGGAAAAGAAACGTAAAAGTAACTTACCTGTGAATTGAATTTCCTTCCATAGGATAACATTGGTGGTTCTATGTGAAAAAGTTTCTAAGTGTCAACTTTTGAAATACAAGAATATTCTTTAAAACTCGTACATCTAACTAAAACACATTTTCTCAACTGTTTTCAGGAAATGTCCCAGTGCTGACTCTAGGATCCAGCACTGTGTTAGAAAAAGTAATCCGAAAAGTAACTTACCTGCAATTTACAGGAAAAGCCTATGTATTTCAATGTACAGGTCCAAAAGGTTTCCAAGTGTGGACTTTTGAAATCTGAAAATATTCTCTAAAAATCATACAAACTACAAAAACGTAATTACTTACCTGTTTTAAGTAAATGTCCCAGTGCTGAATCTAGGAGTCCAGCACTGGATTACAAAAGTAACGCAAATGTAATTTTTCCTGCATTTACTTTAAAAAGCCATTCATTTCAATGTACTGCATTTACCAAGTATTGCAACCTACTGCATCCCCTGTAAATCAAATCAAGTACAATCTTCATTGCTTTTTAAAACTGTGTACAACAAGTAACTTATTACTGAAAAGAATTGAATGCTTACCTGTATCAGGCTTGCTTGGTTCTAAAATAAAATAACAGTATATTTTTTATACAAAAACAATTGGCCTAGAGTTCAGTTCTTGAGTGTGTGAATTCATTTGCTGACTAAGTGTGTACATCAAATGCTTAACACTGTCCTCTGATACTGCCTTACTGCTCGACCAAGCTACCACTATTAGAGAGTAAGGTTCTATCTAACTTTAACCTCTGCCTACCTTTGGGGACTCTTGGACTCTATACACACTGTACCTCACTTTGGTGCAGTATATATAGAGCCAGTTTCTTACAAATTATTTTTGTATAAAAATATACTGTTTTATTTTAGAACCAAGCAAGCCTGGCACAGGTAAGCATAAAATACTTTGCAGTAATAAGTTGCTGGATATAGAACAGTTTGAAAATGCAATAGAAATTGTACTTTGTTTGATTTACAGGGGATGCAGTAGGTTGCAACACTTAGCAAATACAGTACATTGAAATGAATAGGCTTTTTCAGTAAATTGCAGGTAAGTTACTTTTCTCGTTACTTTTTCTAACTCAGTGCTGGATACCTAGATTCAGCACTGGGACATTTCCTGAAAACAGGTAAGCAAATACGTTTTGGTTATTCGCAGGATTATTGAACAATATCTTTAGATTTCAAAATTCCACACTTAGTCGTTTTTTGGAAGAAAAACAGTGCATTGAAATGAATAGGCTTTTTCAGTAAATTACAGGTAAGTTACTTTGTACGTTACTTTTCTTACTCAGGGCTGGATACCTAGATTCAGCACTGGGACATTTCCTGCAAACCGGTAAGTAAACACGTTTTGGTTATTTGTGCGATTTTTAAAGAATATTTTTAGATTTCAAAACTCCACACTTAGAAACGTTTTGGAGAAAAAGTGTCAATGTTATCCTATGGAGGAAAAACAGGTTATCGGTTTGTAGGTAAGTAATCAACTGTGGGAGTTAAGGTTCTGGGGTTAGACTCAGGGGTCCCCAGGGTCAGGGATGCACTGTTGCACCCTCAGCGGCACTAGGGCGGCCGGGTGCAGAGTGTTGAGGCCCAATGTTATCCTATGGAGGATAGGGGGTCTCAGGTTGGTGGCTGCTGGCAAGCAGACCACTGGGTTGTGGGAGCAAAGCTCCTAGTGTTTAGGTCAGGCCAAATAGGGAACCAAATTAGCACCAAAGGTGCACCCTCGGCGGCCGGGTGCAGGGTGCTGTTTTGAGGTCGGGTGCCCTGTTGTTTTCAATGAAGCGCCTCCGGTTAGAAGAAACACTGCAGGCTCGGGGATCTTCTGGGTGCGACCACCACTTCGAGGGGTAAGTTGGGATGTCTTGGGTTGGTTAGGCACCGTTGGTTTGGGCACACAAGGCCGTGGGGCGTCGGGTGCAGGGGTGCCTTGGGACGTCGGAAAGTCTTACCCGCTCTGGTCGCGGTAGAGGGGATCCTCTGGATTGAGGCTGCAGGCGTCGACTGGAGGCAGGTCAGGAGTCGCCGGATCTCGGGTCAGGATCGCTGGGGTGACCTCCTAGTTGTGTTTTTCCACTCGAGCTCGGGCCGGGTTCGGCGGGTGCAGAGTGGGCTGGATTTGCGGTATCCGGCCGGAGCCAGAAGCTGCAGTTTGAACAAGTCCGGTGTTCACGGGAGAAGCAGGCTTGGAAGTAAAGGCAGGCAGGTCCTCCGTGGGTTGAGGTTGCTGGCTGCAGGACACACCGGGATTTCGCAGGAGCAGGTTCGAGGGGAGACAGGTCTATAGGGCTGGGGCCAAGTCAGTGGGCGTCGTGTCCTCTTGTTAGCTCTGCACGGCTCTTCGTCCTTCTTTTCTTCTTGTCTGGATCTGAGGAAGCAAGGTTCAGGGTGCCCCCTAAATACTAGATTTAGGGGCGTTACAGGTAGGTAAAGGGCAGGGACCAATGGGTCCCTTCCCTGGGGTGGGTACACCCCCTATCGTGCCACCCTCCAGTGGGAGGGGGGCAGAAGCCTGTCCCTGGTTGGCTAGGTCTCCCCATCCTCAAGATGGCGGGGACTCAAAGTTGTGCTTCACCTCGCCTCTCCCACCTGAGGGGTGGAGTTGGCAGAGGTGGGCACATCTCTTTCCCTCACTTGTTTTTCCCGCCGGTTCTCCTGCCCAAAGTGGGGGTAGAACCAGTCGGGACCAGTTGCTGAAAGCAGCAAATGGTCTGGGGAGGCTCACAAAGGCGGCATGCCTTTGAAGCTTCCCCTTCGTGAACCCTGCCCATCCTGGGGGAGGAGGCTTGGCACCTCGTCCCAGGATGTGCATTGTTTCAGGCCCCCCGAGAGCAGCAGGCTCTCGACCCAGGGGACAAGAAACATGTCTGTTGGTGGCAGCCTAAGCAGCCACTCAGTCAGGTCACTAGAAGTTGGTCGAGCTTCAGGGGGCATCTCTAAGATGCCCTCTGTTGTGCATTTTACATTAAATCCCACACTGGCATCAGTGTGGGTTTAATGTGCTGAGAAGTTTGATACCAAACTTCCCAGTCTTCAGTGTAGCCATTATGGTGTTGTGGAGTTCGTAATGACAAACTCCCAGCACCATATACTCTTAATGGCAGCACTGCACTTACAGTGCCCAGGAATGGACTTGGGCACTGTAGGGGTACAGGGCTCATGCACCTGTACCCTCACCACTGGCATAGGGCACCCAGCTAAAGGGGTGACTGATGTATGCCAGGGCAGTGGTTTGTGGGCATGGCACACAGGGATGTGTGCCATGTCGACTCTTCACTTTGTTCTGCACCAAGACACGCAGCCTGCAAAGGCAGTGTGTGAGTGTCAGGGTACAGGGCCTCTAAGTGTGGCACAATAAGTGCTGCAGCCCTTAGAGGCCTTCTCTGGGCACAGTGCCCTGGGTCCCTGTGGTACCATTTACCAGGGGCTGACATGTGGCCAGAGATGCCAATTGGGTTTAGGCTTCAATGCAGTTTTAGGGAAGGAACATAGGCCCTGGGCACCTGATTAGCAGGAGCCCAGGGCACACTCAGTCAAAGAACATCAGCAATTCAGCAAAAAGTGGGGGCATACCATGCAAGAAAGAGGGCACTTTCTCACACTCTTTATGTAAGGCCACCCCATGATACCCTGCTGCTCTAGCAATAAGTTCTTGATAAGCCGTATTATCATCTGGTGGTGATGGCTTTGAAGGGTAAAGATCTGGATCAGTATCCCCTGGAGGGTCAATGGTGTAATCATTCCATGGGTCAACAGGAAAAGGAGTGTCTTTTTCATCAATATCATCCCCTTCAGGCTGTATATGTGGAGATCCCTGAGGTGATGTGTGTAAGGGATCTAGAATTGGTAAATCTGGAGGTGGAGGGCATTGCGGGGCAGGGTAAGCAGGGCTGGTAGCCAAGTCCTTTTTCTTCTTCAGAGGGATTTTATCTGCAGGGTCCTCTGAAGGAAGTTTGTGTTTGGCTGGTGTTTTAGAGCAGAAATATGTCCTGTATCAGGATGGATATAAAGGAGGCTCGGAGAGGCTGTCCTTTGATTTGGGAGCGGAAATAGATTTGCTTTTGGGAGCGGAAGGTTTCGGCTCCGAAGCATCTTTTTGTTTCGGAGCGGAGGGTTTCGGCTCCGAAGATGATTTCGGCCGACTCGAGCTGGAAGGCTTGACGATTTGTTTCAGTGCGAGCCAGAAAGCGGGACGTCGGAAGCACTGTCTCGGTGCCGACCTTGGCCAGAAGGCAGAGGAGGTGCCGTAGCCTTATTTTTTTTAGAAAAGGTTTTAGGGGGCAAGGGGTCTTCGGTACTCACGGCACCCTGTCCCAGAGGCAAGTCTTTGGACTCCAAATCGATCGAGTTCAGAATCTGAGTCTGGAACGGAGAAGGCCTCTTCTGCCACTGACGCTTCGACCTCTTCATGCTCGGATTCTTCACCGAAGATATCCAGAGTGTGTTGAATGCTTTGGGGTTGCATTTCACGTCGTCGAGCCAGACTATCACGTAGAGTTTTCTTCGACTGAAACGACTTACAGGCGTTGCAGTCTTCCTCCTTGTGCTCCAGTGAGGGGCACAAGTTACAAACTTGATGTAGGTCAGTGAGAGGGTACTTGGCACAGCACTGAGGACAGAATTGGAATGGATTTTGTTCCATCTGCAGAAGGGTGGACCAACGCGGCTACGCCCGACGGCCGCCCCGATGTTTCCGACCGAAGATAGTGTTTCCCGATCGATTAGATAACCGGAGAACAGGGAAACGCGTACATGAACAATACCGTCGAGGGTAGAGTGGATTACGCACTGAGATGAACCCAAAGAACGGTTCCGAACCGGAGCGCAGCAATACACGTCCGAACCCGATGGCGGAAAAAAACAATCTAACAATGGAGTCGAAGCCCATGCACACTATCACCGAAAGGAGGAGTCACCTTACCTCGTGATTGGAAAGACTTCTTCGAAGAAAAACAACTTGCAAACATCCGGACCCAACAATAGATGGCAGGAGTATGCAAAGCATGTTTATCGACAGCGCACATGCCTCGAACCTCGTGTTCTTCTTCTTCCTCCTGTGGCTCTGGTGTCAAGGAGGGACTAAATCTTCGACGCCCATCTCAGTTTGTTATTTCTGCGCCAAAGCTGTTTGAGGGATTCGTAATTCCGAAAGGGATGCCTCAAAATCCTTTTTCTTCTGCAGAATTGCAGCCATTTCTGCCTCAAGGCGGTTTTTCTTTCGCTCGATTTCAGCTGATCGATCTTCGGGGGTCGAGCACTGACGAAGATTTTTTTTTCCAATGTTGAGGTTTCCTTCGACGGTATATCACCCTTTGCCTGTTTTGACGTCATCTGACTTCTATCTTCTTTCTACCTCTCGACTTTGATTGCCTTTTGGCATTGTTGTCTTTTCGGGTGTTTGGCCGTCTGATGTCCTTGCTGCGGGACCAGAGGGTTTCTTTTTGTGTTCGCTTGCCTTCGGTCGGCGATTTTCTCGGCGCCGAGGCAGCTCTCAGTGTTTTAGAGTCTGGTGTTCTTAACTCTGCCCTTGAATGTTTTCTCTGTGTTACCCGAGTTCTATTTTCTTTCGGCTTGCGATGTTCGCTCTCGACATCAACCATTTGCATCTCGATATCTGAGCTTTCTCCTCCTGCCTCTTCGGCAGTGTTTTCCTAGACGTTGATCAACAAACCTAGGTCTTTAAGCGATGGAGTCTGCTTCTGGTCTTCCATGCCATAGTGTGCTTGCCTCTGTTTGTCCCTTGCTCGCACAGTCTTTGGGTTAAAAACCGCACAGGCCACTCACTCGTCGCTCTTGTGGTTAAGCTGGTGGCAAAGGTTACACACCTGATGATTGTCCTTCTGGGCAAATCTGTGGTGGCACCCGAGGCAACACAGGAAAGGTGTCTTTTGGGCGAATTTGTGGTGGCACTTCGGGCAGAATTGGAAATGGGTCTTCTCCATATCAAGAAGAACAGGGGGCCCCCTGTCCAAGTATACCATCAAATTATTCTTCTCCGGTACCTTTTAGTGAACTTCTTTGGTGTTTTATCGATGAAACTTCGTCCAAACTTCTTAATTTTGCAGATTGGAGAGCCTTCAAGTATGCTTCCAGAACCAACGGCAGAAAAAAGAATCCTAAGAGAGTGACCACGCATGGGAGTTTTCGGGGAGGACGCAAGATGTCTGGAGATGCTGGATAAGACACCAAATGGTGGTATGGTCGACCCCCCCAAAAAAGAGAGACAACTACTAGGATACTGGAGAATTCCGTACCTAGCCATTGGATGGTGGAATAATGAACAGCATGTGAATCCAGAAAAGATTCACACCGCAAAACCAAGAGTTCCCTGCAAACCTCCTGGGCAGGAGTAGAAAGACAACTGAAAATGATATGCATCAAGGAACTGCTACATAGTCAATTGAGCTCGTGCTGCACTGTTGACAACCCAACTCTTCTTATCTTGACACCCCCAGCACGGTGTACCATTCTACATGTTGGGGGTGATTAACTGGATTCCTGAACCAATTTTCTAGAACTAGCAGATTTCAAGCTAAAGGCAAAATTCACATCATGAGTAGGTGTTGGCCTACCAATATATCTGCCCAGATGAAAGAATAACAATCAGTTAGATCCTTAAGCGATTGTAATTTTTTTTTTCCCCTTCACAAACAAAATTCCGCTTTGGAAGTTTTTTTGGGGAAAACAAAAAAAAACTTTGAAAAGTTTGACAGCCTGCTGTCATGGCTGATGGTACAGTCTGTCAAACTTTTACTACATTTTGATAAAAAAAGGCAACAGCGGTTTCAGCCAATTTTTTTTTTTAACTCTTTATTAGTCATATCACACAGTATCCTTCAACAAGTATATTATACTTGTTCATTTAGTATATATACAGGGAAACCATATTCCACCAGTAATGACTTGTACATTGTATTTGCATATTAAACAAACTCTAAACCAGCAACCAATACAGAGTGGTCACGCAAGCCCCAGTATTGCCCTCCATTAACATTAGGGAACCAAACATATTCACTTTTACTTATTACGTTGTAAATATTTGCTCATCCCATCAGCTTCCTGTCCACGTCATGTATGTTCGGACCCACAGTGTTCTCATGCTAATCAGGTCTACAATTGTTTCATCACTACCCACCTTTGTTCGTACTCCTAAACATCCTCTGTGTCTTTCTTGCGTGCTTTCTCCCTCTGTTCCTTCATCCCCTACCGGTCCCTCCATCTGATTCATGTTCTCCATGAGGGTTGCCCAGTCCACTAGATCTTCCAATTTATCACCCGTACGAGCACGTTTCATGTTCACTTCCTCTGCCAAGTCCCATTCGGCCACATTTTTATACCATGATAAGTTTCAGTTCATTTAGAGTTATTCACAGGGCTGGCAGAAACTTGAAATTTGGCAGGCAGAGGTCCCTCCGGTTGGTGGAGGTACTGTCCTCTGCCATCCTGCAGGAGTAAACTATTCGCCAAGCACTAAATGAGGCCCTTAATGAGCCACCACATAAACCTGAGTAAAAGTGCAAGAGGGTCTTAGTAGGACAACAGGGGATATTCAAAAGCACATCTATCTATGAAAGATCCAAAGCTGGAGAAGACCAAATATGAGGAGAGCAGTGCAGCACAAATAGAGATGACAAACTGATTCTTGCAAAAACTCACCATCGTCGCTCCCAGTCTCCTTCAGCACAAGAGGATGATGACGAGGCAGTTTGGCCAGAAGCTGCTTGCGGCAGACTGGATTCTCAGATTCCATCATGTTGTCCTCTGCCACCTGCATGAGACCAGAAACTTTCACTCAGTTTCATGAGCCACTAAGTAACATAAAGAGGAGTAAATTTCCAATGACAACAAGGGGGAAGATCAGTTACAATGCACCACTGATGAACAAGTTACTTACCTTCGTTAACACCTTAACTGGGAGATGCTCTATCTAGCCGCTGATTCCTTAACTTAGAATATTCCCCAGGTGTCAGACTGGATCCGGAAATTATTGGTGACTAAAACCCCTGTGCACCGGTAGGTGGTGTCGTTCGGCTCCGCATGGCATCGTTCATGCTGGAAGTGACGAGTGCGGTGCCTATATAGGCGCCAACCCAGCGCGCTGACATCAGTTTCTTTTCGGGACTTTCCAAACCAGAAGCCTGGACCCACGAAGAACACCGACCACTGGTGCGTTAAGGTGGGGCCCTTAAAAGGGGAACAGGCCTTAATTCTGAAATCCGTTGGCAGAGCAGGGAGGATGAGTGGGTCAGTAAAGAATCTGTGGCTAGGCAGAGTCTCTACTAGATACAGCATTACCGAAGGTAAGTAACTTGTTCAACTGCTAGAGACTTTTAGCCGCAGATTCCTTACCTTAGAATAGATACCCAAGCAATACTTCCCCAGAGGAGGGGCTGCGATACGGACTAGACTAAAAAGTACTGTAGGACCTAACGGGCAAAATGACGATCACGCGACACCTGACTGTCCAGGCAGTTGTTCTTCGTAAACATGTGAAAGGAAGCCCATGTTGCTGCCTGACAGATATCCAGTGCAGGAACTCAATGAGCTAACGAAGTGGTTGCAGCCTTGGCTCTGGTCGAATTAGCTCACTTGCCTTCAGGAAGTTGCATTTTGGCAAATGCATAGAAGATCTTAATGCAGAGCACTAAACCATCATGAGATGGTCGGTTTCTGCAACGCCTTTCCTTTCTTTGCTCTGACGTAACCCACAAAGAGTTGAGTGTCCACCCAGAACTCTTTTGTGCGGTCAGGGGAGAATGACAACGCTCTTTTTGGAACAGACGGTGGAGTCTCTCCTCTTCTTTGTAGGAGTGAGGCACAATGTAAAAGGTAGGCAGAGTGACGGATTGACCTACCTGAAAGGGAGTTTCCACCTTCGGTAGAAAGGATGCACTAGTCCGAAGGACCAGTTTGTATGGTTAGATGTTGAGGTACGGAGGATGTTTTGACAATGCCTGCAACTAACTGACCATCTGGGCAGATGTTACTGCCACTAGGAAGGCTGTTTTATGTTAAGAAGCCTGAGTGGGCAGTTATGTAGAGGCTTGAAGGGAGCACACATCAAAAAAGTGAGAACTAGGTTGAGGTCCCACTGTGGCAAAATTAAAGGTGCTGTTAGGAAAATATAGGAAGCTGGCTCTGTATATACTATACCAAAGTGAGGTATAGTGTGCACAGAGTCCAGTGGAACCCCAAAGGTAGGCAGAGGCAAAGTTAGATAGAACTTACTCTTTATTTGCGGTAGTGTGGTCGAGCAGTAAGGCAGAATCAGAGGACAGTGTTGAGCATTTGTTGTACACACTCAGTCAGCAAATGAATTCACACACTCAAAGACTGAACTTCAGACCAATTGTTTTTGTATAAAAATATTCTTTTAGTTATTTTATTTTCTAGAACCAAGCAAGCCTGGCACAAAAACGTTGAAAAATACTTTGCAGTAAATATACAGTTTGAAATGCAATTGTAAATGGACTTTGAAATGGTTACAGTTTGAATTATTGGTAATGCAATACTGTGAAATGCTGCACATATACTTTGTATCGACTTTGCAATGAAAATTACAGGTAAGTTACTTTTACATACTTTTGAGATTACTTTTTCTACTCAGTGGGATATGCCTAGATATCACACTGGGACATTTCCTAGAGAAAAAGTAAGTAAAATCAGTTTTGCACAATTGTTATTTTTCTGGTTTCCATACAAATCAACTCCACACTTAGAACATTTTTCAGAGAAAAACAGTCAATGGATTCCTATGGAGAGAAATGAAGTTAACGGTTACCAGGTAAGTAATTGGTCTTTGGAGTTGAGCTTCTGGGGTTAGAACAAGGGCTCCCCCAGGGTCAAGGATGCACTCTCGTTACACCCTCAGCGGCACTAGGGCGGCCGGGTGCAGAGTGCTGAGGCACAATGTTATCAAATGGGGGATAGCGGGCCTCCGGTGGGTGGCTGCTGGCAAGCAGGCCACGGTGTTGTGGGAGCAAAGCTCCTGGACTTTAGCTCAGGCCAAATGGGGAAACAAATTAGCACCTAAGGTGCACCCTCAGCAGCACTAGGGCGGCCGGGTGCAGGGTCCTGTTTCGACGTTGGGCGCCCTGTTGGTTTCAATGGAGAACCTCCGGTTTGGAAAAGCACTGCAGGCAGGGAGACGAAGGACTTCTGGGTGCGACCACCACTTCGAGAGGTAAGTTGCGAAGTTAGGGGTTGGTTAGGCACCGTCGGTTTGGGCACACAAGGCCGTGGGGCGTCGGGTGCAGGGGTGCCTTTTGGGGTCGGATCTTCTTACCAGCTCCTGGTCGCGGTTAGGGGTGCCTTCTGGATTTAGGCTGCAGGAGTCGGCTGGATGCTTGAGGCAGGTCAGGGGTCGCCGGATCTCAGTTCAGAATCGCCAGGGTGACCTCCTTGTGGTGTTTGCCCACTTGAGCTCGGGCTGTGGATGGCGGGTGCAGAGTGGGGCGGATCCGCGGTATCCGGCCGGAGGCAGAGGTTGCAGTTGAACAAATCCGGTGTTCACGGGAGAAGCAGTCTTTCGAAGTGAAGGCAGGCAGGTCCTCCGGGGTTTTTGAGGTTGCTGGCTGCAGGACACCGGGATTTCGCAGGAGCAGGTTCGAGGGGGGAGACATGCCGGTAGGGCTGGGGCCAAGTCAGTGGGCGTCTTCCTCTTGTTAGCTGCTGCACGGCTGTTCGGTCCTTCTTTTCTTCTTGTTTCTTGTCTGGATCTGAGGAAGCAAGGTTCAGGGGTTCCCCTAAATACTAGATTTAGGGGCATTACAGGTAGGTAAAAGGCAGGGACCAATGGGTCCCTTCCCTGGGGTGGGTACACCGCCTATTATGCCACCCTCCAGTGGGAGGGGGGCATGGGCCTGTCCCTGGTTGGCTGAGTCCCCCCCCCCCATCTTCAAGATGGCGTGGACTGAGAGTTGTGCTTCACCTCGCCTGCCCCACCTGAGGGGTGGAGTTGGCAGAGTTGGGCACACCGCTCTTCCTCACTTGTTTTTCCCGCAGGTTCTCCCGCCCAAAGTGGGGGTCCGAACCGGTGGGGACCAGTTGCTGAGGGCAGCAAGTGGCCTGGGGAAGCTCACAAAGGCGGCAAGCCTTTGAAGCTTCCCCTTCGTGAACCCTGCCCATCCTGGGGGAGGAGGCTTGGCACCTCGTCCCAGGATGTGCATTGTTTCAGGCCCCAGAGAGCAGCAGGCTCTCGACCCAGGGGTCCAGAAACATGTCTGGTGGTGGCAGCTGAAAGCAGCCACTCAGCCAAGACACTAGAGGTGGGTTAGCTGTCAGGGGGCATCTCTAAGATGCCCTCTGTGTGCATTTTTCATTAAATCCCACACTGGCATCAGTGTGGGTTTAATGTGCTGAGAAGTTTGATACCAAACTTCTCAGTTTTCAGTGTAGCCATTATGGTGTTGTGGAGTTCGTAATGACAAACTCCCAGCACCATATACTCTTAATGGCAGCACTGCACTTACAATGTCTAAGAATGGACTTAGACACTGTAGGGGTACAGGGCTCATGCACCTGTACCCTCACCACTGGTATAGTGCACCCAGCTAGAGGGGTGGCTGATCTATGCCAGGGCAGTGGGTTTTAGGCATGGAACACAGGGATGTGTACCATGTCGACTCTTCACTTTGTTCTGCACCAAAACACGCAGCCTGCAAAGGCAGTGTGTGAGTGTAGTGGTACAGGACCTCTAAGGGTGGCACAATAAGTGCTGCAGCCCTTAGGGGCCTTCTCTGGTCACAGTGCCCGGAGTACCTGTGGTACCATTTACCAGGGGCTGACCTGTGGCCAGAGATGCCAATTGGGTTTAGGCTTTAATGCAGTTTTAGGGAAAGAACATAGGCCCTGGGTACCTGATTAGCAGGAGCCCAGGGCACACTCAGTCAAAGTACATCAGCAATTCAGCAAAAAGTGGGGGCAACCATGCAGAAAGAGGGCACTTTCCCACAGAACATATGTTGAAGACCTTTCAGAAACTTATGTACAATAGGGGATTTGAAAATGGTTGGCTGATCTGGCAGCCGCAGAAATGCAGAGATGACCGAAAGATAACCTTTTAATCTGCCCAAAGCAGAGTCCTGCTGGGCTAAGGTAAGAATAAACAAAAGAACCTTGGAAAGGGGTGCAGATAGAGGGTCAACTTTTTGGGATTGATTGGTGTACCCATGCTCATGTTCAACAGCTCGGGATACTAGACTCTCTGTGCCCAATACAGAGCCACTAGAATGACTTGGGCCGGTCATTCTTCATCTTCTTGAGAACTTTGGGCAGGAGTAGTATTGGAGGAAAGGCGTACAGGAGGCCAGATCTCCAGTCCAGACGAAAAGAGTCTTGGACCAAGAATCTGGCCGTAGCTCGAGATTCCTTGAAGCGCACAAGCGCAGAGTCTGCCTTGTTGCGAAAAGGCAAGTGCCACCAAAGAGTATTCTGGACATCCCCCAAAAAGGCAGAAATCCTCTACCAGGCGCAGAATCGTAATGCTACCAACAAGGCAACCGTTCAGCCCAGTGAGTCGGTGGTGTCCAGTCCACAACGAATGGTGAATTTCGCTGAATCTCTCCCGTCCGCAACCGCCTGGGAGAGAACGGCCCGGGCCTCTTCTTGGCACTGAGGCAGCACCTGATCAACCATATCCCAGATGGTATGGGAGTATCGGCCTAAGAGGCAAGCGGTATTCAACGACCGCACATGCCAAGCTGTATGAAGAAAATATTCTCTTCCAAAGACGGCCCAGCTTCTTGGATTCCCTATTGGGGGGTGCAGCGGGGAATGCACCTTTGGAAGATGAGGCTTGGACAACCAAGCTCTTAGTGGAAGGATGTTGCGTAAGGAACGCTGGGTCGCCCGGAGCGGAGCGATGGCAGCAGGCGATTGTCCTGTCCACACGAGCCCCTGTGCTGGGCTTGGACCAAGTGCCCAGAAGGACATCAGTGAGGGCTTCATTAAAGGGCAAAAGAGGTTTGGAGGTAGAAGCCGCAGGCTGAAGCACCTCTGTCAGGAGATTAGTCCCGACTGCCACCGAAGGGAGCTCGAGGCCAAGGACCTTGGCTACCCTTCTCACCAACACTGCATAGGAAGCTCCCTCCTCCATAGCCATGGTAGGGGGAGAAAGCAAGCCAGTGTCAGGGTAAGTTTCCAACCCACTGGCCTCACCCAGGTCCATCCGCCAGTCCATGGGGTCTTCCAGCTGGTCTGTTAAAGGGTCCAGCTGCCCTTCCCAGTCCTCTTCACCACAACCTGGCACAAAATCAACACCAGGGATGAACACCGGGACAAAAGTCCCTTACGGCGTCAGAAACTACATCGGTCCGGCTCCGTGTCCATGTAGGGGATGAGGATGGGGTCGGGAGCGTCGTCACCGGGATCAGCGAAGGTCGAGGTGGAGATGGAACGACAGACGTCATTCCGGATCAGCTAACAGATCCACAGGGGCCCTCTGGATCCGGAGCCATCGGCGTCGAAGGCCTGGGGCCCCCAATCAACTCCGCGGGGCCCAAAGGCTCACCAGCAGAGCCGAGCTGCCCAAAGATGAGGTGCAGGGCCTCATACAACTTTTGCAATTGGGCAGGAGATGCTCCAGCTCCCGGAAAAGCGTGGGGAGGCATGGAGTCGTCTGCAAAGAGGCTCCGAAGACCAAAGCCTAGAGCAACCACGCTCCGTGCCCCGCGTCGAGTCAGTCGACTGGGTGAGGTCAAAGAAGGCCAATGCTTCAACTTCTTCTTGTGCGTCTGAGCACCCTGACGATTTTGAACGGGACGAGGAGTGCGGGCTCTGCGACCGTTCTCGGGACCTTCCTCTCGATCGATAAAGGGAGCGACGCGGAGCCGAGAGCCGGGCCTCCAACAGCTTTCGGGACCGCTCCCGTAAAGCCTTCGGATTCATGAGCTGGCACTCTGAACACGACTGAGTCGTGGTCGTGCTCCAAGCACCAGAAGCACAGGAGGTGCGGATACGTCATGGACATCATCCAATGACAGGCTCCGCAGGGCTTGAACCTGGTCCCACGTTGGGACATCTTCGACGCGCCAAGAATCCAAGATTCAGAATTTTTTTTTTAGATAAAAGCCGAAAAAAGGTTAGCCAAAAAATGGCAAAGGGGTAGCTCTCTCCGGATCTGCGCTTAGGCTGGTGCGGAAAAAGAAGGAAGGGACGTCAGTGCGCCCAGGCGGCGACTATATAGGTCCTGTGATGTCATTCCGGCGCGCACGACGCCCACGGAGCTGACTGACGCCACCTACCAACGCACAGGGGATTTCCTGATGAAAAATCTCCAGACGCAGACTGACGCCTGGGGGAAATTCTAAGGTAAGGAATCTACAACCAGAAGTCTCTTTCAGATTCATGATATTACAGAAGGCAATAACTAGCCTCAAATGGGAATCCTGGTGTCAAACATTTGCCATATACAGTGAAAAGCTCCCTTATGGACCCTGCAGGAAGATGAAGTTTGATAACTGGGTTGTTACAGTGTTGCCTGCTATCTTTAGCATCAATTTACGTGCCAAATGTGGATCAAGGGGAGTTCCTTTGCACAGCATTACAGAAGATAGTAGAGTTATGGGGGTACTTCAACATACTAAATCATACTTTCTAAACAGTGCATTAAATATAGAAATTCGTCAGGTGATTGCAGAATATTTTTAAAGTATTATCGGTTATGTCTATGGCAAGCATTTAAAATATACATACGGGGAATAAGCATTGTAAAAGAGTTGGCACAATTATATTGTTGAATGCAAGGCTTGGTCAGCTTGAGGACCAGCTGGTGAGTGTAGGAAAGTGGGTTTCTGTTGCAGTAACCCCCCCACCCCCCACCACCACTTTTTGCCAGATTTCTGATGCACTTTGACTTGATATGCCCTGGGTTCACAACAAACAGGTTCCCAGAGCCTGTGTTCTTACCCAAAACTGTACCTTTGTACCCCCAATTGGCACCTTTCTGGCCACATGCCAGTCCCTTGTGAAAGCTACCATGGGTACCAAGGGAACTGTGACTAGGGAAGCCCTCTAAGGGATGCAACACATATTGTGCCACCCTTAGAGGTCCTGTACCTTAACACAAACACACACTGCCATTGCAGGCTGCGTGTTTTGGTGCAGAGAAAAGTGAATAGTCGGCATTAGACACATATCTGTGTGCCATGCCTGCAACCCACTGCCTATGATATAGGTAAGACACCCCTCTAGCTGGGTGCACTATACCACTGGTGAGGGTACAGTTGCATGAGCACTGTACCCCTACAGTGTCTAAGTCCATTCTTAGACTTTGTAAGTGAAGTTAAGTCTTAAAGAGTATTTGGTCTAGGAGTTTGTCATTAAGAACTCTACAGCACAATAATCGCTTTACTGAATTCTGGAAAGTTTGGTAGCAAACTTCTCAGCATAATAAACCCACACTGATGCCAGTGTGGGATTTATTATAAAATGCACTCAGAGGGCATCTCAGAGATGCGCCCTGAAATACAACCAGCCTCTGATGGGTTCCCAGACTGGTAGACACCAGCCTGCCGCCACAAAACAAGTTTCGGGACCCCTCGGGTGGGACCCTTCGCTCCCTGGGCCCAGAAACAAAGCCTTTCCTAGGTGGAGGTGTTCATACCTCCCCCAGGCCAGGGAGAGTCATCTGTGGCAGGGGAGCTTCAAAGGCCTTGCTGCCTTTGTAACGCGACCCCCAGTCTCTCCTGCTATCAGGAGCAGGCCCTCCTTGTCTCACCCCCATTTCGGCGGGAAGACAGGTGGGAAAAATTAGAGCAGCCCAGAAGGTGTGCCCACCTCTGCCAACCCCAACCCTCAGGTGGGGAAGGCGAGGTGAAGCCCAGTCTTCAGTGCCCGTTATCTTGCAGATGGAAGGCACTCTCCAATCAGGATAAAGGATTGTGCCCACTCCCCCATGTGGGGTGAGCACACCAGGGGTGTAGTCACCCTGAGGTCAGTAGCCCATTGGCTACTACCTCGAGACCCCTAAAACGCCCTCTAAATATAGTATTTAGGGGGCAGCCCTGAACCCAGAAGGGAGATTCCCGCAACCTACGAGGGACGAAGGAAGACGCACAGTAGAGGAGACTGCAGAGACGAACTGACTTGGCCCCTACCGGCCTGTCTGCAATTTCCAGAGATCCTGTGCCAAAAGTCGCCTAGTCCTGCAGCCAGCAACCTCCAGAACCCCTGGAAGGATTGACTGCCTACAACAAAGACCAGATCTTTGAGCAGCTCTGTTAAAAAGAATCTCCAAAGAAATACTCTGAGCCTGCTGAAGACAAACAAACCCAACACCTGGAACCACCTCTACGCCTATCGCCTATGTCCCGAGTGGCCCACCGGTCCCAGCGAGGTCCACCAGCGCTCCAGAGTCCGAGTCTGTAGGAAGCTGGCTCTGTATATACTATACCAAAGTGAGGTATAGTGTGCACAGAGTCCAGTGGAACCCCAAAGGTAGGCAGAGGTAAAGTTAGATAGCACCTCACTCTATATTTGTGGTAGTGTGTTCGAGCAGTAAGGCAGTATTCAGAGGACAGTGGTAAGCATTTGTTGTACACACTCAGTCAGCAAATGAATTCACACACTCAAAGACTGAACTTCAGACCAATTGTTTTTGTATGAAAATATTCTTTTAGTTATTTTATTTCCTAGAACCAAGCAAGCCTGGCACAGTTCAGCAATAAATAATTTGCAGTAGTAATGCAGTTTGTAAACAGTTTGAATTGAAATTGTAGATGCACTTTGTTTTGACTTACAGTATGGTTTCAGAGAAATGCAACACTTTGTAAACACAGTACACAGACTTGAAGGAAAATGCTACTTACCCAGTATGCATCTGTTCTTGGCATGTAGAGCTGTAGAATCTCATGCTTATGCATAGATCGCCATCTAGTGTTGGGCCGGATGTTTGCACTTTGTTTTTCTTTGAAGAAGTCTTCCTAGTCACAAGGTAGGTGACTCCTCCTTTCGGTGATAGTGCACATGGTCATCGACTCCATCTTCAGATTGTTTTCCCGCAGAGGGTGAGAGAATGGAGTAGTAGTAAAGAATAGAGATGGCCATGTGTATGTATGAATAGTAACAAGAGAACTATAGCAGCTACAGGTACCCGGGGAGGTGGGTGGGCGCATGAGATTCTACAGCTCTACATGCCAAGAACAGATGCATACTGGGTAAGTAGCATTTTCCATTCGAGGCATGTGAGCTGTAGATCACATGCTTATGCATAGACTATACAGCAGTCTTCCCTAAGCGGTGGCTATCCTGTAGCTGATGGAGTTGTCTGAAACCGCGTTCTAAGTACTGCTTGGCCCACATTAGCTTGTTGTCTGGCTAACACATCTACACAATAATGCTTGGTGAATGTGTGTGGTGTGGACCATGATGCAGCTTTGCAGATGTCAGTAATAGGGATGTTCCCTAAGAAAGCCATAGTAGCCCCTAGCTTACGAGTGGAATGTGCTCTAGGGGGTACCGTTAGAGTCCTTTTGGCTTTTGCATAGCAAATTTGAATACATTTAACGATCCACCTAGCAATGCCTGATTTGGATATAGGATTGCCCTTGTGAGGTGGTGCAAAAGCGACAAAGAGTTGTTTGGTCTTGCGAAAAGATTTCGTTCTTTCAGTGTAATACAACAGTGCTCTCCTAACATCCAATGTGTGTAGAGCTCGTTCTGCAACAGAGTCAGGTTGAGGGAAAAAAACAGGTAATTCAACCGACTGATTTATGTGAAATGCAGATACTACCTTAGGTAGGAATTTGGGATTGGTACGAAGAACCACTTTATCTTTGTGTAGCTGGAAAAAGGGTTCTTCTTTGGTTAGTGCCTGAAGTTCACCCACTCTCCTTAATGAAGTGATTGCAATGAGGAAAGCTGTTTTCCAAGTAAGGAATTGTAGTTCACATTTGTGCATGGGTTCAAATGGAGGGCCCATTAACCTTGTGAGGACTATATTAAGATTCCAGATTGGGGCAGGTGGAATTCTTGGTGGTATAACTCTTTTTAGTCCTTCCATAAATGCTTTGATTACAGGCACTCTAAAGAGGGATAAATGTTGTCTATTTTGAAGATAGGCTGCGATTGCAGCGAGATGCAGTCTGATGGATGAATATGCCAATGATGACTGCTGAAAATGTAACAGGTAGCAGATAATGTTCTGTATGGAAGCATCAAGAGGGTTGATGTTATTGCAATAAATAACAAATCGTTTCCATTAGGCTGCGTAGCAGGCTCTTGTGGTAAGCCTTCTGGCCTCCTTAATAATGTTCATACAGTCTGGTGGAAGGTTCAGATAACCAAACTCTAGGACTTCAGGAGCCAGAGCGCGAGGTTCAATTGTTTGGGATCTGGGTGTTTGATTTCTCCATGGCTCTGTGTGAGGAGACTTGGAGTTAAATGTAATTTTTGATGTGCTACCAGAGAGAGTTCCAACAGGGTTGTGAACCAGGGTTGACGTGCCCATGTTGGAGCTACTACTATTAGTGTGAGATGTTTGCCTGAGTTTCCGAACCTCTAATGGAATGAGTGGGAGAGGCGGAAAAGCGCAAGCAAATATCCCTGACCAGTTCATCCATAGAGCATTGCCTTTGGATAACGGGTGTGGATACCTGGAGGCGAAGATTTGGCAGCGTTGCAAACAGGTCTATGTGAGGGACTCCCCAAGCTTGAAAGTAGGGGTGGAGCACTTGAGGGTGAAGTTCCCATTTGTGTATTTGATCCCTCTTACTGCTGAGGAGGTCCACAATCTGGTTGTTGACTCCTGGGAGGTGTTCCGCTAGGAGATAGATATTGTGGTGAATAGCCCACTTCCAGATGTCTTGGGCTAAATGGGACAGTTGGAGAGAGTGTGTCCCCCCTGTTTCTATATGTAATACATAGCTGTCATGTTGTCGGTTCGAACTAAGACAGCTTTGCCAGACAGGTGATCTTGAAAGGCTTTGAGAGCTAGAAAGATTGCCATCAGCTCTAAATGATTGATGTGGAGCAGTCTTTGCTGGTGGTTCCACAGACCTTGCACTGTGTGTTGTTGAAGATGAGCTCCCCAGCCAGTTAGGGACGCGTCTGCTGTTAATACCGTCTGTGGAACCGGGTCTATGAACGGCCGTCCTTTTGACAAATTTTGTGTGTTCCACCACTGCAGAGAGCGTGGAGTGCGGCCGCTTACCAACACTAGATCTGCTAATAGACCGTGAAACTGGTTCCACTGACTGTCTAAGCATTCCTGAAGTAGACGCATGAGTAGCCTGGCATGGGGAACAATCATGATGCAAGACGCCATCATTCCTAACAGTTGCATAAAGACTCCAGCTGGGAGTGACTGATTGGCTTGAAACTGGCGAATTAACGCGTGAATGTTTTGAATTCTGTTTGCATTGGGAAACGCCAGAGCCCTTTGAGTATCTGTGGTGGCTCCTAGGTAGTTCTGAGTTTTGGCTGGCTGGAGATGTGATTTTAACACATTGACTGTAAACCCCAGTTGGTGAAGTAACTGAATGGTTACGGAAGTGTGCTTGCGGCATTGTTGATAAGTGCCGGCTTTGATGAGCCAATCGTCCAGGTATGGGAAGACATGGATGCTTTGTCTTCTCAGATGAGCAGCTACTACCGCCAGACACTTTGTGAAGACTCTGGGGGCAGTGGTGACTCCGAATGGGAGTACCTTGAATTGGTAATGTTGACCTGCTACCACAAACCTGAGAAATTTGCGGTGAGATGGGTGGATTGGAATATGAAAGTAGGCGTCCTTTAAGTCTAGAGTAGACAGAAAGTCGTCCTTTTGTAAAAGAGGTAGTACCTGTTGAAGTGTTACCATGTGGAAATGGTCTGATTGTATGTAAAAATTTAGCTCTCTGAGATCTAATATTGGTCTGAGAGAGCCGTCCTTTTTGGGAATTAGGAAGTAAAAGGAATACACGCCCGACCCTTGATGTTGTGGTGGAAGGGCTCTATGGCTCCTTTTACTAGTAGGGATTGTACCTCTTGTTTGAGGAGGTGTAGGTGATCCGGTGAAAGTTTGTGTGACTTTGGAGGAATGTTTGGAGGAGTGTTGATGAACTCCAGGCAGTAACCAGACTGGATAATTTGGAGAACCCACTTGTCTGTTGTTATTGACTGCCACTTTGTTAGAAATTGTGACAGTCTTCCCCCCCCACAGGTGTTAAGTGGTCGGGGGGAACTGTGGGCAAGTCACTGTTTTGTATTGGAGGGGGAGGTACGTGTGTTGGAACCTCTACCTCTGCCCTTGCCGTTATTTCCTCTATAACCACCCCTGAAGAAAGTATTGGAACCTGAGGGTTGGTTATTGCCCTTATAGGTGCATGTGGTGTCCGAGGAAGTGGTTTTGGACCCTGCTCGATAAAAGGAGCGGCGAAAGGAACCACAGCCTTGTGGAAACTGAAGGGCTCCCATTGATTTAGCCACTTCTGTATCTTTTTTCATCTTCTCAAGTGAAGAATCTACCACCGGCCCAAACAGGTGTTCTTTATCGAATGGTGTGTTCAATATTGAGGTTTGAACCTCTGGTTTGAATCCCAATATACGTAGCCAGGCGTGCCTTCTTAAAAGTACGCTAGTGTTCACCGCTCTGGCAGATGTATCAGCCGCATCTAGGGAGCACCTAATTTGATTGTTAGAAATTAGTTGCCCCTCACGTACCAGGTCTTGCGCTTTAGATTTATGTTCTTGTGGTAAAAATTGGATAAGTTGTTCCATTTCGTCCCAATGCAGACGGTCATATCTGGCTAGTAGCACTTGTGTGTTAGATATGCACCAGAAGTTAGCTGCCTGGGAGGCTATTCTTTCCCCTGAAGCGTCAAGGAGCTTTGACTCTTTATCTGGGGGTGGTGCGTCTCCAGTAGTCTGGGAGTTTGCCCTTTTGCGTGCATTAGAAACAACTGAGTCTAGGGGCAATTGTCCTCTTATGTAGACTGGATCAGATGGTGCAGGTTTGTATTTTTTATCCACCCTGGGGGTGAGGATACGTGCCCTGACAGGATCATTAAATATATCGTCTACACGTCTGATCATTCCTTTAAGCTTAGGCAGCATATGTGTGGATTTTTGTGTGTTGTTTAATGTTTCAAAGAGGAAATCCTCTTCAAGGGATTCTTTATGAAGCTGGACCCCATGATAATTTGCAGCCCTGCCTAGCAATTCAATATAACCTACACTGTCATCTGGTGGAGAGGGCCTGGTAGGGTATAGGTCAGGGTCATTGTCTGTGGGCGAGTCAGTGTTGTAGTCATCCCATTCATCTGTAGGTCCATGCTGGTTATCATCATTAGTATCCTCCCCGTCCCCATCACCCTGATCGTCAGGTATATATGGTGGTGAGTGCTCAGGTGAAGTTGGCACAGACAGAGACTGAGGTAAAGGTGGTGAAGGAAGAGGAGGAGGGGAAGGGTTTGTTCCAACAGTTCTCTTCTTTAATGGAATGTGGTATTCCTCTTCGGTAGTAGCCCCTCTTTTTAAAGTCACTTTGGTAGTAATGTGGCCAGTTTTTGATGTATGACCAAAATCTTCTGTTTCGGGTCCGGTTTTTCGAGCGGATCACCGAAACGATGCTTCTTTGGTGATTTTGGTGTATCAGTCTGTTTCTGCGCCGAAATTTTCGGTGCCGATGGTTTTGGGGCTGGTGTTTTCAGATCCGATATGGTTTTCGGTGCCGAGTGGTGGTGATCGGAGCCGGACTTGGTCTTCGATCCCGAAGGCTTTGGCTCGGTGCCTGATTTGGAATGGGGCTTTTCGGAGCCGGAGGGCTTTTGGGCAGGCTTCGGTGCCGAGCCAGAAGGCGGGGCGTCGGAAGCGTGGTCTTGGTGCCGACCGGGGTGCGGGTTGGTCCGGAGCCTTTTTTTTAACAGGTTGACTTGGGAGTCGGGGCGAAGAAGGGACTGTACTTACAGTACGTTGTCCATGCGGGATGTCCTCATCCTGGTCGGAGCCCTCCTCCGAAACGGAAATGGGATACTGCTCCTCCTTGGCCCCGATGGCGTCGCCGGCTTCTTCTTCAGATTCAGGTCCGAAGAGGTCCGGAATGGAGCCTGTGCGTTGGCTCTGCATGTCGCGTCGTCGAGCCCGACGGTCGCGAAGCGTCTTCTTGGAACGGAAAGCCTTACACGCGTCGCAGTCCTGTTCTTTGTGTTCTGGTGACAAACACAGGTTGCACACTTCGTGTGAGTCGGTGCACGGGTATTTCGCGTGGCACCGAGGGCAGTATTTAAAGGGCGTTCGTTCCATCGACTGCAAGTCGAATGGAGGCGGTTATGCCCGACGGCCTACCACGAGCTTTCCGATCGAAAGAGGTTTTTTTCGAAACAAACACGATACGCGAAGAATGGAATACGAAATCGGAAACAATACCGTCAAGGGTGAGTCGGCTACGCACCGAGGGAAACCGAAGGATCGGTGTTGAACCGGAGCGCAGAGAGTAACATCCGAACCCGATGGCGGAAAAAAACAATCTGAAGATGGAGTCGTTGACCATGCGCACTATCACCGAAAGGAGGAGTCACCTACCTCGTGACTAGGAAGACTTCTTCGAAGAAAAACATCCGGGCCCAACACTAGATGGCGATCTATGCATAAGCATGTGATCTACAGCTCACATGCCTCGAACTGGGCTTTTCAGTAAAATTACAGGTAAGTTACTTTTGAGATTACTTTTCTTACTCAGAGTAGTATACCTGGATACTACTCTGGGACATTTCCTGTAAACAGGTAAGTAAAATCGTTTTTGTTAGTGCAATTTTAAAGAATTTCTTAAGGTTTTCAAACTCCACACAGACACTTTTCCAAGAAAAACAGTCAATGTTATTCTATGGAGGAAAATAGTGTTATAGGTTTTGAGGTAAGTATTTGGTAGTGGGAGTTGAGGTTCTGGGGTTGACTCAGGAGTCCCCCAGGGTCAAGGATGCACTCTAGTTACACCCTCAGCGGCACTAAGGCGGACGGGTGCAGAGTGCTGAGGCCCAATGTTATCCAATGGGGGATGGGGGCCTCTGGTTGGTGGCTGCTGGCAAGCAGGCCACTTGGTTGAGGGAGCAAAGCTCCTGGACTTTAGCTCAGGGCAAATGGGGAAACAAAGTAGGACCATAGGTGCACCCTCAGCGGCACTAGGGCGGCCGGGTGGAGGGTGCTGTTTCAACGTCGGGCGCCCTGTTTTTTTCAATGGGGAACCTCCGGTTTGCAAAGGCACTGCAGGCTTGGGGACGAAGGTCTTCTGTGTGCGACTACCACTTCGAGAGGTAAGTTGGGAAGTTAGGGGTTGGTTAGGCACCGTCTGTTTGGACACCCAAGGTTGTGGGGCGTCTGGTGCAGGGTGCCTTTTGGGGTCGGATCTTCTTACCAGCTTCTGGTCGCGGTTGGGGGGGACCTTCTGGATTTAGGCTGCAGGCATCGGCTGGAGGCAGGTCAGGGGTCACGGGATCTCGGGTCAGGATCGCCGGGGTGACCTCCTCGTGGTGTTTGCCCACTCGAGCTCGGGCCGTGGACGGCAGGTTCAGAGTGGGGCGGATTTGCGGTGTCCGGCCGGAGCCAGAGGTTGCAGATGAACAAATCCGATGTTCACGGGAGACAAAGTCTTTGTAGTTGAAGGTAGGCAGGTCCTCCGGGGTTTTCGAGGTTGCTGGCTGCAAGACACACCGGGATTTCGCAGGAGCAGGTTCGAGGTGGAGACAGGCCGGTAGGGCTGAGGCCAAGTCAATGGGCGTCTTCCTCTTGTTAGCTGCTGCACGGCTGTTCGGTCCTTCTTCTTCTTGTAGTTTCTTCTTGTCTGAGCTGCTGTTCACAGGAGATCCGGTCTTTGTTGAAGGCAGTCAGTCCTCCCAGGGGTTCTGGAGGTCGCTGCCTGAAGGACAAGGTGATTTTTGGCGCAGGATCTCTGGAAACTGCAGACAAGCGGGTAGGGCTTGGACCAGGTCAGTTCTTCTCTGCAGTCTCCTCTGCTGAGCGTCTTCTTTCGTCGTCCTTCTTAGGTTGCGGGAATCTGCTTTCTTGGTTCAGGGCTGCCCCCTAAATACTGTATTTAGGGGGCGTTTTAGGGGTCTCAATAGGCTACTGACCTTAGGTGACTACACCCTTGATGTGCTCACCTCACGTGGGGGAGTGGGCACAATCCCTAATCCTAATTGAAGAGTGCCTGCCATCTGCAAGATGGCGGGCACTGATGAGTGGGCTTCACCTCCCCTCCCCCATGTTAGGGGTGGGGTTGGCAGAGGTGGGCACACCTTCTGGGCTGTGCCAATATTTCCCACCTGTCTTCCCGCCGAAAAGGAGGGGAGACAGGAAGGAGGCCTGCTCCTGATAGCAGGAGAAGCTGGGGTCCCATTACAAAGGCAGCAAGGCCTTTGAAGCTCTCCTGCCACAGATGGCTCTTCCTGGCCTTGGGGAGGGGTGACCACCTCCGTCCAAGAAAGGCTTTGTTTCTGGCCTCAGGGAACAAGGCTCCCACCCCATGGGTCCAGAAACATGTCTTGTGGTGGCAAGCTGGTGTTTACCAATCAGGAAACCCACCAGAGGCAGGTCGTTTTTCAGGGGGCATCTCGAAGATGCCCTCTGAGTGCATTGTATAATAAATCCCACACTGGCATCAGTGTGGGTTTATTATGCTGAGAAGTTTGCTACCAAACTTCGCAGAATTCAGAAAAGCTATTATGGTGCTGTGGAGTTCGTAATGAAACTCCCAGACCATATACTCTTTATGGCTTTACTGCACTTACAATGCCTAAGAATGGACTTAGACGCTGTAGGGGTACAGTGCTCATGCAACTGTACCCTCACCAGTGGTATATAGTTCACCCAGCTAGAGGGGTGCCTGACCTATACCATAGGCAGTGGGTTGCAGGCATGGTGCACAGGAATGTGTGTCATGTCGTCTCTTCACTTTTCTCTGCACCAAAACACACAGCCTGCAAAGGGGGGGGGCGTGTGGGTGTGTGGGGGGGTGGTTTGTGTGTGTGTGGGGGGGTGTGTGGGTGTGTGGGGGGTGTGTGTGTGAGTAGGTACGTGTGTGTGTGTGTGTGTGTGTGTGTGTGTGTGTGTGTGTGTGTAGGTACAGGACCTCTAAGGGTGGCACAATATGTGTGGCAGCCCTTAGAGGGCTTCCCTGGTCACAGTGCCCATGGTACCTTTTACAAGGGACTTGCATGTGGCCAGAGAGGTGCCAATTGGGGGTACAAAGGTACAGTTTTGGGAAAGAACACAGGCCCTGGGAACCTGATTGGCAGGGACCCAGCGCACATCAAGTCAAAGTGCATCAGTAGTCTGGCAAAAAGTGGGGGGGGTTATTGCAACAGAAACTCAGCTTACTACACTTAGTATATAATACCAGGGGTACCCAACGGCCTGTAAGTTAGAGAGCCCCCAGTGACTGCAGCTCTTGCTGTGCCACCCAGAGTGTGAAAAGGTAAAACATGATCCTAGTCTGCCACTGCAGACTGGAAGGGCAGTTCTAACACAGCTAACTCGACTTTGCCACCGTGACAAAGTCCATTGCTGCACTGCCTTATTTTTCTGTTCTCGACAACCCCATAAAAAGCCGACTGTCCACTCAATGGTTTTTGGTGCAATTGATATAAAAGCTTAAAGCTCTTTCGAGATGCAGTCGATAGAGTCTCTTCTCTTCTTTCAAGGGGTGAGACAGGGAAAAGATTGTTGGGAGGGTGATGGCTTGCCCACGCAAGGAGGTGTAAATTACACAAGCTCAGGTGCAGAACCCTGCCCTGCTGTTGCAACAAAAGAACCTCCCGAAGCAGTAGCCTGATCCGAGGACAAATGCCCATACCCAGAATTTCTGGGCACCACACTCTCCTGGACCAATACGGAGCCACTCGGACGACTTGGGCCCAGTCGTTCCTGATCTTCAGAACTCTGGGAAAGAAAGGCAGTGGTGGAAAGGTGTACAGAAGGCGTGTTCCACTCTAGCATGAATAAGTCTCCTAGAGAGTGTATCTTTGAAACTCCAACTAGCATATGTTTTGACATTGCACATTTCCAGATGATGGTGAAAAAATCTAGCCAGGATTCTACCCACTGTTAGAAGACGTCTTGTTCCACCTCGGGATGCAGCCGCCATCTGTGATCTGCCAGGCATCACTGGCTGAGCTTATCCATCCTGTAGTTTAAAGATCCCACCAGGTGGTTCATGATCAGAGAGATACCCTCATGCTCCAGCCAACTGCTGAGGTGCATCGCCTCTATGCACAGGACCCCACTTTGTCCTGCTTGTTACTGTACCACATGGCGGTGTCTGTGAGAACCTATATCAGGCTTCCCTTAGTGGGCTGCAGAAAGCCCTTCAATGTGAGGCAGATGGCGCACAACTCCAACAAATGTAAGCGCAGGTGGGTTTCTATTGGAGACCAGAGTCCTCTGATCTCCACCTCTCCCAGATGACCTCCCTGAACCAGCAGGGAAGCATCAGTTACCACTGTCGGCTCTGGGTGGGTCTGCGGCTGGTCAGGTTGAGCGGCCATTACTGCAGATTTTGTGCAGTTTCCTCCGAAACCCGAATGACATCTGACAGCCTTCCATGGTGCTGGGCCTACTGAGACTGCAAATCCCACTGCAGAGTTTGCATACACTACCTAGTGAAGTGGACAAGCAGGATGCAGCAAAGCAGAAGGCCAAGAAGATGCTCTCACTGACATCCAGAACCAAGGCTGAAATGTCAAGATCATAGCCCGAAAATCCTAGACTCACTGTGAGGGAGGAAAGGCCCGGAACTACACTGTGACCAGAAGGGCTGCGATAAAAGGAAGCTTCTGTGAAGGAGTCAGGTGTGCCTTTGGGTCTTTGATCAAGAACCCTAAAGATGCCAAAAGAGTTGCCAACAACAGGAGGTGGTCCTATGACCGACTGTGGCAAGCCTGCAGTCAGTCAGTCTCCGAGGTAGGGGAAAACTTGTATCCCCATACTACAAAGATGGGCAGCAACCATCGCTATTAGTTTCATGAAAACCCAAAGGACACTGGTGAGGCCGAATGGGAGCACGGCAAACTAAAAATGCTCCTGGCCTACCTTGAACTGCAGGGAACGTTTGTGGGACTGCAGGAGGGGCACATGAAAGTATGCCTCTGGCAGGTCCAAGGCGATCAAGTTGCTCAGATCTAGGGTAGTTAGTACATGGGACAGTGTGGCCATTTTTAATTTTTCCTTCCACAGGAAGTACTTTAAAGGGCGAAGATCTAAAACAGGGCGAAGGAGTCTGCTCTTCTAAGGCACAAGGCAACAGCAGGTGTAACAGGCATACACGCGTGACATAAGGTTAGAGCTCACTGCATGCCCCAAGCTGTCAGTAGTATCAAGGCCAGCCCTCATGATAAATTTAGCTGAATTTTGGCACTCTTGAATGGTTTGAGCCAAAGACGCACAAAACTACTCTAAGACCGCTGGCAAGATCTCGCTGGTCATGTCTCAAAGGGCGTGTTTAAAAGACTAGGAAGCAGACTATATTGACCGACTTCAATGCCAAAATCGCAGATGAAAACATCCGCTTCCTGAATACCTCAATCCTTTTCGACTCCCTGTCAGGAGGAGTAATGTACAACACATTAGGGCTGACTTTGCTGGGGGAAGCTTGGCTCACCAAATTCTCAGGAATTTGTTACATAAAGTCCAGGCCGCATGGCGCTCATCTGTGGCGCCTGGTCACCTGCTTGTTCACCGTAGGTAAGAGTAAGGCTACGCTATAGTGCTCATTAGGCTGTCAGTCAAAGCTTCATTAAATGGAAGCAGGGGCTCACATGAGGCTAGACCTTGGTGCAAAACCTCACTAAGGATTTTTTTTTTTTAAACTTCAACTGAAGGCAGCTGTAGGTGCAGACCTCAGTTGCACGTCGAACCATCACAGTAAATTATGTACTCTCCTCCACTAGTTGTCCAAGGGTGAAACCACCCCTTTGTAAGGGAAGGTAACCAGTCCACTGGCTTCCTGCAAGCCCATACAGATATCATCATCACCACCATCATCATCATAGTATGGAGGTAGATCAACTCCATCATCAGGTTGATCCGAATTGGAGCCAAAAAGGTGATTATCCTCAGAGAAAGGCCTTAGAAAGAGGAAGTGTTTTATCTGAATCAGACCGTGCAGGAAACTGGTGTGTTTGAGTGGACTCAAGATGCAACCTCGGTCGGGGTTGAAGCGGATTCAGCTTGGAGTTAGCAAAGACTCTACCTCTGGCAATGTTGAGATTGGTGATGGTGGAGAAGAAGCCATTGCTAATCTCGGTCCCAGAGTTGAAGTAGTCACAGGAGTCAGGGCGAAACCTGAGGTAGGTTTGAGGGGCACAGAAAAAGCAGGAGGTAACCCGAATGGAGGCTGCTCCAAATCCTTGTTGCCCCGAGGTGCACCAGAGGGAATTGGAAGAGTGCCAAAAATATGCAGTATGACCAACTTAAAGGCCTCAAATTGTTGCAGCATTGCCATTGGCCAGGGGAATTTGGGGTGCAAGACGCGTTGGCACCTTGACACCCTCAAAACATCTCTTTAGACAAAGAGTGACGGATGGGGTTGAATCCCGCTTCGACTTCTTATGCATCTTCTAGGATTTTGATTTGGTCTTACCAGACGACTTCAAACATAAAGCGGACCTGTATTGCGAGAGGCCTTGAGAGCAGAAACAAGTTTGGGCCCTGGACTTGGAGCAGGACTTACGCAAAGTTGTTGACTTGTTTCTGTGTTTGAAATCATATATCTTTACTTCATGGTCCCTGTTCGCCTTTGGGTCTATGAGGGCACATTCTTCAAAACGACTTAAGAGTCGTGCCCTAAACCCAAATACCAGAGGCACACCTCACGAGGGCCTGTCACTGACATCTGCTTCTGGCAGTCATTGCACAGTTTGAACACTGTAGTTTTTAGTGGGGATATCACACCCTTAAACAATGGAAAGGATTTTGGAAGGAATATGTCAACCGACGAAAAGGGAGCGGCGCTCTTGATCTGCGTTTGAAGGCACAGAAAAAAAGACACTGACGTCAACACGCAGGGGCAGTGTAAGAAAGTGCCCTCATTTTGCATGGTTGCCCCCACTTTTTGCCACAGTGTTGATGTACTTTGACGGAGTGTGCCCTGGGTTCCTGTCAACCAGGTACCCAGGGCCTATGTTCTTTCCCTAAACTGCATTGATACAAAACCCAATTGGCACACTCTGGCCACATGTCAGTCCCTTGTAAAATGGTACAATAGGTATCAAGGGCACTGTGGCCATGGAAGGGGGGCACACACGGGCACACACACACACACACACACACACACACACACACACACACACACACACACACACACACACACACACACACACACACACACACACACACATTGATGGCTGCGTGTTTTGGTGCAGAACAAAGTGAAGAGTCGGCATGGCACACATTCCTGTGTACCATGCCTACAACCCACTGTCCTGGCATAGGTCAGCCACCCCTCTAGCTGGGTGCACTATACCAGTTGTGAGGGTACACGTGCACGAGCCCTGTACCCATACAGTGACTAAACCAATTCTTAGGCATTGTAAGTGCAGTAATGCCATTAAGAGTATATGGTGCTGGGAGTTTGTCATTACGAACTCCACAGCACCATAATGGTTTTGCTGAAAACTGGGAAGTTTGGTATCAAACTTCTCAGCACCTTAAACCCACACAAATGCCAGTGTGGGATTTAATGAAAAATGCACTCAGGTGTGAGAAAGTGCCCTCTTTCTGCATGGTTGCCCCCACTTTTTGCTGAATTGCTGATGTACTTTGACTGAGTGTGCCCTGGGCTCCTGCTAATCAGGTACCCAGGGCCTATGTTCTTTCCCTAAAACTGCATTGAAGCCTAAACCCAATTTGCATCTCTGGTCACAGGTCAGCCCCTGGTAAATGGTACCACAGGTACTGATGGAGCAGGGAAAATAAAAAATTTAACCCCTAACAAATTATATAATTAATTAATTAAAATGTTCGTTTAAATGTATTAATCAACATTGTATGTGTGGGAATGGTAATATGCCAATGTATGTGCTAAATAATCTATTAACGAATGTCCGTGTGTCTAATCATAACGTAAAAATAAAAGCGTACTAAATAAAAATAAATGCATGTTTATGCTTCATAGAAATAAAATGTGTTGTTGCAAAAACAATAGTGATGGTAAGTAAGGAACGGCTTAAATGTTGCTTTCTGCTAGGTAACAATTAATTGGGGTACGTAGACGGGAGGGAAACGAAAGGGATATTTTTCTCTATTTTAATTATGTTTTGTTTGCCTCAAATTAGTGCTTCTAAAAGTATAACCGAGTGGCGATATAAAATGGCCGCCAGTGGGAAGATGTGCGCAGGCGCAAGGGGACACGTGATACGGGATGAAATTGGAGAAATCCGGAACCTCGTGATGTCTCTGAGAGGCTAGGATGCAAGAAATGGTCAAGGCTGGTGTGACCTAATTGAACTGATAGTGTGCCATGATGATCAGCAGAGAGTCCGTGGGAAAGAAGTCTAAGAGAAAGGACAATGACTGCGGAGTTCTCGAATGTGTCGAAAGAAGATACAAATGAACTGATCAAATCGGATGGAAAGGTTTAAGCGTATGGGAAAGGAAATGATCCAAGGACCCTTGAATCCAAGAGAACTTGATTAAAGAATGAATAAGCTGACATGCATGGACCAATGAAAGAAAAGCGTGATATTAATGTTGCAACAGTTAGTTAGCAAAGTTAGAATTAGGGTATAAGAGGGCCTACTCTTAGTGGGAGGGAGTCAGTTGATGTCAGTCGTGGTTGCAGTCACAGTCAGGAGAGGAGTTGAAGAATCGTGTTGGTGGCTTCCAGTGCTGGGTGGTCCTGATCGATCCCTTACTGAGTGGGAGATGCAGAAAAGCTGTTAGAGGAGACGGGTCGCAGGTAGCTGATGCTGACGAGCTGAAGTTGCTGTCTTAACTTTACAGTTGAGTATGAGAAACAGGCTATTTCTAATCCCTAACTTAGGTTAGAAATCATTAGGCTAAATTAGGAAGCTAGGCAGGTAACTAGGGTTTTGGCTTCAGGACAAAATTTCCTTTCTGCAATAAATTGATTATGCTTAATAAAATTGTGAATTTAAGAATGAATAATTGAATAAAGTATTAAAATTCTTTTCATGCTTTTAAAATTATATAAAATTTAAGATTCTTTAAACCCAAAATGACTCAGTGGTTATTTTCCTAAATGATTGTGACATAAGTAATTGGTTATTGTGATTCAGCTGGTCTTAATCACTATAAACTAATTTCTTAAATGAATGATTCATCGACAAACAATGAGCAGGAATATCTTAAGAAATAACTAAAAGAAAGGGACAAAATAAAGTAATAAGATATCCTGGCTTTTCCAGCGGTACATAAAATGGTGTTCTCCATTTAGTTCTCATGCTTCTCCTAGGAGTACAGAATTTCATAAAGGTGTAAAGGAAATCCAGGAGTGTGTGTGTGTGTGTGTGTGTGTTAGGCGATGTTTATGGGCCCCATCGTCATGTGGATATGAGAAATATAGTTTGCCCCTGGATGACCTATAAGTAACCTGGGAGGAGAATAGTTTTATTGTACGCGCTGCATCAGTACCCAGGGCACTGTGACCAGAGAAGGCCCCTAAGGGCTGCAGCACTTATTGTGCCACCCTTAGAGGTCCTGTACCACTACACTCACACACTGCCTTTGCAGGCTGCGTGTTTTGGTGCAGAACAAAGTGAAGAGTCGACCTGGCACACATCCCTGTGTGCCATGCCTACATCCCACTGCCCTGGCATAGATCAGTCACCCCTCTAGCTAGGTGCACTATACCAGTGGTGAGGGTAAAGGTGCATGAGCCCTGAACCCCTACAGTGTCTAAGTCCATTCTTCGACATTGTAAGTGCAGTGCTGCCATTAAGAGTATATGGTGCTGGGAGTTTGTCATTACGAACTCCACAGCACCATAATGGCTACACTGACAACTGAGAAGTTTGGTATCAAACTTCTCAGCACATTAAACCCACACTGATGTCAGTGAGGGATTTAATGAATAATGCACACAGACGGCATCTTAGAGATGCCCCCTGAAAACTAACCCACCTCTAGTGTCCTGGCGGAGTGGCTGCTTTCAGCTGCCACCACCAGACATGTTTCTGGACCCCCTGGGTCGAGAGCCTGCTGCTCTCTGGGGCCTGAAACAATGCACATCCTGGGACGAGGTGCCAAGCCTCCTCCCCCAGGATGGGCAGGGTTCACGAAGGGGAAGCTTCAAAGGCTTGCCGCCTTTGTGAGCTTCCCCAGGCCACTTGCTGCTTTCAGCAACTGGTCCCCACTGGTTCTGACCTCCACTTTGGGCAGGAGAACCGGCAGGAAAAACAAGTGAGGAAGAGAGGTGTGCCCACCTGTGCCAACTGCAACCCTCAGGTGGGGGAGGCGAGGTGAAGCACATCTCTCAGTCCACGCCATCTTGCAGATGGGGGGACCCAGCCAACCAGGGAAAGGCTTATAGCCCCCTCCCACTGGAGGGTGGCATAATAGGGGGTGTACCTACCCCAGGGAAGGGACCCATTGGTCCCTGCCCTTTACCTACCTGTAACACCCCCAAATCCAGTATTTAGGGGCACCCCTGAACTTTGCTTCCTCAGATCCAGACAAGAAACAAGAAGAAAAGAAGAAGGACCGAACAGCCGTGCAGCAGCTAACAAGAGAAAGACGCCCACTGACTTGGCCCCAGACCTACCGGCCGGTCTCCCCCTCGAACCTGCTCCTGCGAAATCCCGGTGTGTCCTGCAGCCAGCAACCTCAAAAACCCCGGAGAACCTGCCTGCCTTCACTTCCAAAGACAGCTTCTCCCGTGAACACCGGATTTGTTCAACTGCAACCTCTGGCTCCGGCCGGACACTGCGGATCCGCCCCACTCTGCACCCGCCGTCCACGGCCCGAAGTCGAGTGGGCAAACACCACGAGGTGGTCACCCCGGCGATCCTGAACCGAGACCCGGCGACCCCTGACCTGCCTCAAGCCTCCAGCCGACGCCTGCAGCCTAAATCCAGAAGGCCCCCCTAACCGCGACCAGGAGCTGGTAAGAAGATCCGACCCCAAAAGGCACCCCTGCACCCGACGCCCCACAGCCTTGTGTGCCCAAACCGACGGTGCCTAACCAACTCCTAACTTCCCAACTTACCTCTCGACGTGGTGGTCGCACCCAGAAGTCCTTCGGCTCCCTGCCTGCAGTGCTTTTACAAACCGGAGGTTCTCCACTGGAAACAACAGGGCATCCAACCTCGAAACGGCACCCTGCACCCGGCCGCCCTAGTGCTGCTGAGGGTGCATCTTTGGTGCTAATTTGTTTCCCCATTTGCCCTGAGCTAAAGTCCAGGAGCTTTGCTCCCACAACCCAGTGGCCTGCTTGCCAGCAGCCACCAACCGGAGGCCCCGTATCCCCCATTAGATAACAGTGGGCCTCAACACTCTGCACCCAGCCGCCCTAGTGCCGCTGAGGGTGTAACAAGAGTGCATCACTGACCCTGGGGGACCCCTGAGTCTACCCCCAGAACCTCAACTCCACAGACCGATTACTTACCTAAAAGCCGATAACCATATTTTCCTCTATAGGATAACACTGACACTTTTTCCTGAAAAAGTTTGGAAGTGTGGAGTTTTGAAACCTAAAGAAATTCTTTAAAATTGTACGATTTAACAAAAACGCTTTTACTCACCTGTTTACAGGAAATGTCCCAGTGCTGCATCCAGGCATACAGCACTGAGTAAGAAAAGTAATCCAAAAGTAACTTACCTGCTATTTTACTGAAAATCCCATTGAAGTCTATGTACTGTATTTACAAGTGATTGCATTTCTCTGAAACAATACTGTAAGTCAAACCATAGTACATTTACAATTGAACTGTTTTACAATCAGCATTTACTACTGTAAAGTAGTTATTGCTTACCTGTGCCAGGCTTGCTTGGTTCTAGAAATAAAAATAACTAAAAGAATATTTTTATACAAAAATAATTGGTCTGAAGTTCAGTCTTTAAGTGTGTGAATACATTTGCTGACTGAGTGTGTACAACAAATGCTTAACACTGTCCTCTGATACTGCCTTACTGCTCGACCACACTACCACAAATAGAGAGTAAGGTTCTATCTAACTTTGCCTCTGTCTACCTTTGGGATTTGTTGTAATCTTGCCTTGGTACATTCCGTCTCCCCCATGCTTCCCCTGTAATTGGTTTCCCCCACCTAAAGCTTGCCTTGGAATGTTGGGGATGTGGGATTTGTGGAGAGTGGATGGCCAATAAACAAGTATCTTCCTAAACGGTTCCGTGCATCATTCTTTCAATATAACACTGGCGACGTTTTTACTGCGCAGGGGGCAGTATTTGGCCATTTCCCCTCTGAGTATCTCTCCATCTGCTTTTGATGTCCGGTCCTGGGGACCTGCTTCCGTTTCTTTTCACCTTCACAAGCCTTCAGATTGTCGCCTGACGTGCTGTGGAACTTTCTTTCGTGAGGTACGCTACCGGCCTGAGTGCTATCTGGGCAGTATAAACGGAACCCGGCGTCTTCTGTGAGAGCTGGTTCGAGTTGCTCTACCCACTTGTTGCGGCGCATGCATCATAAAGATTTCTATCAAGCTTTTTCCCAAAAGGCACAGTGAGTTCCCTGCAAGTCAACCGCTGCCTTGTGTACCGAGTGTCCACTCCGCTCATGTCCAGAGTTCAAGGGCTGCCTGCTGTGCCGGTCCCAGGTACGAGGAGTCGCTTGTCTTCAGCAGCTGCTGTCTGTAGAGGTGAAGTACCACTGTTCGCCGCGAAGGTTGGGGACACCTCCTGTCAGACGGCCCGATTGTCAGCTGTTCCTAGGAGCGAGGTCCGTCGGACTGATCCTGGTGCGGGTGTGGAAAGCTTTCCGTGCTGCTGTCTGGAGAGGTGCAGTACCGCTGTTCGCCTGAGAGAGTTGGGCACATCTCCTGTCAGACGGGCCGATTTATCAGCTGTTCCTCGGAGCGACGTCCGTCATGGCATGATCCTGGTGCGGGAAGTGAAAAGCCGGTATTTTGCCTCAGTAGTTCCTCAGAGTCTCTTCATGGGTTCAGGAGCCCGTGTGCTGTTCAACGACAGTTTGTGGTGAGTCAGTGTTCTCCGCACAGCGCCCTGGAGGCCGGCTCTGTGGGGAAAGTTCTTCAGATTTTCATCACGGGGTCAGGAGCCCGTGTGCTCCTCAGCGACGGCCTGTGGTGAGTCAGCGTTTTCCCCGATCTAGCGCCTTGGAGGCTGTTTCTGTGGAGTTCTAGAGCTTTGTGCTTACTCTGCTATTTTTGCCACCGTTGTCAGTGACTCCAGTCCTGGACCATTTTCCTCGGCAGATTTGTGACTGTGGTCTCATTCCTGGGAGTCTAGGTGCAAACCCACCAGTACTGTTCTGTGGCATTTGATTTTGGGGGTGCATGGGTGGTCCCTGTGCGTGTATGGGTTCACCAGGCGTTGGGTATTGTTCAACTGTTTAGGGCATCTTTCATTCTGGGTGGTTCCCCTGTGATTTTTCCACCAGTCCCCGTCCTGTTCCCATATGCAAGCCTGAGTTCTGCTCCTAATTCTCTTGTTTCTGAAAAAAACCACAAAAAAAAAAACAGGATTTGCCCTCTCGGGTAAGTGTCAGCATCAGCGTTCCTCTCCTTTTTGTCTTTCTTTGCAGTCCACACTGTTTCCACTACTGTGCATCATCCTTGCGTCTCTTCGTCGGCATGATGGCCGCTGCAAGCATGAGTCAACCCCCTCCTTTCTTAAATGACCTAGGGGAACCCGAGATTTGTTGGAAGGAGTGGTTCAAATTATTTGAATCGTACATTATAGCTATCGGGGGGGGGGGGGGGAACGTTTTTCTGCGCTGCGTAAGCAGCATATCATATCCTCCTACACAATTTAGGCGTGCAAGGACGAAAAGTTTATGAGACACTACCAGAACCTGTGGAAGGAGTTGGTGGGGAGGAAGTGGATGTTTTTGCGAATAATGTGGGGAAGTTGGAAACACATTTTGGAGATAAAGTTAATGTAGTGTTGGAGCGTCATAAGTTTTTTATCAGGGCACAGGGAAAGCAAGAGTCAGTTCAAAATTACATTGCTGCGTTGTGGGGTCTTTCACAAATGTGTGAATTTGGTAATCTCACTGATTCCCTTATTAGGGATCAATTGGTGCATTGCACCAATAACACACGCATCCAAGAGAAACTCCTTTCGAGGAACCCCGGGTTAAGAGAAGCAGTTGAGATTGCTAAATCGGTTGAACACACAGCTAAATGCGTAAAGGAAATGAGACAAAATAGTGAAGTGGTTGCTAATATTCAAAACGAGGAGTCGGAAGGGGTGTACAAGGTGAAAGATAGGGGGAACCCTTTTAGTAGAACTCCTGACAAAGGTAATCAGCCAAAGTGTTACAGGTGTGGGAGCAGCAACCATTTCGCAAATTATCCTCAGTGCCCTGCCAGAAGTGTGTCCTGCAAAAAGTGCAACAGGAGAGGGCATTTCGCTAGGGTATGTAGAGAGGGGGAGGCACATACCAAGGACAGTGAAAGGGAACATGTGAAGGCCCAGAGTAAAGAAATAAAATGTGTGATACTGAGTGAAAAGAAATATGTATTACAGTTAAAGGATGATGGTGATTCTGTAAATGTCATCTATCCCTCATGTGAAGTGCTATTGAATGACAAGGCTGTAACAATGTTTGCCGATTCATGTTCTCCGTTTACTCTACTGAACAAGAAGGATTTTGTGGACATAGGGGAGGGCGTTGTGTCCTTTCTAGAAAAACCGGACATTGCTCCTACAGGGTACAGCAAGGAACCCATAGTATTAGTTGGAATGAAGGAAATGGACATACAATTCAAAAACAGAGTAACCTTCGGCAAAGTATACATTGTGGAATCAGGATCCAACCTGCTAGGCTGGCAGCACCAAAAAGAATTGGGGATAATTCTGGACCCTAACGGCAAGGAACAAGTGCTACTGACTAAAGGGATATGTAGTAGCGACAGCATCTGCGAGGAGTTCCATGAACTGTTCAGAGACAAATTAGGGTGCCTACGTGAATTTCAAAACAAAATCAAACTTAAATCGGGCGCCAAACCAGTAGTCCACAAGCTGCGTCCTGTACCCCATCAAATGAAAGGACCGTTGGAGAAGGAGTTGTGGAGGCTAAGTGAGATGGGAGTCATTCAGCCAGTGGAGTGCTCGGAATGGTTGGCCCCGGTAGTGATCGCAGCCAAGGCCAATGGGGAGGGCATTCGTTTGTGTGTGGACCATCGCAGTTTGAATGAGAATATTTGGGTGGAGCGTCACCCCCTGCCTAAGATTAATGAGATGCTTAGCACCATGTGGAGCGCCAGATTCTTCAGTGTAATCGATTTGTCAATGGCGTATCACCAAGTAGACCTACATCCAGATTCCAGACCTTTGACTGCCTTCATAACCCCCCAAGGAGCGTTCATGTTCCGGAGGATGCCTTTCGGGTTGGCTTCAGCGGCGGCGGTTTTCCAGAAAATAATGCAACAGATTCTGGAAGGGGTAGACAGGACAATGTGTTTCCAGGACGATATCCTGGTGTATGGTAACAACATAGAAGAGCACGATCTCACCCTCAAGACCGTATTCCAGAAACTCATGGACGCAGGGCTAACTGTTCAAAGGAACAAATGTAAAATCAGAGTCAAGTCAGTGGAGTACTTGGGGCATTCCATTTCGGAGGAAGGTTTCAGACCAAAGTACAGTCTTATGAGTGCTGTAAGGGACGCACCATGTCCTAATAATAAAGAGGAACTCAAGTCCTTCCTGGGTCTAATGGAATACCTGGCAAAGTTCATAAAAAACTACGCTTCAAAAAGTGAGCCGTTGCGTAACCTCTTAAAAAAGGAGAAGGAGTTTGTATGGGAGGAGGGACACAGAAGAGTGATGAGTGAACTTAAAGAAGAGATTTTGAACTCACCGGCATTGGGAACCTTTGACCCAACAAAGAAAACCATCCTTACTGCGGATGCGTCGAACAAAGGATTAGGTGCCACCCTCATACAAAGAGAAGACAAGAAGGAGAAAATCATTGCTTTTGCGTCCATGAGTCTCACGAGTGCTGAAAACAATTATTCCGTCATTGAAAAGGAGGCCCTGGCGTGTTTTTGGGCTGTGAAGCATTTCAAGTTCTTCCTGTGGGGGCTGAACTTCACGGTCAGGACGGATCACAAACCGCTCACGTCCATATTCACGGTAAAAGGAATGGAGAACTGTACACCGCGCATCAGCAGATGGATTTTAGGACTGGAAAATTTCAATTTCAGGGTGGAGTATGTGCCTGAAAAAGAAAACACGATTGCCGATTATTTGTCAAGAGCTCCCCTGAGTAATGAAGTACAAGAAGAAATGTTAGACAGCCCTATAATGGTAGTGGATGATCCTGCCATTACCGAAGAGGAGTGGAACAAGTTCATGGAAGACGATGAAGATTTGAGGATTCTTAAAACCATCATGAGAGAAGGATAGCCAACAAAGAGAAATGACCTCGCAGAAGGGTTAAAGGATTTCTGGGAGATCAGAAATGAACTGTGTGTTATAGGGAACAAGGTGTACCGCCAAAACCGAGTGGTACCTCCTGCTGGTCTCAGGAAAAGAATTATAGAGTTGGCGCATGAGGGTCACTTGGGGCGGAGCATCACCAAATGCAAGGTCAGAGCGAACTTTTGGTTTCCCAAGATCGACACAATGGCGGAACAACTAGTCAAGGACTGCTTGAGTTGCGCCAAGAGCGACAAGTCCAAAGCCTTGCGGAAAGCGCCTTTGTCACCGATCGAAGTACCCTCGAAACCATGGAACAAATTAGCCATGGACATCATTGAACCAATGGACAGTCTGGGGGTGCAGAAACGGTTCATGATTGTACTCGTTGATTACACATCACACTGGATCAGCCAAAAATTCGTACATCGTGTCAACACCAACACTGTGTTGGAGTTCCTGAAGGAAGTGTTTTCAAGTGAAGGAATACCATCGGTGTTGGTCACGGATAACGGGGTACAGTTCACCTCACAGTTAATGAGAGAGTTTTTGGAGAACATGAACATAAAACATGAGTTAACAGCGCTGTACTGCCCCAAAGCTAACGGCCTAGTGGAGAGGGCTAACAGAATGATCAAGGAGCATATTCAATTGGCAGTGGCCAATGGTTATGATGTGGAGTCTCACCTACGCAAGTGTCTGTGGGCATATCACACCGCCCCAAATTTGGTGACAGGTATCTCTCCCTTCATCTCTCTACGTGGGAGGGAGCCTTGCACCAAGTTCAATCCGGGGTGGTTGGAAGGAGGTAAAAAGTCAGTTCCTGACATGGAGGGAGCCACTAGGAAGGTTGAATCACATCAGTCTAAATATAAGGCTTGGTATGACAAGAAACATGGGGTCAAACCACGGTTATGGAGTGTGGGAGAGGTGGTCCAGGTAAAAAGGAGTGTGAAGGACTGGCGTAATCCAAGTCAGTTCTACCCACCTTGCAAAATCGCTAAGGCTTTGGAAAATGTGGTTCAATTGGACAATGGACAATGGTGGAGTTGTGACAATATTGTAAGATCTGAAATGTAAACACTCAGAACCTTTGCGTTGTGACATTGTAAGATCAGAAAATGTAAATATTCTCAACCTTTGTTTCTTTCGTGTTGTAAGGAAAGGAGGTGTGCTGTAATCTTGCCTTGGTACATTCCGTCTCCCCCATGCTTCCCCTGTAATTGGTTTCCCCCACCTAGAGCTTGCCTTGGAATGTTGGGGATGTTGGATTTGTGGAGAGTGGATGGCCAATAAACAAGTATCTTCCTAAACGGTTCCGTGCATCATTCTTTCAATATAACAGGGTTCCACTGGACTCTGTGCACACTACACCTCACTTTGGTATAGTATATACAGAGCCAGCATCCTACAAGAGGGCATCTTAGAGATGCCCCCTGAAAAACGACCTAACTCTAGTGTCCAGGCTGAGTGGCTGCTCGCCAGCTGCCACCACCAGACATGTTTCTGGACCCGTGGGTCGAGAGCCTGCTGCTCTCGGGGGTCCGAAACAATGCACATCCTGGGACGAGGTGCCAAGCCTCCTCCCCCAGGATGGGCAGGGTCCACGAAGGGGAAGCTTCAAAGGTTTACCGGATTCGAGAGCTACCCCAGCCATTTGGTGATTCCAGCAACTGGCCCCCACCGGTTCTGACCCCCACTTTGGGCGGGAGAATCGGCGGGAAAACCAAGTGAGGAAGGAAGATGTGCCCACCTTTGCCAACCACACCCCTTAGGTGGGGGAGGCAAGGTGAAGCACAACTCTCAGTCCCCGCCATCTTGCAGATGGGGGACCCAGCCAACCAGAGATGCATATGCCCCCTTCCCACTGGAGGGTGGCATAATAGGGGGTGTACCCACCCCAAGATAGGGACCCATTGGTCCCAACCTTTACTTACCTGTAACGCCCCTATATCTAGTATTTAGGGGCAATACCGAACCTTGCCTCCTCCGACAAGAACCGACCAGAAGAAGAAGGAACGAAGAAGCCATGCTGAACTAAGAAGAGGACGACGCCCACTGACTTGGCCCCAGCCCTACCAGCCTGTCCCCACCTCGAACCTGCTCCAGCGAAATCCTGGGGTGCCCTGCAGCTAGCAGCCCTCAAGAACCCTTAGGACCTGCCCTGCCTTCCAAAACCAGGACTTTGTCTCCCGTGAGCACCGGATTTGCTCACCCACAGACTCTGGCTCCGGCCAAATCCGCGAGTCTGCATCACTCTGCACCAGACGCCCAAGGCCCGAGTTCGAGTGGCCCAACACCACGAGGAGGTCTCCTCGGCGATCCTGACCTGAGATCTGGTGATCTGACCTGCCTTGAATCTCCAATTGACGTCTGCAGACCCTTTCTGGAGGATCCCCTCGACCGCGACGAGAGCTGGTAAGAAAACCTGACGCCTAAAGACACCCCTGCACCCAAAGTCCCACGGCCTTGGGTGGCCCAACAGACGTGTCCCAGCATCCCCAGGACCCCGCTCTTACCTCTCCAACCGGTGGTAACCTCCAAAAGATCTTTGTACCCAAGCCTGCAGTGCTTGTCGCAACCGGAGAATCCCCATTTGTAGGAAGCTGGCTCTGTACATACTATACCAAAGTGAGGAATAGTGTGCACAGAGTCCAGTGGAACCCCAAAGGTAGGCAGAGGTAAAGTTAGATAGCACCTCACTCTCTATTTGTGGTAGTGTGGTCGAGCAGTAAGGCAGTATCAGAGGACAGTGTTAAGCATTTGTTGTACACACTCAGTCAGCAAATTAATTCACACACTCAAAGACTGAACTTCAGACCAATTGTTTTTGTATCAAAAATATTTTTAGTTATTTTATTTCCTAGAACCAAGCAAGCCTGGCACAGGTAAGTGATAAGTACTTTGCAGTAAATATACAGATTGTAACAGTTTGGATTGCAATTGTAAAGCCCCTTGGCGGAGATTGTCCATCCCTTCGGCATAAAGATCATCACCTATGCAGATGACACTCAGCTCGTGGTGGCATTAAAACCACCCTGAGAGGTCATCTAGCTCCCTAGGTCCATGCCTAGAGGCGGTGGCCGAGTGGATGGAACTCTCATGCCTCAAGCTCAATGGGGATAAGACCGAGCTAATGCTCCTCGGCAACTCCCCCTCCTTCAACCCTGCCCTCCTCTGGCCAGACTGTCTTGGCCCTGCCCCAGACCCAAAAGTTCAGATCAAGAGCCTCGGGATGTGGCTTGATAGTTCTTAGTTTTAACATCCAGGCCACCAAGCTCTCAGCTACCTGTTACGGCTTAATGAGGATGCTGCGTAAGATCCTCCCCCTTCTTCCCTTTCAGGCGAGAAGGATCATGGTTCAAGCTCTTATTCTCTCTCGCCTGGACTATGGGAATGCCCTTTACCTGGGATCCCCTCATTTCACCATCCATAAGCTCCAGGTGATTCAGAACTGTGCGGCTCGCTTGCTCCTCCAGATCCCTCGTAGGCAATCTGCCAAACCTGCATTGAGGAGCCTTCATTGGCTCCCTATCGTGGCAAGAATACAATTCAAGGCCATGTGTTTGGCTCATAAGGCCTTTTGGAGGAAGGGTCCGGTCATTACCCATTCCTTCATCACCCCCTACCATCCGCCGAGGACACTCCGCTGTAGCTCCTCCTTTCTTGCCGTATCAGCCAAAATATGAAGATCAAGATGGGGCGGACGCTCTTTTTCTTTTAATGCCTCTAATCTTTGGAACACTCTTCCGCTAAGTCTCCGGAAGGAGCCAAACCTGTTAGCGTTCCGAAAACTCCTGAAAACCTGCCTCTTCAAGGACTCTTTAAACTCTCTGCCCGGTATTCATCTGCGTTAGTCCACAGCGCTGGGAGGCCTCAGGGTAGCCATGCGCTATACAAATACAAATTCATTCATTCATTTTGATTTGATTACAGTAGTGTTACTGATAATGCAATGCTTTTCAGAAAACAGTACATATACTTTGAATGGGACTTTCAGTAAAATTACAGGTAAGTTACTTTTGGATTACTTTTCTTATTCAGAGTAGTATACCTGGATACTACTCTGGGACATTTCCTGTCAACAGTTAAGTAAAATCGTTTTTGTTAAACAGTACTATTTTAAAGAATTTCTTTAGGTTTTCAAACTCCACGCTTAGAAACTTTTCACAGAAAAACAGTCAATGTTATCCTATGGAGGAAAATAGTGTTATCGGTTTTGATGGTAAGAATTTGGTAGTGGGAGTTGAGGTTCTAGGGGTAGACTCAGGGGTCCCCCAGGGTCAAGGATGCACTCTAGTTACACCCTCAGCGGTTCTAGGGCGGCCGGGTGCAGAGTGCTGAGGCCCAATGTTATCCAATGGGGGATCTTGGGCCTCCAGTTGGTCGCTGCTGGCAAGCAGGCCACTTGGTTGCGGGAGCAAAGCTCCTGGACTTTAGCTCAGGGCAAATGGGGAAACAAAGTAGCACCAAAGGTGCACCCTCAGCGGCAGTAGGGCGGCCAGGTGCAGGGTGCTGTTTCGACGTCGGGCGCCCTGTTGTTTTCAATGGGGAACCTCTGGTTTGCAAAGGCACTGCAGGCTTGGGGACGAAGGTCTTCTGGGTGCGACCACGACTTCAAGAGGTAAGTTGGGAAGTTAGGGGTTGGTTAGGCACCATCGGTTTGGGCACCCAAGGCCGTCGGGTGCAGGGGTGCCTTTTAGGGTCGGATCTTCTTACCAGCTCCTGGTCGCGGTTGGGGGGACCTTCTGGATTTAGGCTGCAGGCGTCGGCTGGAGGCAGGTCAGGAGTCGCTGGATCTCGGGTCAGGATCGCCAGGGGGACCTCCTCGTGGTGTTTGTCCACTCTAGCTCGGGCCGTGGACGCAGGTGCAGAGTGGGGCAGTTTCGCGGTGTCCGGCCGGAGCCAGAGGTTGCAGGTGAACAAATCCGGTGTTCACTGGAGACAAAGTCTTTGTGGTTGAAGGCAGGCAGGTCCTCTGGGGTTTTCGCGGTTGCTGGCTGCAGGACACACCGGGATTTCGCAGGAGCAGGTTCGAGGGGGGGACAGGCCGTTAGGGCTGGGGCCAAGTCAGTGGGCGTCTTCCTCTTGTTAGCTGCTGCACGGCTGTTTGGTCCTTCTTCTTGTAGTTTCTTCTTGTCTGAGGAAGCAAGGTTCAGGGGTGCCCCTAAATACTAGATTTAGGGGCGTTACAGGTAGGTAAAAGGCAGGGACCAATGGGTCCATTCCCTGGGGTGGGCACACCCCCTATTATGCCACCCTCCAGTGGGAGGGGGGCATGAGCCTGTCCATGGTTGGCTGAGTCCCCCCATCTTGCAAGATGGCGGGGACTGGGAGTTCTGCTTCACCTTGCCTCCCCCACCTGAGGGGTGGAGTTGGCAGAGGTGGGCACACCTCTCTACCTCCCTTGTTTTTCCCGCCGATTCTCCCGCCCAAAGTGGGGGTCAGAACCAGTGGGGACCAGTTGCTGAAAGCAGCAAGTGGCCTGGGGAAGCTCACAAAGGCGGCAAGCCTTTGAAGCTTCCCCTTCGTGAACCCTGCCCATCCTGGGGGAGCAGGCTTGGCACCTCGTCCCAGGATGTGCATTGTTTCAGGCCCCAGAGAGCAGCAGGCTCTCGACCCAGGGGTCCAGAAACATGTCTGGTGGTGGCAGCTGAAAGCAGCCACTCAGCCTGGACACTAGTGGTGGGCGAGTTTTCAGGGGGCATCCCTAAGATGCCCTCTGTGTGCATTTTTCATTAAATCCCACACTGGCATCAGTGTGGGTTTAATGTGCTGAGAAGTTGGATACCAAACTTCTCAGTTTTCAGTGTAGCCATTATGGTGCTGTCGAGTTCGTAATGACAAACTCCCAGCACCATATACTCTTAATGGCAGCACTGCACTTACAATGTCTAAGAATGGACTTAGACACTGTAGGGGTACAGGGCTCATGCACCTGTACCCTCACCACTTGTATAGTGCACCCAGCTAGAGGGGTGACTGATCTATGCCAGGGCAGTGGGTTGTAGGCATGGCACATCGAGACTTCACTTTGTTCTGCACCAAAACACGCAGCCTGCAAAGGCAGTGTGTGTGTGTGTGTGTAAGGGTACAGGACCTCTAGGGGTGGCACAATAAGTGCTGCGGCCCTTAGAGGCCTTCTCTGGTCACAGTGCCCTGGGTACCTGTGGTACCATTTACCAGGGGCTGACCTGTGGCCAGAGATGCCAATTGGGTTTGTTATATGGCCTTTGGGGTCATTATCGACATTGCTAAGTTAGCATGAGCTTTGCTGCCATGATGCTGCTTTTGCGCACGTTCCTACATGACTATTTTTGCAAGACTCCGTTTATGCCTTTTACATGAGAACTGTCTGCTTTTCACGTTCTCTGCTAAGTTCCTGGAGTTTAGTCTGAACACGATGTGCAAGGTTGATAAACAATGCCCCTCGTTATTCTGTTCTGGTCAGTCCCTAGCACCTAGACATAACATGCTAAACACAGCTGCAATGCTGAAGAATCGTGCTTTGATATTACGGGGATGCATGTTTTAACACACACTTGGAGAGAGCCCTTTCCATGGAGAAGAGCTATGCTGTTCCTATGATGTAAACCTTACATCCAGGCTTTAAGTTATGGGGTCTGCTGTCAAAGCCGAGAGATCTTCCTTTATATAATAAACTTCTTCCAGTCAAGGGGAGGGTGGTCAGGCCTTATAGTCCTTTTTCCACTGTCTTTATATAATGACTTCCCCCTTCGTACTCTATGCAATTGTAACAATGCTAATTGTTTTAAGTTTATGCATTTTGCTGCTGGTAGTGGCTCGTTTACTATATTGTAGAGCACGATAGTTGAAATAAAATTTTAAACTATTATAGTGACTCTGCCAATTCTTATTGTGTACAAGTACGAGTGAGCGAGCGAAAGGGTATGTCTTGCTACCGCGATTCCTGAGAGAGTCGGGAGTGTTGTGTTCTGGGTTGTCTAATCATTTGTAGCTTCGTGATTTTTGGAGGAGAACGAATGAGACACTATAGCTAGTCGGTTTTGGGATTTTGGGCACTAAGGTGGTAGGTTGTACACCCCTATACACCGAGGTCCTGTTTTCCTGCGCATAGTTCTGTGTAGGTGCAGAATCTCTGCAACATGGCGCCGCCAACGTTTGGTCTGGTTCTTATCTGCGAGACTCTTGAGTAGTGCTTGTGCTTGTCCACAAACCCCTCACTTCTGTTTCCGGAGACAGCTGTGACAGTGTAACCTCCTATACTGATGTTTTATAGGTTCTTTCAAGCTTGAAGTTTTAAAAGGTTCCTTCTCTTTATTCTTAACCTGTTGCGCTGCCACCCTTTAGGTTGTCGTTCTTTGCTGTTCATTATGGCGGTTGAGATTACACCGCCTAATCGGGCTGCAGTCACAGCTTATTTGACTCAAAATGGAGTCCCTAATGCTGGTGTTGCGATCATTTTTGTTGTAGAAGCAGATGCGGCTTACCGCTTCGAGGAGTTTTATTCGTGGGTCACCTTTCCGGCGGTGGATGGAACAGATAATTTGTTTCACGAATATACTGCCACGGCCTTCCTCAATTTTATGAGCCTTATATGGCTCTCGAGGTTCCACTAACGGCTTGGCAACACCAAATATGGTTTAATGGCGCCCTTCCTCACCCAATAATGCCGGTCCGTTTAGGCCCTTTATCGATAGATGGGGCCACGTGGCCCATTTTGGCTGGGTATACCGCACACCCACGTTATCTGACAACTGCAACGCTTGCAGAACTCCACGTATTGCATACATCCTTGATATGTGTACATAGGGCTGTTATACAGTTCATGTCGCGCACCTTTCAGGTGGGACCACCTGGCGTTGCTGCACAACCCGCTGGACCTGGTGGTGTAACCATCAGTCCTCTTATGGTTAATTCAGTGATGGGCAAACGTCCGCAAAACAAGGATGAGTTCCTATTATCGGCTTGCTGAAAAATTTGGACAACTACAGGCTGTTTTTCCAAATACCAGTCCTGTTGAGAAACACAGGATCTTGACTATCAATTTGCCTAAAGACTTAATTCCCGAATTAGCTGATTGCAACACCTGGGGCAAGGTGTTTCCGGCGGTATATTCAAAGTGTTTCGGGACTCCCTCCATGACAAAACGTGAACACGGAGCCGAAGCGGCTGTGGAGTTGGGAATGAGACTGGTGGGGGTGTTCGACGTGGTTGCTGACATGATCCTTGCTAATGTCAAGGGGGATGCTGTAAGCTTTCGAGTGGCAAACCGCTTGGATGCTGTCGCAGACAAGCCACGCGAATTGCCGAAGATTATTGCAAAGGCTTATAAAACCATAGGCCGCAATAGTCTGGGAGTTAAGCCTTTCACTCAGACACAGACGCGATCTCACCACAACAAAAAGCCCAGACTGATAAAGACGGGCGTCTGTTCTTTCCTAAAAAGAACTGGAAAAATAAAAAAACAGGGGCAGCAACAGCAGAAGCCAGGTTCGCGTGCTGGTTCACAGACACCTGCGTCTTCGGAGCGTACTTATGACTTGGGCGACCGAAAATTAAGACTCCCGATCGATTTCAGGTCCCTGATCAGCGCTCTCCTCGTTCTTTACAGGACACATCGGTATCTCAAGCCGGCGGAGGGGAGCGCCAGGATCGTGGCAAAGATACGACCACTCAATAGAGACGAGATCAACCTCGACAGTTTGACGTTAAAGCCAAACAAGAGGACCTACCTCGTTTTCGACCCCCGTATCAGAAGAAAAAAGTTGCAGCTTTAACAGCTAGATATGCCTCAGACGGTGAAAACGTGACTCCTGGACTGGACATGGGCAGTGACTCTGCTCGACAGCGCGGCAGAGGTTACCATAGTGCGGGAGGCTCTGCGTCCCTGTCTGGAGGCGACAGCAACTGATACATTCATTACAGTGGAGAAAGCAGATACCCGGGTTGCCCCCCTGGATAGACTCTATGAGATTATTTGAAGGTGATGTACAGCGTCCAGTCAAAGCAGTTTTCTGGGAAAATCTAACCTTCTCGTACGACATTTTGTTGGCGGAGGCAGATTGGCCTCCACCCTTTGTGCTAGCCACTTCGAGGAGAGGACGTGATACTTCCGAGTTTTTCGCGTTACGTCCCTGAGGAGCATGCAAAGGCTTTAGCATCGGAGTGATTGATTGATTGATTTGGAAATTTATAAAGCGCGCGAATGCCCAAGGGCGTCTTGGCGCTAAGTCGATGTAGCAAGAGACTGCCGATGATAAAGAGCTCTAACTAAGAGGTAAAAAGCCAGGTTTTTACAGCTTTCCTGAATGATAGGAGCGAGGGGCTATTTTTTATTGTGATAGGGAGCAGGTTCCAGGTCTTGGCCGTCTGCACCAAGAAGCTTCTCCCCCACCTAACCTGCTTAAATCTTGGGACCTGTATCAATTTTGCCTGCCCAGACCTCAGATTCCTGCATGGCTCATACCGTTTCAGATGTGTTTTTAAAAATTGTGGCCCTATACCATGAAGGGCCTTGTAGGCCAAGCAGGCTGTCTTAAATTTTATTCTTTTCTCCATTGGTAACCAGTGGAGAGCTCTTAGTCTGTGGGCAACTGGTTCTGATCTAGGGATGTCCAGCACCAGCCTTGCTGCTGCATTCTGTAAACTCTGGAGTTTTGTCAGATGTTGGATTTGTATCCCAGCATACAAGGCATTGCCATAGTCCAGTCTGGACAAAACCAGCGCTGTTACTAAAGTTTTACATGATTCTTGGGGAATGAAAGGCAGGATTCTTCTAATCATTTTTAAAATGAACCACACAGAGGAAGTCAGTTTATTTATCTGGGCATTAAAAGACAGTTTATTATCCAGTATAACTCCCAGGTTTCTGACTTTGTCCACTGGGGAGGGGAAATCCCCTAAGCTATCCGGCCACCATTTAAGCGACCAAAAATTTGTGTCTGCCCCGAGCAGCATGACTTCGGTTTTATCACTATTCAGTTTGAGGCAGTTAAGCTGCATCCAATCTTTAACCTGTCTCATACAGTTGCTGAATCAGTCGGCTGTATCCTCCAGATTGTTTGAGACTGACACCACTATTTGGGTGTCATCTGCATAGGAGACTGGTAAAAACCCACATTTTCTTATTATAGCTGCCAAGGGGGCAACGTATATGTTGAAGAGAGTGGGGCTCAAAGAGGACCCCTGTGGTACTCCGCATGGTGAGTTGAATGGTTTGGATGTGAAGTCACCTAGTTTGACTGTAAAAGTTCTATCTGTCAAATATGAGGATAACAGCTTCAGTACAGTGTCGTGAGCTCCCAGTTCTGCTAGCCGGGTCAGAAGTATCTCATGGTTTACCGTGTCGAAGGCCGCCGATAGATCCAGAAGGATCAGGGCGGCCTTCCCAACGGTATCTAATACTGTCCTGAGTTCCTCTACTGCCATAATCAGAGCTGTCTCGGTTCCATGTTCCTCCCTGAACCCATACTGTGATCGGTCCAGGACGTTTGCAGAAGATAGAAATTTTGACAATTGGTTATTCAATAGTTTTTCCAACACTTTAGCCGGAAAAGGGATTTTTGAAATTGGTCTATAGCTCCCGGATTCATTAATGTCCAAATTGGGCTTCTTTAGCAGCGGGAGGACTGAGGCTGTTTTCCAGGAATCTGGGAAGCAGCTGGACTGTATTACCTTTGTGAAAACCAAATTTAATTGTTCGCTAAGTAGATCTGGGAACATATGCATCACCTTTGGTGTACAGGGGTCTGTTAGGTCACCAGATTTTATTGTCATCATCACCTGTCTGATATGTTCTACTGATGGAGGAAAAAAGCAGAACCCCAGACTGGAATCTTCGACATGCGTGCCTTGATTAGGATGTGGATAGGGAATATCTGCCTTGTTGTTAGTCATAAAAGACTCATACACTACTTTGACTTTGTCGACAAAGAACTGTCCCAGTGTATTACATAACTCAGTGCTGCCTTCCATCTGTTTATTAATGGTAAGATTTGCTAGTTTTTTGACCGTGGCGAATAGCTCCTTACTGGAGTTCTTAGCCTCATTTATTTTACTTGTAAAATAATTACTTTTTTCTTCTATAATTAGTTTTTTATATATGGCCAGGGTTCTGACGTATTCATCTTTCATCTGTTGCTCATAGTTAGTCCTCCATTTCCTCTCTGCCCTTCTGCATGCTTGCTTTTGTGCCCTCAGCTTATCAGAGAACCAAGGTTCTGAGGGATTTTTCCTCCTAGAAATAATCTGTTTCAAGGGGGCTGCAGTTTTAACCGCAGATTTAATCCAGCTGAATACCTGATCAGCAGCTGCGTTACTATCAAATCAGAGTTCAGGAGTAGTCCTGAGTAACTGCTCCTGTAATCTCAGAATGTCTATCTTGGTCCAGTCCTGATAGGAGGCATGCCTGGGCTCTGTTATAGTGGGTGTTTTGATCAGATCCACCTTTATCGTGAATATTATTATGTTATGGTCTGACCCGGGAACGGGCATTATTCCTTCAATTCCGATGTTTGTGTTGGAGGTGAAAATCCCGTCTAGCGTGTGCCCGGCCGCATGCGTCTTATGCTTAACAATCTGGTCCAGGGTGAAACTGGCCATTGTCTCAACCATTGATGCAATGTTATTGTCAGAGTTCTTTTCTAGATGTAGATTGAAGTCTCCTAGTATGGTAAAATCTGAGCCCTTAGAGCTAGATTCTAAAAAAGGACTTAATAGCTGAATTAGAGGGGTTTTTGCCCTTGGTGGTCTGTATATCAGCAGGCCTTTTAGTGTATAGTTATTGGTAATTGTGATCTGAAAGGATAGCAGTTCACAGTCTGGGCTGCTGCCCAATCCTGAGCCCTTAGCCTGCAGTTCTCCTCTAAAGATGATGGCTAGTCCTCCCCCCCGCTTCCCTGTTCTGTCAGCACGGATTATTGAATAGCCTCCAGGTAGAGCTAGAGCTATGTCTGCGTCTGAGGCACCATCTGCCCATGTCTCTGTGATGAATACTAGGTCAAGATTGTGTGTTTCAATTAGTTCGGCCACTTCGGTGTTGTGTTTTACTAATGAGCGTGCATTAATTAGCACTGCCTTGACTATTTTAGTAGCCATCCTGATCGGATGGATGCGCTGTAGTGTTAGCGCCCTCATTTTTCTAAAACTAAGAGGTAGCTGGCAATGCACACACTGCTTAGCTTCTACCTGCAAATCCAATGTGGGGCAACAAGTTTTGACCCTAAGTTTATGCAATTCTTTGCTAGAGTATATTAATTTATCAGGAATTCCCATTATTTGCACAGGGGTCATGGCCCTAGGCACGGTCCAGGCTCGGACGGGCGCAGACGGGCTTGCCTTAGGCGCGCCTTCGGCTCGCCGGCGGCGCGCCCGCTGCGCGCGTCCGCTGCGCGTCCTCACTGTCATAGGCTTAAGAAGGGTGTGCGGCGTGAGCGACTAGCCCGCTCACCCCCCGGAACTGCCTCTCCGACCGGAAGTGTAGTAGCTTCTGAGGCGCCCTCAACACCCTCCGTACAATCGGCACTTGCCGTGACGGACCGGGGTGGACTGGGGTAAAACGGCACAAAGTGCGGAGTGCAAGTTAAAAATAAAGGCTTTAAAATAGCTTAAAATAACTTTTTACAGCATACTTGACGGCGGTAGAGCTGGGGTAGTCTTATGGCATCAGACTCCGTGTCCGCTCTGTCAGAGGCTTAAGAAGGGTGTGCGGCGTGAGCGACTAGCCCGCTCACCCCCCGGAACTGCCTCTCCGACCGGAAGTGTAGTAGCTTCTGAGGCGCCCTCAGCACCCTCCGTACAATCGGCACTTGCCGTGACGGACCGGGGTGGACTGGGGTAAACTAGCACAAAGTGCGGAGTGCAAGTTAAAAATAAAGGCTTTAAAATAGCTTAAAACAACTTTTTACAGCATACTTGACGGCGGTAGAGCTGGGGTAGTCTTATGGCATCAGGAGTGGGCTTTGGCCCTTGCCCCAGCGGTGTACCGTAATCAAGTGGGCTGGGATATAGATTCACCGGCACATGATACCTTTACGGTCTACGCCACAGCCGCAATATCCAATCAGACGTGAAGCGAAGGCTCACGTCTGTGACATTCTAACACAGTTAGAGTATCAGGGAGTGATTGAATCATGTACATCACCGATGAATAATCCTCTATTTACGGTATCAAAACCTGACGGTTCATATTGCATTGTACTGGATTACCGAAATTTTAATAGTCATTGTCGCACTTTTGCAGTGCAAAATGCACACAGCTCTGCACTGGTGAACAATCTTGTTCGTAAAAAATACAAAACTACACTGGACATATACAATGGTTTCTACAGTCACAATTTGGCTCCTGAGAGCCGTGACTTGACAGCATTCATCGCCGTCGAAAATCAGAAAAAATTTAGACGCTTACCTATGGGGTATAAGAACAGCCCCGGGGCATTCGCTGCACGTGTTGTGTCTTTGTTACACGACATAGATCCAGATTCGTTCTCGTACGTGGATGACATTTATCTAACGGACGATGAGCTTATGCTGCATCTTGTCCGAGTCGACCGCATAATTTCAGCGTTTGCCGACTACGGATATAAATTCAATTTTGCAAAATCACACATCGCTCATTTGGTGGTGCTCTTTTTGGGCTATGAGCTCAACAATGAAGGTAAGGGGTTAGCCCCCCACTTCCTGGAGAAATGTGCACAATTGCAACCCCCTTCTACGCTGAAGAAACTTCAGTCTTTGCTGGGATTTTTTAAATTCGGGAGGACATACATTCCCGATTATGCCCAGCGTATCAAACCGCTTTATGCGTTAATACAACCAACATATTCCTCGGCCAGCTGGCTTCCAGAACATACCTCTATCCTACAATCTTTGCAATCTGACATGCTTGCAACCAACTACTTGTTGACGCGTGATAACACCACGAACCTGGTGATGCGTATAATACCAGGAGCGGTGGGTTTCACTTACTTAACGTTCAATGAGGGAGACACAGTACCTATTGCATAAAAATCACATTTGTACACTGCAGCTGAAATGCGTTTTTCAAATGTTGAAAAAAGTTGACGGCGGTCCAGATGGCGCAAGGTAAACGCATTCTTATGGTCACGCCTTTCCCTGCTTTGGAGGCCGTGACTAAGGCAAGTGTACCTAACTCTAAGGCACTACATCCCCGTTGGATACAATGGGCTACGTCTTTGACATCATCTGATGTCACGTTTATCTTTGACCCTGCACTTCAGACACAGGAGTTTTTACAGTATGAACATGTTCATCCTCCTACGTTATCGTTGCTTCCTTTACATGAGTACAAATGTATCATTTATACTGATGGCTCGGCTCAACCGGCCACCGGCTCTAAACACGTTTATTCAGCAGCTTGCGCAATTGTTGCTGGCTCCATTGTGAATGGGGAGTTTAAGTCTTCCATAGTGCATACTCAAGCAGTTGGGTACTGTACGGCACAATTGGCTGAGCTGCGTGCTCTTGTTCTTGCTTTGGAGTTTGCTGATACTAATGTGAATACTCTTATTGTATGCGATTCTTACTACTGTGTCCAGTCTTTTATTGACAACTTATTCGTTTGGTCTCAAAATGACTATCGAGACTCTAAGGGCAGCGTGTGAGAAAGTGCCATCTTTCTTGCATGGTATGCCCCCACTTTTTGCTGAATTGCTGATGTGCTTTGACTGAGTGTGCCCTGGGCTCCTGCCAACCAGGTACCCAGGGCCTGTGTTCCTTCCCTAAAACTGCATTGATGCCTACACCCAATTGGCATCCCTGGCCACAGGTCAGCCCCTGGTAAATGGTACCCAGGGCACTGTGACCAGGGAAGGCCCCTAAGGGCTGCAGCACTTGTTGTGCCACCCTTAGGGACCTTGTACCTTTACACACACACACACACACACACACACACACACACACACACACACACACACACACACACACACACACACACACACACACACACACACACACACACACACACACACACACACACACACACACACACACACACACACACACACACACACACACACACACACACACACTGCCTTTGCAGGCTGCGTGTCTTGGTGCAGAACAAAAGTGAAGAGTCGACATGGCACACATCCCTGTGTGCCATGCCTACAAGCCACTGCCCTGGCCTAGGTCAGCCACCCCTCTAGCTGGGTGCACTATGCCAGTGGTGAGGGCACAGAGGCATGAGCCCTGTGCCCCTACAGTGCCCAAGTCCATTCTTGGGCATTGTAAGTGCAGTGCTGCCATTAAGAGTATATGGTGCTGGGAGTTTGTCATTACGAACTCCACAGCACCATAATGGCCCCACTGAAAACTGAGAAGTTTGGTATCAAACTTCTCAGCACATAAAACCCACACTGATGCCAGTGTGGGATTTAATGTAAAACACACTCCAGAGGGCATCTTAGAGATGCCCCCTGAAACCAACCCGACCTCCAGTGTCCGGACTGAGTGGCTGCCCAGGCTGCCACCACCAGACATGTTTCTGGACCCCTGGGTTGAGAGCCTCTGCTCTCAGGGGCCTGAAACAATGCGCATCCTGGGGCGAGGTGCCAAAGCCTCCTCCCCAGAATGGGCAGGGGAAGCTTCAAAGGCCTGCCGCCTTTTGAGCTTCCCCAGACCATTTGCTGCTCCCAGCAAACTGGTGCCCACTGGTTCTACCCCCATTTCTGGCGGGAGAACCGGCGGGAAAACCAGAGGCAGGAAATGGGTTGTGCCCACCTCTGCCAACTCCACCCCTAAGGTGGGGGAGGCGAGGTGAAGCCCAAACTCGAGTCCCCGCCATCTTGAGGATGGGGGGGACCCAGCCAACCAGGGACAGGCTCCTGCCCCCCTCCCACTGGAGAGTGGCAGAATAGGGGGTGTACCCACCCCAGGGACGGGACCCATTGGTCCCTGCCCTTACCTACCTGTAACCACCCCTAAATTCAGTATTTAGGGGCTCCCTGAACCTTCCTTCCTCAGTTCCCGAATCCGAAACAAGAAGAGAATACTAAGCAAGAAGACCAGCCGTGCAGCTGCTAACAAGGAGGCGACGACAACTGACTTGGCCCCAGCCCTACCGGCCTGTCGACCTCCGAACCTGCTCCTGCGGAACCCCGGCCTCAGCAACCTCAAAAACCCCGGAGGACCTGACTTCTGTGCCACAGCCTTCAACCCAGGGACTCCCACGAGCAGTGGTACTGTTCAAAAGAAAAACTACAAAAGACCCGGCCCTGGCACGGAACCGCGAAACCTGCACACTCTGCACCCGCCGAGCCCAGCATGTGTCTGAGTGAACAAAGACTTTGAGGACGTCCCCCGGCGATTCTGACCTGGAATCCAGTGCCCAAGGACCCTCCTCGACGACCCAGACGACGCCTGCAGCCTCAGGACAAGGGATCCCTCCAACCGCGACCAGCAGGGGGTAAGATTTCCCGACCTCAAAAGACACCCCTGCACCCGGCGCCCCACGGCCCCCTGTGCCCAACTCCTGGGTGTTTACCTATCCTCCAAGACCCCAGCTTACCTCTCGAAGTGTTGGTCGCTCCTGAAGAGTCACCGTCCCCGAGCCTGCAGCCTTTGTTCACCTTCCAAGATCTCCATTGGTTAACATTGAGCGCCCGACGGCTCAAAAGCACCCTGCACCCAGCCGCCCGAGTGGCCCTGGCAGTGCAACCTCTGTCCTAATCCACTTCCCCATTTGCCCTGAGCAAGTGACCAGGAGCCCAGCCCCCCAAAGCCGCGTGGCCTGCTAGCCAGCAGCCACCAACCAAGGGCCCCCTGCCTGCCATAGGATAACATTGGGCCTAACTCACTCTGCACCCGGCCGCCCCTGTGCCGCTGGGGGTGAAACAACTGTACTTACCTGACCCTGGGAGACCCCCGAGTCTATGCCCAGAACCTTAACTTTGCCAGTCAAGTACTTACCCAAAAACCGATAACTCACTTACCTTCCATAGGGTGACATTGGCTGGCATCACCGGAAAATTCTTCTAAGTGTGGAGTTTCTCAACTTTAAAATATTCACCTAAAATCAACCGAGTAACTAAAACGAAAATACTCACCTGCTATTAGGAGAGATCCCAGTGCTGGATCTTGGTGCCCAGCACTGACCCTGAAAAGTAATCCCAACTTTACTTATCGCTAACTCAATTTTCTTCCATAGGGACCCATTGACTGGTTTTCTGTGAAAATTCTTCTAAGCGTCTACTTTTGAAATACTAAAATAGTGCCTAAAATTCACAACAGTAACGAATTCCGATTTACTCACCTGTCATCAGGAGAGACTTCAGTGCTGCATCTTTCAGCCCAGTACTGACCCCGCAAAGTAATTTTTACCGTACTGAACAGTAACGTGAAATTCCTTCCATAGGATATCATTGCCTGCGTTTTGTTGAAAAAGTTTCTAAGTGTCGATTTCTGAATCTTACAAATATTCTTTAAAAATCGTGCCAACGATACAAACGTAATTACTTGCCTGTTTTAGATAGATATCCCAGTGCTGAACCTGAGACTCCAGCACTGGATTACAAAAGTAACGTAAACATACTTTGCTTGCAAACTGTATTTCCTTCCATATGATAACATTGGTAATTTTACCCAGAAAAGTTTCTAAGTGTCAACTTTTGAAATACCATAATATTCCTCAAAAATCACTACTATAACCAAAACGCTTTTACTTAACTGTTTACAGGAGAAGTCCCGGGACTGAATCCAAGATCCAGTCCTGTGGTTAGAAAAGTAATCCACAAAGTAATTAATTGCATTTAACCAAAACTTTCCATTGAGCTCAATGTTGCATTGTGTTTGAAATTGTGTTGCCTCTTGCAACAACTGTGACTACTGTCATCAAAAAGACTATTGCCTATTTGAAAAGTGTTTAAACAAAGCATTTCATTCTGAGAAAGTATATTTTGATTCCTATTGTTGGTTCTAAAATAAAACAAGCCTATATTTTTATATACAAACCATTGGCCTAGTTCTTGAGTGTGTGGCTTCATTTGCTGACTGTGTACAACAAATGCTTTACACTGTCCTCTGATACTGCCTTACTGCTCGACCAAGCTACCACTTTAGAGAGTAAGGTTATATCTAACTTTAGCCTCTGCCTTACCATTGGGGAACTGTGGACCCTATACACCCTGTACCTTACTTTGGTGCAGTATATATAGAGTCACTTTCCTACACAGCGCAATTAAGCATAAAACGCGTTGGGTTCGAGTGGCAGACCTGCAACAACGTCTGCCCCTCACACATGTTATACATACTCTTGGCCATCAGCGTGTGGGAGCACATGCTCTTGGTAATTCTTTGGCTGACGAGGCGGCCAAATCTGCAGTAGCCACGTGTTCCATTGCAGCAGTTACAAGGTCCATGACTAAGATTGATCATGACATTTTGGCAACAATTGCTGCTACGAGGGATGGAGCGGCTTGCCTGCAGGGCTTCTTTTCGAACTATTCTTATCATAGATCTCCCGAACAAGTTCCCTATGCTAAGATTCCATCTGTTGGGGATCGGCTGATTCCCAACATGGACCGCAGATTTGCTTTGATCAAAGCCGCACACGAGGGCATGGCTTCTGCGCATGCCGGGGTGTCTGCGACAGTCTCGATTTTACAGCAACGTTATTGGTGGCGTGGTTTATACAAACAAACCCATAATGATGTACTTTCTTGTGACATTTGTCAACAAATTAAACCCTCTACGGTCACACATCCACCTCAAACACAGCTGTGTATTTCTAATCAACCATTTGACTGTGTAAATCTTGATCACTGCGGTCCATTGTCTTCCGATACTGCGTATAAATATATGTTTGTTGCAGTTGATTCGTGCACTAGATTCCTTTGGGTTTGGCCACAACGCAGTGCTGACGCTCTAAATGTCATCAGGGATTTGCGTGTCTTTGTCGGGATATTTGCCTGTGGCACCTTCCATTCTGACCAAGGTCCAGCTTTCGCCTCTAAGGCGTACAAGGACGCGATGAAGTCAATGGGGGTGCTGGTGCAGTTTTCGTCTCCATACAGGGCTGAGGGCAATCCAATTGTGGAGCGAATGAACCGTGACTTAAAGCAATCCTTGACAGCTAGAGTCTTAGGTACTGGCAGGAACTGGCTGGCCCATTTGTATGGTGTTCAACGTGCACTTAATAATCTCCCTAGAAGATCTCTGGGTGGTCGCACCCCATACAAAATGCTCTTTGGCATTAAAATGTTTGTGCCAGACCTTGATGGTCTAGACGTTGTGGCGGCTACCGCAACCTTTGACGTAGATAATCATTCTACTGTGTTACAGGATCTACAAAGACCCGTGACAGCTATGCAACTGAACATTTACCCTCTTCCAATGAAGCAGCACTGCTGATTCCGGTTGCCGGCTGGCTTCCTAAGATTGGAGATCTGGTACGAGAAAAGCTAGAGTACAAAAAAGAATTTGGTACCCCTTATCGTGCACAAGTTCCAGTACTTGGATTGAAGGGTACTCGTACAGTAATTTTACCACCTTTACCTGGTCGCAAAGACAACAGATACATCTCAGTGGACAATGTCAAGATACACCGTCTGGCCGATTCTGAATAGTGTAACACCTGCGGTTTCCTGCCACGCTATTTCTTTGAATCAGGTAACCTCAGCCTCTACGACTACGGCCCGTACCGGTGAGGGTGAGATGGAAACTGCTGTTGACCTTTCGCCTGTTCTGCCTCCATCCTCTACAACCGCGGATGTCTAGTATACATATCCCACGGATGAGTCCCAGAGGGAAGTGCCAAGCAATCCTCGACAACACCATGCCAATACATCCCACCCACCTTTGATACCGAGGGATGCAAATGGATATTTTTGGGACCATGCCAGCTTCTCTTATGACTCATCCTCCTCGTCTTCCAGTTTGGCAGTCCCACCGACTAAATTAAGTGTTTTCTTTTCTTGGTTCAAAAAGACTTACCTGGCTCCCCCATGGACCTACATTTGGTCGGTGCTTATCCTGATTTTCCTCTTCATGTCGATTGGATTTGTGACAGATTTCTTCTTGCTCATCAATGGTCATTATTTGCCAGAACGCTCTGCTGTAAACTTGGTCGATGGAATTCTGGCCCCTCACACATCGTCCCATATCATGAAACGTGATCACACCCCTGTGAACATTTCAGCATTCCCGGTTGCAGATGGCATCGTTTGGGATAAAGTAGCTTTTGAAATTCATGGTGCGACTGAAGTGCTGAGGGTACCATACGTATTTCGCGTCTCATTAGGAGATGTGGTAACACGGGATATACATTCTGACGATTGGGATCAAATAGTATGCTGCTTTTGATGCTGAAGATTTGTATTTAAATTCTGCCAATTATGCTGATCTCTTCTGTTATCAACATTATGGGCATCATTTTTTGCACAAAACAAACACTTTAAGACCTGTTTTAAATTACACTCAATAGGAACATTGTCCAACTCCCGTACAAGGGAATTCGAAAACTCAGAGATAAGTTCACATATTTTAAAGATTATGATAAGTCTAATCCGGAATCCTATTTCATTAAACTACAATTGTCATCTCAATCTAAATTTATTTTGACCCACACTAAATTGATTTACTCGAATTCTTTTAGGACTAAATTGGCCACGCAGGGTTATGATTACTGGAAAGAGACCATCGAGTTAAAATCGATCTGGGGCACTAAACAATGGCAGGTTCAGGACACTGAAGCATTACATCGTGCCTGCCTGATCCCAACTCAAATTTTGTTTTTAAATGATACAGTGTACCAAACCACTTGTTTCGGCCTGGCAACTGTAAAAAATTTGAACATCCCTTCCATTCCGTCCTTAGCGGAATACGACAATTGGCGTTCCCAGACACATTATACTATTGATGCCTTGCAGGCTTTGCTTCGAAATGAGACTTTCAATGTCTCTGAAATTGACACGACCGGGTGGTTGGTATGGCAAACAAATTCGAATGCATGTCAATTGCGTTTTTATAATGTAACACCCGGTTTCACACAGACTAGACCGGATCCTCGTTATCCACTCACTCATTCGGTCACCACATACTCGGTAGGAAAATTATGCCAACAATGGTTGGAATATTCCACCTTATCAGTAAAACAACACCTCAAACTCTTGTCGAACGACATCAATTTGGCTGATTTTATCTTAGGCCCTAGGGTTCCTAGATCTAAGAGGTTTATCTATGCCGCTTACAATGAAATTTGGAAACTTTCGCAGATTGAAGCAGCACTTCGTCTGCGCCAAATCGATCAAGCAAATTTAGAAAAAGTCCTTGCTGTGGTCGACAGTAGCATCAACACACTTTCTTCTCGCATTTATACATTGGATAATATTGTTTCTTCTGTTATCGATATTGTTCAAAGTGATGTATCTGTGTTGTACCATGGTAAAAATCATTTACGATCAGTTATGCAGTTTGCATGGACGTTACAGACCCTTAAAATGGGAAAAGTCCCTTGGGATTATTTGAATGCTTCTGCTTTGTTTCTACCATTTAATCGGACTGAAAAACAGAGATTTATGTCCATGAAAGATGCCGCATACACCCTGTTGCATATTGAACAATTGGAGCCCTTGCCGTTTTCTGTAGCTGAAACAGACTCTGCTGTTTGGTTAATTCTTGGGGTTATATCTCTCCCATTTTCGCTGTTTCAATTTAAATCATGCATGCAACATTTTCCGATTGGCCGCTTTGAACCCCTGGGCAGTACATTTCTCCATGAATTATGGTCCCTACCTTTTACTTACAGATGTCAACGGGAGGATAAGGAAGTTTTCCTAACAGGGGAGGACTGCGATTCTACAGTGGGACATTCCCTAGTTTGTAAACACGTTAAGTTGCACAGCGCTTGTAATGCATCGGCGCCTAATCTTGCATGTTTTTTTAAAGGAAGTCCAGTCCCGTCAATAATTCCCGCTTTTAGCTTGCTTACTAACGGCAGTTATCTTATTTTGCTGTGGTTTACGGGCAGGAATCCCGTATTTAGTAATGGTTTCGCAGCGTGTTACTTGTTGTAGCAATGTGCTTTTCCCGCCCCCGCATGGGAGTGTAGATAGTTCCATTTGGCCATCCATTCCGACTTTGAAAACAGATTTGACCAAGTTGAGCAGGCTCAAAGCGCTATTATTCCAACAAGAAGTGGCTCTCACTTCGGCTCGAGAGACCTTCGAGTTGCAGGTGGCTAGAACATCTAGCGAGATTCAGTCACTTCTGAACACTAACCTCCCACTTCACTTTGGGGAGCTTATACATCAAATATTCAATGCGACTGACACTAAAGGCCTTGCACATTTTTTTAAACAGGTGGGGTCTGGCCTTGTGACTTCTTTTCAGACGATATTTGAAGTAATACCGGCTTTTATTCATTCCATTTTTTCCAGCGTATTCGGCGGATTCCCTTTATTACTGGCGTTGGCTAGGGGAATCCTGCTTCTTCTGTTCCTGCTGCGCAATGGCTGCTCATCTTGTGGTAATGCACAGACCAGGCCAATTGCAACTGTACCGTGATCGAATGCAACAGGTTTTTGGATGCTTGCCATTAGCGACGCTTGGTGTGAGATATGGATTTACTTTTCGCTTTGCCTACTTTACTTGTGTGCAACCAGTTTTCTACTGTCAACGATGCCTCTTCTATTGGGCTATGGATTTATGTCTCTCCAATACGTCATGTCCAGTCCCGGATCCGGATTTTATCTAGTTGATGGGTCCCTTAGAGGCTCATGACCAGGCTTGTTCTGGGGATGGCCGTATGGCGCGTGCAGCGGCACTTGGAGTATTGGCTGAATGGGATATCTGTGCGGCTGCGCAGAATCTCCTACATCAGAGTTTCATCGTATATCACGCAAGTTGCCCAATTATGCTTTTGGAAGCATCAGACCACGAGGAGCACGTTTGTTCCTTCGACCTACTTGATTGGATGGCATCCCTTTTTTCTACTAACGATAGGGATGATCTTTTGGAGGGGACTGCATTCTTAAGTTCACGTACTTTGATGGATTTACCACCTCCTTCATAATAATATTATCCCGGAGACAACACTTTTTCAATATTTACAAAGAATATATTGATTTTTTTTGGGGGGGGGGATTTCAATTTGTTTTTTTTCAAACGCTTTGAACTCTGCTTGACTTTTGAACTATGTTTTGGTCCTTTGTCTATGTCCTATGACCTTACCAAGGGGAGGGTGTTATATGGCCTTTGGGGTCATTGTCGACATTGCTAAGTTAGCATGAGCTTTGCTGCCATGATGCTGCTTTTGCGCACGTTACTACATGACTTTATTTTTGCAAGACTCGGTTTATGCCTTTCACGTGAGAACTGTCTGCCTTTCACATTCTCTGCTGAGTTCCTGGAGTTTAGTCTGAACACGATGTGCAAGGTCGATAAACAATGCCCCTTGTTATTCTGGTCAGTCCCTAGCACCTAGACATAACATGCTAAACACAGCTGCAATGCTGAAGACTCGTGCTTTGATATTACGGGGATGCATGTTGTTTTAGCCCTTTCCATGGAGAAGAGCTATGCTGCTCCTATGATGTAAACCTTACATCCAGGCTTTAAGGTATGGGGTCTGCTGTCAAAGCCCAGAGATCTTCCTTTAAATAATAAACTTCTTCCAGTCAAGGGAAGGGTGGTCAGGCCTTATAGTCCACTTCGTACTCTATGGAATTGTAAAAATGCTAATTGTTTTAAGTTTATGCATTTTGCTGCTGGTAGTGGCTCGTATACTGTATTGTAGAGCACGATAGTTGAAATAAACATTTTAAACTATTATAGTGACTCTGCCAATTCTTATTGTGGACAAGTACGAGGGAGCGAGCGAAAGGGTATGTCTTCCTACCGCGATTCCTGAGAGAGTCGGAAGTGTTGTGTTCTGGGTTGTCTAATCATTTGTAGCTTCGTGATTTTTGGAGGAGAACAAATGAGACACTATAGCTAGTCGGTATTGAGATTTTGAGCACTAAGGTGGTAGGTTGGTACACCCCTATAAACAGAGGTTCCGTTTTCCTGCGCATAGTTCTGTGTAGGTGCAGAATCCCCGCAACAGGTTTAGGCTTCAATGCATTTTTAGGGAAAGAACATAGGCCCTGGGTACCTGATTAGCAGGATCCCAGGGGACACTCAGTCTAAGCACATCAGCAATTCAGCAAAAAGTGGGGGCAACTATGCAGAAAGAGGGCACTTTCTCGCCCCCTCCCCCCCAAACGAAAGAGGATGAGACTAACCTTTCCCTAGAGAGTCTTCATTTTCTAAGTGGAAGAACCTGGAAAGTCCATCTGCATTGGCATGGGCAGTCCCAGGTCTGTGTTCCACTACAAAGTCCATTCCATGTAGGGAGATGGACCACCTCAACAGTTTAGGATTTTCACCTTTCATTTGCATTAGCCATCTGAGAGTCTGTGATCAATTTGAACTAGGAAGTGAGTACCAAACAAGTATGGTCTCAGCTTCTTCAGGGACCAAACCACAGCAAAGGCCTCCCTCTCAATGACACTACAACGCTGCTCCCTGGGGAGAAGCCTTCTGCTTATAAAAGCAACAGGTCGGTCTTGGCCTTCATCATTGGTCTGGGATAGGGCCGCTCCTATCCCTAGCTCAGAGGTATCAGTCTGCACAATGAACTGCTTGGCATAGTCTGGAGCTTTGAGAATTGGTGCTGAGCACATAGCCTCTTTCAGGGTGTCAAAAGCCTTTTGACAACTAACTGTCCAGTTGACCTTTTTCGGCATCTTCTTGGAGGCGAGTTCTGTGAGGGGAGCCACAATGGACCCATATCCCTTCACAAACCTCCTGTAGTACCCAGTCAAGCCAAGGAATACCCTGACTTGGGTCTGGGTTGTTGGAGCTGCCCAGTCCAGGATGGCCTGGATCTTGGGCTATAAGAGTTGTACCTGGCCTCCACCAACAAAGTGCCCCAAGTACACCACAGTTCCCTGCCCTATCTGGCATTTGGATGCCTCTGCAGTTTGCAGGGCATTTAAAACCTTCCCAAGGTGGATCAGGCGATCCTGCCAGGTGGAGCTAAAGACAGCAATATCATCTAGATAAGCTGCACTAAAGGACTCCAATCCAGCAAGGACTTGATTCACCAACCTCTGGAAGGTTGCAGGGGCATTCTTTAAACCAAAGGGCATAACAGTAAACTGATAATGCCCATCAGGTGTGGAGAATGCTGTCTTTTCTTTGACTCCTGGGCCATGCCAATTTGCCAATACCCTGTAGTTAAGTCAAAGGTACTTAGAAATTTGGCTGCACCTAATTTGTCTATCAACTCATCTGCTCTTGGGATAGGGTGAGCATCTGTCTTGGTGACAGAGTTGAGCCCTCTATAGTCCACACAGAACCTCATTTCTCTTTTTCCACCCTGTGGATGAGGTTTGGGGACTAGAACCACTGGGCTGGCCCAGGGGCTCTCAGAGGGTTCAATAACCGCTAACTCCAGCATCTTGCTGACTTCAGCTCTGATGCTTTCCTTGACTTGATCAGACTGTCCATAGATTTTGTTTTTGACAGGTGAACTGTCACCAGTGTCCACATCATGGTTACACCAGTTTGTCTGACCAGGGGTCAAGGAAAAGAGCTTTGCATACTGCTGCAAGACTTGCATGCAATCAGTCTGCTGTTGGGCAGAGGGTGTCTGAAAAGACAACTCCATCCACTGACCCATCTTTTGAGCTGTATGAGAGTAGGTCAGGTCCTCATCAGTCACCATCAGCATGGTGATGTCAGCCCTGTCATGAAAGAGCTTCAGGCGGTTCACATGGATAACCCTTTTGGGTGTCCTGCTTGTGCCCAGGTCAACCAAGTAGGTGACCTCACTCTTTTTTTCTAGGATAGGGTAAGGGCCACTCCATCTGTCCTGGAGTGCCCTTGGTGCCACTGGCTCCAAAACCCACACCTTTTGCCCAGGTTGACATTCAACTAGTGCAGCTTTTTGGTCATACCAGTGCTTCTGATGCTCCTGGCTGGCCTCAAGGTTTTTGGATGCCTTTTCCATGTACTAAGCCATTCTGGACCTTAGGCCAAGCACATAGTCCACAATATCTTGTTTGGGTTCTAGGAGAGGCTTCTCCCAACCCTCTTTTACAAGACAGAGTGGTCCCCTCACAGGATGGCCAAACAGAAAAGGAGGAAAACCCTACTCCCTTCTGAGGCACCTCTCTGTAAGCGAAAAGCAGACATGGTAAGAGGACATCCCATCTCCTTTTGAGTTTCAGGGAGCCCCATAATTATGCCTTTCAATGCCTTGTTGTATCTCTCAACAAGGCCATTGGTTTGTGGGTGATAGGGTGTAGTAAACTTGTACTGCACTCTACACTATTTCCACGTGTTTTAGGTAAGCAGACGAAGTTGGAACCTCTGTCTGAAACCACCTCCTTAGGAAACCCTACCCTGGTGAAGACACCAATGAGGGCCTTGGCTACTGCAGGAGCTGTAGTAGTTCTAAGGGGAATTGCCTCAGGGTACCTAGTGGCATGATCCACTACCACTAGAATGAATTTGTTCCCTGATGCTGTGGGCGGTTCAAGTGGACCCACTATGTCCACACCTACCCTTTCAAAGGGAACCCCCACCACAGGTAGTGGTATCGGGGGCATTTGAGGGGCCACCTGTCTTGCCACTGGCCTGACAGGTGACACAGGAGCTGACAAACTCCTTTACTTTGTGGTGCATCTGGGGCCAGTAAAAGTGGCTAACTAGCCTTTCCCAAGTCTTGGTTTGGCCCAGATGTCCAGCTAGGGGGATGTCATGAGCTAAAGTTAGGAGAAACTCCTTGTACTTCTGAGGCACTACCACTCTCCTAGTGGCTGCAGGTTTGGGGTCTCTGGCCTCAGTGTACAGTGGTCCCTCTTCCAAATAAACTCGGTGGCTACAACTGACATATCCCCTTTCCTGTGCAGAAGCTTGCTGCCTCAGGCTTTCAAGAGTTAGACAGTCCTGCTGTCCAAGGCACAGCTCTTCCCTAGAGGGTCCCCCTGGGCCCAAGAGTTCAACCTGGTAAGGGTCAAGCTCCATGGGCTCAGTTCCCTCTGGGGTGTCCAAGTCCTCTCCCTGAGGAGAGGGGTCCTGATCCTTTTGCTGTACAGAAGCTGGTTGCCCAGTCTTCTTACCTTTTCTCTTCGAGAGTTGGGCCATACTTTCAGGCTCCAACACTTTTTTCACCCTGTCTCTTGCTCTGTGCTCTTGTTTTTACATACACCAATTCAGGGATATTCAGCATTGCTGCATGGGTTTTCAATTCAACCTCAGCCCATGCTGAGGTTTCCAGGTCATTGCCAAGCAGACATGAAGCTGGTAGCTTTGGGGAGTTCACTACCTGTTTCAGGCCAGTAACCCCCCCCCTCCCCCTCCCCAGTCTAATGTCACCATAGCAATTGCATGGTTAGTGGTAACACTGTCAGCATTGGTGACTAGATAAGTTCTCCCAATCCAGTATTGCTCACCATAGTAACACTGGCACCTGTATCCCTCAGAATATATCCTAGTTCCATTAATCCAAGGGTATTGTAAGTAGTTTAAGTTGGGTGGCCACACAGCTACAGTGGCAAACTCAACTTCCCCTTCTGAAGCTAGAACTGCTTCAGAGTGCAACCCGATTTGCTCTTGGTACACTGTTGATCCCATCTGGAGACTTGCTACCCCAGGAGTAGCTGTAGTAGGACAAGGGGCCTTCTTGTTTGGGCAAGCAGCATCTCCAGTTTAGTGTCCCAACTTCATACAGTTGTTACACCAGGCCTTTAAAGTATCAAAGTTCTTTCCCCTGTACCCATTACTGGACTGGGAAGAGTTTTGGGACCCACCCCCCTGAGCAGGTTTTTGGGGCCCTTTAGAAGACTCAAAAGACACACAGTTGATGGACGGAATGCAGAAAAAAAATCAAAACATTCACCCTCAGTCAAGAGATGTGGGTTAAATCCATCATTCTTTTGCTCACCATGCCATCACGGTTTGGACCTGGCCATATGCAAATCAGTCTTGACCCTGTGCCTCATGGGAACAGTCCAGCCTGAACTGCCAAGCCAGGTCCTCCCTGGACCGGAAACAAGCATCCTAGGACCGGTTACGGGGTTTCACCCCTCATCAGCCAGGATAGCTTGAATCCAGTGGCACAGTGAGCCCGGGACCCACGTCTGGGGATACCCGGCACACTTAGGGCGAGAAATCAACAGACACACAGTTGATGGACGGAATGCAGAACAAATCAAAACATTCACCCCCAGTCAAGAGATCTGGGTTAAATCCATCATTCTTTTGCTCACCATGCCACCCCAGTTTGGACCTGGCCATATGCAAATCAGTCTTGACCCTGTGCCTCATGGGAACAGTCCAGCCCGAACTGCCAAGCCAGGTCCTCCCTGGACCGGAAACAAGCATCCTAGGACCGGTTTCGGGGTTTCACCCCTCATCAGCCAGGATAGCTTGAATCCAGGGGCACAGTGAGCCCGGGACCCACGTCTGGGCATACCCGGCGCACTTAGGGCGAGAAAGCAAAAGACACACAGTTGATGGACGGAATGCAGAGCAAATCAAAACATTCACCCCCAGTCAAGAGATCTGGGTTAAATCCATCATTCTTTTACTCACCATGCCACCACAGTTTGGACCTGGCCCTGATCATAGGATGCTTGTTTCCAGTCCAGGGAGGACCTGGCCTGGCAGTTCGGGCTGGACTGTTCCCATTGGGCGCAGGGTCAAGACTGATTTGCATATGGCTGGGTCCAAACTGGAATGGCATGGTGAGCAAAAAAACGATGGATTTAGGCCAAGATCTCTGTACTGGGGTGAATGTATGACATTGTTCTGCATTCTGTCCATCAATTGTTCTTTTTGCCTTTAGACGACTCAGGCTTTTTATCTTGGGGATTCTCACCACCTTACCTTTCTTTTGGTCACCCCCAGTGGTTGTTTTTGTCACCCTTGTCTTGACCCAGTGGTCTGCCTTCTTTCCCAATTCTTGGGGAGAAATTAGACCGAGGCCTACCAAATGCTGATGTAACTTTTCATTAGTGCAATTACTTAAAATATCTTCTTTCATTAACAGATTGTAAAGTCCATTAAAATCATGCACATTGTGTCCAGTTAACCAACCATCTCTTGTTTTAACTGAGTAGTCTACAAAGTCAATCCAGGATTGGTTTTGGGAGCCCCCCTCAATCTAATTCTATATTCCTCAGTTGTGAGTCCAAATTGCTCAATCAGAGTTCTCTTCATGAGGTCATAAGACCCAGCATCTGCCCCTGTAAGGGTCAGAAGTCTGTCCCTGCAGTTACCAGAGAACAGTTCCCACAGGGGTGCCCCCCCCCCCAGTGTGACTTCTTCACTTTTCTCATTTCACAAGCCCTCTCAAAGGCTGTGAACCATTTTGTAATATCATCACTCTTCATATTTAGGGACAATACCTTTGGGATTTTAGAATCATAAGATTGCTCTTTATCCTTATTAAGTAAATTGCTGCCACCATTGCTGGGTGCTAGGCCCATCTCTGCTCTCTCTCTTTCTAGAGCCAGCAACCTGGTCTCTAGATCCAGTCTTTTGGTCAGCCTTACTAAAAGGCTGTCCTCAATGTCCTCAGTGGTACCTGATCCACCTGTGTGGGATCTAGGTACTGAGAGGTTGATTCTTGGAGTCAAGGGTACTTGGACCCTTTTCTCCCTAGGAAGTGTAGGGGGTTGATCTACCAGGTCATCCTCTTCCACTCCTTCCTCATCGGACTGGTCATCACCATTTTCAGATGGGTGGTCCTAAGCATACCCAGCCAACAGCTCCTGGAGCTTTTGTTTGGTGGGATGGTACCCCATAGCTATGTTTTTAATTTTACATAGGGACCTTAACTCCTTGAAAGACAAGTGAAGGTAAGGAATGAGGTCGAGCTCCTCCACCAAGTCCTCAATGTCATTGTGGTTATTTTCACTAACAGCTGGGTTCTTGTTTTGAGACATAGTTAAAAAAAACTTCTAACCTCTCTAACCCTAGCTAAAGTGACTTTATTTTTCTAAAATTCTAAAGGGACTTAACCAAGGCCCTAACAAGACTTTTAGTAATTTTGCAAAAATGGCAATTTCAAAAATCAGAATTCTAAAGACAATTTAAGAGTTCTGTCGTGTGATCAGGTGGTAACCAAGTAGTCCAACAAATGCAAAGTTGTATATCCTACCGCTGATCCACCAATGTAGGAAGCTGGCTCTGTATATACTATACCAAAGTGAGGTATAGTTTGCACAGAGTCCAGTGGAACCCCAAAGGCAGGCAGAGGTAAAGTTAGATAGCACCTCACTCTCTATTTGTGGTAGTGTGGTCGAGCAGTAAGGCAGTATCAGAGGACAGTGTTAAGCATTTGTTGTACACACTCAGTCAGCAAATTAATTCACACACTCAAAGACTGAACTTCAGACCAATTGTTTTTGTATCAAAAATATTCTTTTAGTTATTTTATTTCCTAGAACCAAGCAAGCCTGGCACAGGTAAGTGATAAGTACTTTGCAGTAAATATACAGATTGTAACACAGTTTGGATTGCAATTGTAAATGTACTTTGATTTGATTACAGTAGTGTTACTGATAATGCAATGCTTTTCAGAATACAGTACATATACTTTGAATGGGACTTTCAGTAAGATTACAGGTAAGTTATTTGATTACTTTTCTTACTCAGAGTAGTATACCTGGATACTACACTGGGAGATTTCCTGTAAACAGGTAAGTAAAATCGTTTTTGTTAAACAGTACAATTTTAAAGAATTTCTTTAGGTTTCAAAACTCCACACTTAGAAACTTTTCACAGAAAAACAGTCAATGTTATCCTATGGAGGAAAGGAAAATGATACTTACCAGAATGCATCTGTTCTTGGCATGTAGAGCTGCAGAGTTGTACACTGTGCATAGATCGCCATCTGGTGTTATGCTCGGATGCTTGCACTTTGTTGTTGTCTTGGAAGAGTCTTTTGTAGTCACGAGATAGGGGACTCCTCCCTTGGACGATAGTGCGCATGGGCATCGACTCCATCCTCAGATTGTTTTTCGCCATGATGGGAAATGATGGAGTCAGTAAGAAGTAAGAGATGTCCATGTGAATGTATCTAATTAAGATAATACTGGAACAGATACAGGTTCCGGGGAGGCGGGTGGGCGTGTACAACTCTGCAGCTCTACATGCCAAGAACAGATGCATACTGGTAAGTAGCATTTTCCGTTCGAGGCACATGAGCTGCAGATTGTACACTGTGCATAGACTGTATAGCAGTGTCGCCCTTAGCGGTGGTCACCTGTATCCGTTGCAGTAGTTTGAAACAATGTTTTAAGAACAGCCTGGCCTACAGAAGCTTGTTGCTTCGCCTGCACGTCAACACAATAGTGTTTGGTGAAGGTGTGTGGTATAGACCATGTTGCTGCTTTACATATATCATCTAAGGGAATGTTCCCTAAGAATGCCATGGAAGCCCCTAGTTTGCGTGTTGAATGTGCTCTTGGGGGGAATTGTCAATGTGCGTTTAGCCTTTTGGTAGCATATTTGAATGCATTTTACTATCCACCTAGCGATCCCAGCTTTGGAGATGGGGTTACCTTTATGAGGTGGTGCTAAGGCTACAAACAGTTGTTTTGTCTTCTTAAAGGGCTTAGTCCTGTCTATGTAATAAAGTAGGGCTCTTTTGACGTCCAGTGCGTGAAGAGCCCTCTCTGCTACAGAGTCTGGGTTTTGGAAAAACACTGGTAACTCAACAGCTTGGTTAAGATGAAAAGCAGAGATTACTTTGGGAAGGAATCTTGGATTTGTTCTGAGAACCACTTTGTTATGATGTATTTGTAAGAATGGTTCTTGTATGGTTAAAGCCTGGATCTCGCTTACCCTTCTGAGAGGTAATTGCGACAAGGAAAGCAACTTTCCATGTGAGGAACTGAAGTTCACATTTATGTAGAGGTTCGAATGGGGGACCCATGAGCCTGGTAAGAACAATGTTTAAATTCCACACTGGAGAGGGTGGCAGTCTGGGAGGAATTATTCTTTTAAGTCCCTCCATAAAGGCTTTAATTGCAGGCACTCTAAATAATGACAAATGTTGTCTGTTTTGTAAATAAGTGGCGAGCGCTGCTAGATGTAATCGTATGGATGAATATGCTAGATTACATCTTTGTAAGTGTAGCAAATAGCAAATGATGTCCTGGATGGAAGCATCCAGTGGATCAATTTTATTATTTTTGCAGTAGATGACAAATCTTTTCCATTTTGCTGCATAGCAAGCTCTAGTAGTAGGGCGTCTGGCTTCTTTAATGATGTTCATACAGTCCGGCGGAAGGTTAAGATAACCGAACTCTAGGACTTCAGGAGCCAGATCGCTAGATTCAGTTGTCCTGGATCGGGTGTTGTATCTCTCCATGGTTCTGCGTTAGCAATGTTGGGGAGAGGCGTAGTTTTTGGTGTGGAACCACTGAGAGTTCCAGTAGTGTTGTGAACCATGGTTGGCGTGCCCATGTGGGAGCCACCAGGATCATCTTGAGAGACTGTTATCTGAGCTTGCGTACTACTAGGGGAATCAGTGGGAGTGGCGGAAAAGCGTACGCAAATCTGCCTGACCAGTTCATCCATATCGCATTGCCTTTGGACAACGGGTGTGGAAACCTTGCGGCGAAGGTTGGGCATTTTGCGTTTATGTGTGTAGCGAACAGATCTATGTCTGGTTGACCCCACATTTGGAAAAAAGGTTGGAGAACTTGGGGATGAAGTTGCCATTCGTGTATCTGCTGTGTCTGTCGACTTAGTAGATCCGCAATCTGATTGTGAATTCCTGGAAGATGTTCTGCTAGTAGGTATATCTTTTGTGGGATGGCCCATCTCCAAATGTTTTGTGCGAGCAGGGACAGCTGCAGAGAATGTGTGCCTCCTTGTTTCTGTATGTAGTACATGGCTGTCATGTTGTCCGTGCGGAGTAGGACAGTCTTGTGTTGTAGATGTATTTGGAATGATTTTAATGCTAGAAATATTGCCAGTAATTCTAGGTGGTTGATATGGAGCACTTTTTGTTGAGTGGTCCATTTGCCTTGAATTGTATGGTTTAGGAGATGGGCTGCCCAACCGGTGAGTGATGAGTCTGCTGTTAGTACTATCTGTGGAACCGGCTCGAGGAACGGCCGCCCTTTGGACAGGTTTTGTGTGTTCCACCACTGCAGAGAGCGATGTGTGCGGCTGTCCACCAACACCAGATCTGTAAGTTGTCCTTGAGCCTGGTTCCACTGACGTGCTAGGCATTCCTGTAAGGGGCGCATCTGAAGTCTTGCATGAGGTACGAGAAAGATGCAAGAGGCCATCATTCCTATGAGTTGCATGAATACCCTTGCTGGGAGTGACTGCTGCGGTTGAAATTTGCCGGTTAGGGCTTGCATACTGGCTATCCTGGCTGGACTTGGAAATGCCAGAGCTTTGGAAGTGTCTACTGTGGCTCCTAGATACTGATGTATGTGGGAGGGCTGGAGATTTGACTTGGGGTAATTTAGTGTGAATCCTAAGTTGTGTAGCAGCTGGATAGTTTGATGAGTGTGATGAACACACTGGTTGAATGACTTGGCTTTTATCAGCCAGTCGTCGAGATATGGAAAGACATGGATTTGTTGTCTTCTCAAGTGTGCTGCTAGTAACGCAAGGCACTTTGTGAACACTCTGGGTGCGGTGGTCACCCCGAATGGTAGGACTTTGAACTGATAGTGTTGTCCGTCCACTATGAACCTTAGATACTTCCTGTGAGCAGGGTGTATGGGAATGTGGAAGTAGGCGTCTTTGAGATCTAGTGTGGTAAGGAAGTCGCCTTGTTGTAGAAGTGGAAGAACCTGTTGCAGAGTGATCATATGGAAATGATCGGACTGTATGTAGAGATTGAGGGGTCTGAGGTAGAGTATTGGTCTTAGGGTCCCGTCCTTTTTGGGGATTAGGAAATACAGCGAGTAAACCCCTGTTCCTTGGTGCTGTAAGGGAACTGGTTCTATTGCATGCTTTTGAAGCAGTGAGAGAACTTCTTGTTTTAAGAGCGTAATGTGTTCTGTGGACATTGGACGCTGTTTGGGTGGAATGTTGGGTGGGGTTGCTGTGAGTTCGAGGCAGTAACCATACTGGATAATTTGTCTTACCCACTTCTCTGTTGTGATGGAATCCCAGACAGGTAGGAACTGTGAGAGTCTCCCCCCGACCGGAGTGGAATGGTCTGGAGGGAGCGGAGGGAAGTCACTGTTTAGTAGCGGGGGAGGCACGAGTGTTGTTACTACCTCGGCCTCTCCCCTTGTTGTTATTTCCCCTGTATCCACCTCTAAAATATCCTCTATTGCGGGATGTGTGAGTGGTGTTTTTATATGAAGGAGGCGGTGTCTGTTCCAATGTTTTTGGATGCTCCCCTATAGAAGGAGCGACGAAAGGAACCGCGTGTGGATGGAGACTGTAATGCTCCCATGGACTTAGCGGTGTCAGTTTTCACTTTTGCTAGAATGGTGTCTACCGCCGGTCCAAAAAGGTGTTCCTGATTGAACGGTTGGTTAAGGATAGCTGTTTGAACCTCCTGTTTAAAACCTGAAATGCGTAACCAGGCATGTCGTCTGAGTAGCACACTAGTGTTAACAGACCTGGAGGCTGTGTCAGCTGCATCTAGGGCACACTTGATTGATGCGTTGGTTATTAGTTTGCCCTCTTGAATTAAATCATTTGCCTGGGTCTTGTATTGATCAGGCAAATGTTGTAATAGGGTCTCTAGTCGGTCATAGTGAGCCCTGTCATACCTAGCAAGTAATGCTTGGGTGTTGGCTATGCGCCAGTGATTAGCTGCTTGAGCAGCAACTCTCTTGCCAGAGGCATCTAGCAATTTAGATTCTTTATCCGGAGGTGGTGCGTCACCGGAGGTTTGAGAGTTGGCGCGTTTCCTAGCGTTGGATACCACTAGTGAGTCGAAGGGTAGCTGCCCCTTGATGTACGTGGGATCGTCAGGGGCGGGTTTATATTTTTTGTCAATCCTAGGATTGAGAATTCTAGTCCTCACTGGGTCTTTGAATATGTCAGGGGCATGTTTAATGACCCCTTTTAACATAGGCAGGGTTTGGACAGTTTTCTGGGACTGTTCAAAGGTGTCTGGAAGGAAGTCCTCGTCTGCAGGGTCTGAATGTATGTGGACACCATGGTAGAGAGCAGCTCTATTTACGAGTTGTCCAAAACCAATATTGTCATCTGGGGGGAGATGGTTTTGTTGGATATGGCTGGGGAGAAGGGAGGTCTGGGGGATCTAGTGGGTCATTATAATCGTCCCAATGATCCTGTGGTATGTCTGTATTGTCGTCAGGATCAGTGAAAGGGTCATTGGTGCCTCCCCCATCCCCTAAATCATCACCAACCTCATCCTGTGGTGGTGGTGAATGTGGTGGAAGTGTTGGAGTCTGTAGAGGAGAGACAGGCTTAGGAGGAAGAACTGGCTCAGGAGGAAGGATGGGCCTAGGAGGAAGAACAGGCTGATAAGGAAAAACAGGAGAAGAGGGTCTTGTAGGTGAAGTGGCACAGTCTTTCTTCTTTACAGGCACTGCAGGAGTGTCTTTTGTGTCCAGCTTCCTCTTCTTGTGTGGAACAGTAGCCACATGTCCTGTTTTAGGGTCTATATGCAGTTTTTTCTGCGTGGGATCGATGGGATCCGGTCGGAAAAGTTCTTCGTGGTCGATAACCGCTTTCGGAGCCGACTTCTTCGGGTCCGAGCGAGGTTTTGATTTCTGCTCTGAAGCCTTAGGAGTTGGTTTAGGGTCCTTTGGCTTGGCTATGGAGCCGGAAATGTTTTTCGGTTCCAAAGGTTTTTGTTTCGGCGTCGAGGTGGTCGGTGTCGACTTGTTTTTGGGAGTAGATTGGTCTCCCGTCTTCGGTGCCGAAGGCACCTGCGGGACTGTGATATGGGGTTTGCTCGGTCCCGAGCTACCGGAAGGCTTGGCCTTTATCTTCGGAGCCGAGCCCGAGGGCGGGGCTTCTGAAGCTTGTTTTTGGTCGCGACTGGGGCCAGCAGGCGAAGTGTTGACCAGGGCCTTGGTTTTTTCGGGTGGAGTTAGGGTAGGGGCAGTTGTACTCACTCGTTGACCAGGAGTGATGTGGTCATCTGAGTCCGAGTCGTCTGCTTCGGACACGATCTGCAGGTCTTCAGAATCGTCCTCCGGAACATCGGGGCCTTCATCGAAGATGTCCACTGGTGCCGGAGCTGATATCTGAGCCATGATGTGTCGTCGGGCCCGGCGATCACGGATGGTTTTCTTAGATCGAAAAGGAGGTGCAGGCCTGGCAATTGTGCTCGTTGTGTTCGGGCGAGAGACGCAGGTTACAGACGTTGTGATGGTCACTGTGTGGGAATTTTGCTCCACACTGGGGGAATTTTTTAAATGGAGTCCTTTCCATGAGCTATAGGCCCGAACGGCGTTGATAGGCCCAACGGCCCGCGTCGACGACCGGAATGGAGTAGGAGAGATGCGCGTCGAAGATCACGCGATCGAAAACAATACCGTCGAGTTGTAGATAGTTTGCGCATCGAAAATGTTTGGAAAATGAAGTACCGAACCGAAGCGCAAAAGTTACATCCGACCCCGATGCTGGAAAAAACCAATCTGAGGATGGAGTCGATGCCCATGCGCACTATCGTCCAAGGGAGGAGTCACCTATCTCGTGACTACAAAAGACTCTTCCAAGACAACAACAAAGTGCAAGCATCCGAGCCCAACACCAGATGGCGATCTATGCACAGTGTACAATCTGCAGCTCATATGCCTCGAACATAGTGTTATCGGTTTTGAGGTAAGTATTTGGTAGTGGGAGTGGAGGATCTGGGGGTCAAGGATGCATTCTAGTTACACCCTCAGCGGCTCTAGGGCGGCCGGGTGCAAAGTGCTGATGTCCAATGTTATCCAATAGGGGAAAAGGGGCCTGCGGTTGGTGGCTGCTGGCAAGCAGGCCACTTGGCTTTGGGAGCAAAGCTCCTGGACTTTAGCTAAGGGCAAATGGGGAAACAAAGTAGCACCAAAGGTGCACCCTCAGTGGCACTAGGGCGGCCGGGTGCAGGGTGCTGTTTCGACGTCGGGCGCCCTGTTGTTTTCAATGGGGAACCTCCGGTTTACAAAGGCACTGCAGGCTTGGGGACGAAGGTCTTCTGGGTGCGACCACCACTCCGAGAGGTAAGTTGGGAAGTTAGGGGTTGGTTAGGCACCGTCGGTTTGGACACCCACGGCCGTCGGGTGCAGGGGTGCCTTTTGGGGTCGGATCTTCTTACCAGCTCCTGGTCGCGGTTGGGGGGACCTTCTGGATTTAGGCTGCAGGCGTCGGCTGGAGGATTGAGGCAGGCCAGGAGTCGCCGGATCTCGGGTCAGGATCGCCGGGGTACCTCCTCGTGGTGTTTGCCCACTCGAGCTCGGGCCATGGACGGCGGTTGCAGAGTGGGGCGGATTCGCGGTGTCCGGCCGGAGCCAGAGGTTGCAGGTGAACAAATCTGGTGTTCACGGGAGACAAAGTCTTTGTGGTTGAAGACAGGCAGGTCCTCCGGGGTTTGAGGTTGCTGGCTGCAGGACACACCGGGATTTCGCAGGAGCAGGTTCGAGGGGGGAGACAGGCCGGTAGGGCTGGGGCAAAGTCAGTGGGCGTCTTCCTCTTGTTAGCTGCTGCACGGCTGTTCGGTCCATCTTCTTCTTGTAGTTTCTTCTTCTCTGAGGAAGCAAGGTTCAGGGGTGCCCCTAAATACTAGATTTAGGGGCGTTACAGGTAGGTAAAAGGCAGGGACCAAAGGGTCCCTTCCCCTGGGTGGGTACACCCCCTATTATGCCACCCTCCAGTGGGAGGGGGGGCATGAGCCTGTTCTTGGTTGGCTGAGTCCCCCCATCTGCAAGATGGCGGGGACTGGGAGCTGTGCTTCACCTCGCCTCCCCCACCTGAGGGGTGGAGTTGGCAGAGGTGGGCACACCTCTCTTCCTCACTTGTTTTTCTCGCTGGTTCTCCTGCCCAAAGTGGGGGACAGAACCAGTGGGGACCAGGTGCTGAAAACAGCAAGTGGCCTGGGGAAGCTCACAAAGGCGGCAAGCCTTTGAAGCTTCCCCTTCGTGAACCCTGCCCATCCAGGGCGGGGGAGGGGGAGGCTTGGCACCTCGTCTCAGGATGTGCATTGTTTCAGGCCCCAGAGAGCAGCAGGCTCTCGCCCCAGGGGTCCAGAAACATGTCTGGTGTGGCAGCTGAAAGCAGCCACTCAGCCTGGACACTAGTGGTGGGTGAGTTTTCAGGGGGCATCCCTAAGATGCCCTCTGTGTGCATTTTTCATTAAATCCCACACTGGCATCAGTGTGGGTTTAAGGCGCTGAGAAGCTTGATACCAAACTTCTCAGTTTTCAGTGTAGCCATTATGGTGCTGTGGAGTTCGTAATGACAAACTCCCAGCACCATATACTCTTAATGGCAGCACTGCACTTACAATGTCTGAATTACATGCAGATTTCCTTATAGAGTACTGCAAAAAAGGTATTATACCTAAAGGGCTGCAGGTTAATAATGAACCTGGGATCTTTATAAAAAACCAGAAATTCATAGAGAACTGGACATTCATAGCCAATAGATGTAGCCGTGATTGGATGTTATTGATAATAGAAACAGCACATGAAATTTTAATTATTGAAAGAGCAGAAATTGAGGAAATGGAAGTGAAACTTAAAGAAAATACTTCTTTGGAAGATGCGAAAAAGAAGTTAGAAGAAATCCAGTCAGATATCTCAGGGTATAGAGAATATCTCGTGAATAAAAAATCTACCAAATTGAGGAAAGACATTTCTAAGTATAACTTGGAACATGTCTATCCTTACTTACGCAAGGATTTCTATGATAGACCCAGGGAAGAATATCTGAATAGGAGGACATGGCAACAACCAACAAGAAATTTCCCCCAAAAAAGTGTGAGGTTTTTTGATACCTCATACACTAGCTCAGACTCAGATAATGACATCCCCCAAGAAAATCGTAGTCATAAAGAGAGAGACTCTGCCCCTAATAGTAGTAGAGACACGTTATCTTTTTTAGAACGTCAAAAAAACTATGGTCAGCCAAGGGGAAGAGGCAGAGGGAGAGCGAACTTTCAGTCACAGAATCAGTTCCAACATCGTCCCTATATGAATACAAGAAGCCAGAAGCAATGGGAGTAATAGAGAAGGCCTCCATAATTAATCTCTCACAGAGAACTCTAACACAGGATGAGGCAAATGTTTTAGAAAAAGGGTTAGGATACGCTATTACCTCTCCTGTGGATAGATACAATCTCGAGAGAGATTTGCAAAGTTTTTTTTAGAAAGATTAGACTTCGTGCCTTCTTCGAAGGCAAGGATAGACCACCAATAGATAATAAGTCAGGTCTAAAACCTAAATCAACCTGGACACCACAAATACATCTTGTCAATAAAGACATAGAAGTCTTCGAACGTGTGGTAGAAAAAAGTGTAGATGACTTACTTAATAAGAAAATATGGATTACTAATAATCTTAACGCCCAAGAACGTTTAGCTCTTACGACATTGGAACAATGCCATGATCTCACCATCAAACCTGCAGATAAAGGCGGGGGCATTGTAAATATGGATACTGATGATTATGACAATAGAATACAAATACTTCTTAATAATAATAATCACCATTACCAAAAATCTAGTAGGGAAGAGTGGAATGCCCGGACCATTAAGGTAAACAATGTATTGAGATTAGCGAGCGAAGATGGCATTATCTGTAGTGACGAATTCAATTTTCTCAACAATACCAATCCTATTATTCCGGCCCTATATGGGCTCCCTAAAGTCCACAAGAATATGGATAATCCCCCCATGAGACCTATTGTCTCTAGTATAAACTCCCTTACTGAGCCCCTCAGTAAATATGTGGATGTTTTTCTGCAACCTTTAGTTGCTCAACAAAAGGCCTATATTAAAGATACGACTTCTATGATCTTTAAAATTGAAAATCTTGATTACAACCCGGAAACCCAATGGTTAGTAACATTAGACATAGAAGCACTTTATACTAACATACCTCAAGATAACACCATACAAATGATTAAAGAACTTTTGGGAATTGGAGAGGGGATTTGTCTGCACATAGTACTTTTATTGTAGAAAGTGTAGACATTATACTAAAAATAACATCTTTCTATTTGGTAGAGATTTCTACAAACAGATCAAAGGGACCAGCATGGGAGCTACTTGTGCTCCCAGTCTGGCCTGTCTGTATGTTTCTCAATTTGAAGAGAAGCACATCTTCAATGTATTGGCTCCTTTTTATGAGAATATTTCGCATTGGTCCCTATACATTGACGATGTGTTTTTCATATGGACAGGAATGAGAGAAACATTACAAGAATTCATAGAATGGCTGAATCTTGGAGATATTAATCTACAATTTACGTCATGTGAATAGATATAGCTGTGAATTCTTGGATATTAAGATCAAGTGCATGGACGGTCAATTGAAAGTGGAATTATTTACCAAACCCACTGACCGTAATACCAGGTTACATTATAACAGCAATCATCCGGCTTGCCAAAAGGATAATATCCCTTTTGGCCAATTTCTACACATAAGACGTAATTGTTCCAACGTCAAAGATTATGATAAGCATTCAGATGGACTTATTAAAAAGCTTGTGGATAGAGGCTATCCAAAAAAATTAGTCAAACGTGCATACAAAAGAGCAAAGTATTTTAATAGAGATTCCCTTTTTGATAAGAAATCCAGTAATTCAAATTTAGATAACTTACCTCTGATTTTTGTCACCAATTTTAGCACTGTTAGTAATAAGATTAAGAATATTGTCAACAGAAATTGGCATCTGATAACAAACCAAAAGAAAGAAACTTTACCCAAACCTATGTTTTCATTCAGACGCAATCGCACCATTAGGAATTGTTTGGTACATACATATAGAGATATTCAGGTGAATAAACAACCCTGTATATCAAACGCCCCAATGCCAAATGGTACATTTGCTTGTAGTGGATGCATGAACTGTGGCAATAATATAAGAGGACCAACAATTACACATAATGGTGTTACCCACAAATTTAAGAACTTTATAAATTGTCGTACAAAGAACCTAATTTGCTTTATTGTATGTCCTTGTCATCAGGGCTATATTGGTGAAACCTCAAGAGAAGTTAGGATTAGGATAAATGAGCATAAATCAGCCATAAGGACAAAGAAAAGAACTGCTCCTTTAGTAGAGCATTGGTTAGACAAAAATCATAAAATTGATGACTTACATTGGTGTGGAATAGAAATAATTCAGATTAATACACGCGGTGGAAATCTAAACTTAAAAAGGAAAAAACGTGAAAAATTTTATATGTCCCGCTTTAATACTTTTAGAAAGGGTCTGAATAGTAAAGAGGACTGGGAGAGGCTTATTTAACCTCAATCTTGAGAAGATATGACCCCCATGATGCCTCTATCAAGTTGCTCTATGGCTTCAGTATGAATTTTATAAAAGTGATACATGTTCTTTTTATTAGTATAATATTGGTTTAGTACATCGCTAGATGGGGATAGGACAGTCTTTCTTCGGTTTCGGAACTGTTCCCCTCTTCAAAATGGCCGCCGCATTTGTGTTCTTCAGATATATACACGGGTGACTTTTATATAGGAGTTTATCTACGTGGTAGTATTACTATCGACATTTTCTTAAACCAACACAATATCCTTGGCTCTAAACACATAGGGTTCTAAATAGGTATATCCTATGGTATTAAGAATAGGACAGTTTTTCTTCCGATTCAGGACGGTTTCTGTTTTTCTAAAATGGCCGCCATATTTACGTCCGAATCTGATAGATACAAAAGTTTGCCTTCGTGGTATATCTTTATTGACAATTCTTCAAGTTAAACAATGTCCTTTTTTCTTTAATTATATAGGTTTTTAAAAAAATAATAAAGAGGAATAATGTAAGGTAATAGAAAAATAAATATACGGCTGCGAGTTAAAACAGGTGCGCTTGTCACAGTTAGACCATGTGACTCTTTCATCCAGTATTTAAAAGCCTCCGTGGGTCGACACAACTGTGTATCCTGACCCGGAAGCTGTTTTGTTCGTTGGTTGCAGGGAGGCCGAATAATCCCCATCGGGTAAGTGTGAAGTCTCCTAATATCTGCCATATTAGCTTTAGCGATAGCGGGGGTTCATTTTACTCCGGCATATCAGCGATAGTGGGGGTTTATTTCACCTCTAACTATCAGTTAGTAAACTATAAAAATGTTTGTTTAGTACCACCATTTATATAGAGCGGCAATTGATTATCATTTAACGATATAATGCCGGTTGTGAGCACATATATATACATTTTACTATGCTTAAATGGAAGCACTGTTTTTTGGTGATTTAATAGTTACAAATCCCAAAAGAGTTGGTTGGAGCATGGATAGCCCTGTGACCAGTATAGAAACAGACAATGACCAAGTGTCAAGTTCTTTCAAAAGGGGGGGTTTTAAAGGGAGTGACAAGTGGTTAACCCTTTATTTGCAAAATGTCCCGCGACCCCTAAGGGCGTAGCATTGAGCATACGCCACTTTAAGGGTGTTAGTGATGGTTTTCTCTTAGTAATAACACAAACTAATGAAACAAATATATAATTATGAACCTGATTGAGGCGTCTATGGGGCTATATAGGTTAATGGTCCCATACTGTATACCAATTTGTTTAGTCACCGGAAGAGTTTGACACGTATTAATACGTTGTCCTTACTTTACAGGTTTTTATAAATATTAGTTGCATCATCCTCAGAGCAACCCTAAGAGGTAATGTATTAAACTCGTAAATACAATGGGGCACGAAAAATGTAACCCACATGATTATTGTGGACAAGTTTGGTAAATGGGTTACTTTCTCTTATCCTTTAGATAGTCCTCATTTGGCCAGATATTGTACATGGTGCAAATGTTTTAAAAATCAGTCCTCCAATCACGGCACATCTGCTGAATCTATGGATGCAAAAGTTCATATCTGGTAAGCCTAGACATCCAAAACAGAGACTTTAAAAGCCCTTGTCGATTAACTCCATGCACCTGATGCATTACTTCTTTGCATTTTACTCAGATTTGTGGCTTATTACGCAAAACATTCATATCGGTGGCACCAACGAACTTAACTTACACCAAGCATCCACTAATTTTAAGGTATGCAGATTGGTGCATGTAGGGAGTGGTATATATTTTCTGGATGTACCATTGAGTATTTCTTTTTCATTTAATATTTTTTATAATTCTGTTGTCCCAAGGTATAATTTTAACCTCATATGACAAGTGGGACATCAACATTCCTACATTGTATCGAAGAAGAATTGTGTTGTTATTAACCTCATTGTTGAGGTAGGTTCCTACATCTAAAATTAATAAAAATTATTGCGGTGGGTTCGGATGTAGTAGAAATAGGAATTTAAAGATCCACTCGTGTCATGTCTCTGATTGTATTACAGAGATTGGAGAATGATGTGTTAATTCGTGGTGCATAGTGCTTTGTCAGTGGTTTTAAATGTTTTTAATTTTTTTTTAAATATTTGATGTATAAATGACCATGTAGTGGGGGCATGGGTCTAAAACGCTAAGTAGTATGATGTTAATAAATTATTTTTTACTTCTTAGAAAACTGTCCTGAAGAAGGTGTTTGAATATCATTTTTAAGTTTTTAACCTGATTGTATGCATTTTGTACTTAATAAATTTTGACTGTCCCACACATTGGTCATTAGTTTTGAATTTATCACCGACTTTATTTTATGTTATTTTATTGCACTGATCTTATTTGCACCATTGTGGATTTTTGACTTAGAATACTGTGTGAAACCTTGTTTCTTTTTTTAAATAGGACTTATTAATTATTGAATAGGGATTTGTGTTGTTTTTGTAAGAATGGACTTAGACACTGTAGGGGTACAGGGCTCATGCACCTGTACCCTCACCACTGGTATAGTGCAGCCAGCTAGAGGGGTGACTGATCTATGCCAGGGCAGTGGGTTGTAGGCATGGCACACAGAGATGTGTGCCATGTCGACTCTTCACTTTGTTCTGCACCAAGACACGCAGTCTGCAAAGGCAGTGTGTGTGTGTGTCAGGGTACAGGACCTCTAAGGGTGGCACAATAAGTGCTGCAGCTCTTAGAGGCCTTCTCTGGTCACAGTGCCCTGGGTACCTGTGGTACCATTTACCAGGGGCTGACCTGTGACCAGAGATGCCAATTGGGTTTAGGCTTCAATGCCGTTTTAGGGAAAGAACATAGGCCCTGGGTACCTGATTAGCAGGAGCCCAGGGCACACTCAGTCAAAGCACATCAGCAATTCAGCAGAAAGTGGGAGCAACCATGCAGAAAGAGGGCACTTTCTCACACCATTGAAATCAACAGGGCACCCGATGCCAAAACCAGCACCCTGCACCCGGCCGCCCCTGTGCCGCTGTGGGTGCACTTTGCGTGCTAAATCGGATCCCCCTTTGCCCTGAGCCTAACACCAGGAGCTTTGCTCCTACAATTCAGTGGCTTGCTTGTGAGCAGCCACCAACTGGAGGCCCCCTATCCCCCATTGGATAACATTGGGCCTCAGCACTCTGCACTCGGCCACCCTAGTGCCGCTGAGGGTGCTTGAAGAGTGCATCCTTGACCCTGGGGGAACCCTGGTGCTAACCCCAGAATACCAACTCCCACAACAAAGTATCTACCTGTAAACCGATAACTTCATTTCCTTCCATAGGATTGCATTGACTGCTTTTCTTTGAAAAATCTTTTAAGTGTGGAGTTGGTTTGTATGAATACTTGAAAAACTGCAAATATCCAAAAACTGTATTACTTACCTTTTGTCTAGGAGGTGTCCCAGTGTGATATCTAGGCATATCACGCTGGTTAGCAAGAGTAACTTAAAAAGTAATCCAATAAGTAACGTGTACAGTAATCTGTAAAGTAACTGAAAAGTAATTTTGAACTGTAGACTTACCTTTAACTCAACCAACTGCATTTGAACCTGCATTCAACTGTAATTCACTGCATAAAAACTTGCAAAGTATTATTTCACTTACCTGCACCAGGCTTGGCTTGGTTCTAGAAATAAAATAACTAAATAATATTTTTTTTTATACAAATTGGTCTGAGTTTAGTCTTTGAGTGTGTGACATCATTTTGTGCCTGAGTTCGTACAACAAATGCTTAACACTACCCTCTGATAAAGCCTTACTGCTAGCCCACACTACCACAAACAGAGTGAGGTGCTATCTACTTTTACCTCTGCCTACCTTTGGGGTTACACTGGACTCTGTGCACACTATACCTCATTTTGGTATAGTATATACAGAGCCAGTTTCCTACAGGCGGTACCTACATGTGGCTCTATTCCTCCACTTCCTAAGCAGAATGAGGTTGATGCGGAGCACCACAATGCGACCTGGTGGTGCTCAGGGGCTCTGCTGTAAAAACTTTCAGGTCCAGTTTGGTGCCTGAGGTATTTCTGTGAGAAATATCCAGCAGAAGTATTCATCAGAAGTATCATGGTAAAAACATTTAAAGATGGACATGGCTGCTCTCCACTAGTCATACTACTGCATTTTAGGCAGTAACAAGCAGCCAAAACTTAATGGCAATCATTCCCAGTCCCCCCCACTAGAATTCTATATTCTAACTAACATTGTTCGGGAAGATACCAAACAAGTTATGTCCTTCATATACTCTTAGGAAAACATGCCAGGCAGAGGCATCTTCATTCAAGCAGTGCAAGCTAACTGATGTAAGCCCAGTATTAACTAAATAGACATGGGTCTACTGTTGTCCCCGATGTGAAGCTAATCCTATATAAAAGCAGACACAAACTAAGTTATTCACAAACTATCAGTCCTGAATCACTTTCCAATTTTATGGTGTGAGCATTTAAGACAGCGGCATGTAATGTGCCAGAGCATGTGCTGATTTCCTGCATTTAGCATGTAAACCCCAGCAGTGGCGAGATCTTGAAGGGACATTTTGGATACACTCTGAGGTGGCAGACTTACTGTAAGAAACTGGCTCTATATATACTAAACCAAAATGAGGTATAGTGTGTATAGGGTCCAAGTGACTCCAAAGGTAGGCAGAGGTTAAAGTTAGATAGAACCTCACTCTCTACTTGTGGTAGCTTGGTCGAGCAGTAAGGCAGTATCAGAGGACAGTGGTAAGCATTTGATGTACACGCTTAGTCAGCAAATGAATTCACACACTCAAGAACTGAACTCTAGGCCAATTGTTTTTGTATAAAAATATACTGTTCATTTTTAGAACCAAGCAAGCCTGGCACAGGTAAGCATTAAATACTTTTCAGTAATAAGTTACTGGATATAGAACAGTTTGAAAATGCAATAGAAATTGTACTTTGTTTGATTTACAGGGGAGCAGTAGGTTGCAACACTTAGCAAATACAGTACATTGAAATGAATAGGCTTTTTCAGTAAATTGCAGGTAAGTTACTTTTCACGTTACTTTTCTAACTCAGTGCTGGATACCTAGATTCAGCACTGGGACATTTCCTGCAAACAGGTAAGAAAACACGTTTTGGTTATTTGTACGATTTTGAAAGAATCTTTAGTTTTCAAAACTCCACACTTAGTCGTTTTTTGGAAGAAAAATTGTCAATGTTATCCTATGGAGGAAAAACGGGTTATCAGTTTGCAGGTAAGTAAACGACTGTGGGAGTTAAGGTTCTGGGGTTAGACTCAGAGGTCCCCCAGGGTCAGTGATGCACTTTTGTTTCACCCTCAGCGGCACTAGGGCAGCCGGGTGCAGAGTGTTGAGGCCCAATGTTATCCAATGGAGGATAGGGGGGTCTCCGGTTGGTGGCTGCTGGCAAGCAGGCCACTGGGATGTGGGAGCAAAGCTCCTAAGGTTTAGGTCAGGGCAGATAGGGAACCAAATTAGCACCAAAGATGCACCCTCAGCTGCACTAGGGCGGCCAGGTGCAGGGTGCTGTTTTGAGGTCGGGTGCCCTGTTGTTTTCAATGGAGCGCCTCCGGTTAGAAGAAACACTGCAGGCTCGGGGACGAGGATCTTCTGGGTGCGACCACCACTTCGAGGGGTAAGTTGGGATGTCTTGGGTTGGTTAGGCACCGTTGGTTTGGGCACACAAGGCCGTGGGGCGTCGGGTGCAGGGGTGCCTTGGGACGTCGGAAAGTCTTACCCGTTCTCATCGCGGTAGAGGGGATCCTCTGGATTGAGGCTGCAGGCGTCGATTGGAGGCTTGAGGCAGGTCAGGAGTCGCCGGATCTCGGGTCAGGATCGCCGGGGTGACCTCCTCGTGGTCTTTTTCCACTCGAGCTCGGGCCGGGTTCGGCAGGTGCAGAGTGGGCTGGATTCGCGGTGTCCGGCCGGAGCCAGAAGCTTAACTTTGAACAAGTCCGGTGTTCACGGGAGATTCAGTCTTTGAAGTGAAGGCAGGCAGGTCCTCCGGGGTTTTTGAGGTTGCAGGCTGCAGGACACACCGGGATTTCGCAGGAGCAGGTTCGAGGGGAAACAGGCCTGTAGGGCTGGGGCCAAGTCAGTGGGCGTCGTCCTCTTGTTAGCTCTGCACGGCTCTTCGGTCCTTCTTCTGATCTTCTTTTCTTGTTGTTGCTGGATCAGCGGAAGCAAGGTTCAGGGTGCCCCCTAAATACTAAATTTAGGGGCGTTACAGGTAGGTAAAGGGCAGGGACCAATGGGTCCCTTCCCTGGGGTGGGTACACCCCCTATTCTGCCACTCTCCAGTGGGAGGGGGGCAGGAGCCTGTCCCTGGTTGGCTGGGTCCCCCCATCCTCAAGATGGCGGGGACTCGAGGTTGTGCTTCACCTCGCCTCCCCCACCTGAGGGGTGGAGTTGGCAGAGGTGGGCACACCTCCCTTCCTCACTTGTTTTTCCCGCCGGTTCTCCCGCCCAAAGGGGGGGGGGGGGGAAGGGGGGGAGGTAGAACCAGTGGGGACCAGTTGCTGAATGCAGCAAATGGTCTGGAGAGGCTCACAAAGGCGGCATGCCTTTGAAGCTTCTCCTTCGTGAACCCTGCCCATCCTGGGGAGGAGGCTTGGCACCTCATCCCAGGATGTGCATTGTTTCAGGCCCCGAGAGCAGCAGGCTCTCGACCCAGGGGTCCAGAAACATGTCTGTTGGTGGCAGCCTAAGCAGCCACTCAGTCAGGTCACTAGAAGTTGGTCGAGTTTCAGGGGGCATCTCTAAGATGCCCTCTGTGGTGCATTTTACATTAAATCCCACACTGGCATCAGTGTGGGTTTAATGTGCTGAGAAGTTTGATACCAAACTTCCCAGTCTTCAGTGTAGCCATCATGGTGCTGTGGAGTTCGTAATGACAAACTCCTAGCATCATATACTCTCAATGGCAGCACTGCACTTACAGTGCCCAGGAATGGACTTCGACACTGTAGGGGTACAGGGCTCATGCACCTGTACCCTCACCACTGGCATAGGGCACCCAGCTGGAGGGGTGACTGACGTATGCCAGGGCAGTGGTTTGTGGGCATGGCACACAGGGATGTGTGCCATGTCGACTCTTCACTTTGTTCTGCACCAAGACACTCAGCCTGCAAAGGCAGTGTGTGTGTGTCAGGGTACAGGGCCTCTAAGGGTGGCACAATAAGTGCTGCAGCTCTTAGAGGCCTTCTCTGGTCACAGTGCCCTGGGTACCTGTGGTACCATTTACCAGGGGCTGACATGTGGCCAGAGATGCCAATTGGGTTTAGGCTTCAATGCAGTTTTAGGGAAGGAACATAGGCCCTGGGCACCTGATTAGCAGGAGCCCAGGGCACACTCAGTCAAAGAACATCAGCAATTCAGCAAAAAGTGGGGGCATACCATGCAGAAAGAGGGCACTTTCTCACACTTACAGTTAACAATGTTCCCTCTTAATACACAACTGGATTATGTTGGGTAAGTTTCCATAACTTATAGAAGGATTATTGCCATGGCATTACTACTAGCACAACGTAGAGTTAAAAACCTGGGAGTGATAGATGACAGACTTAACTTTGGGGCTCAAGTTAATGCAGTGGCCTCTGCAACATCTTATGTCCTAAGGACATGTAAGAAAATATTGCCTTTCCTGCCAAAGGACAGCCAGCGTTTGGTGATCACCTCATTGATTACATCAAGGTTAGACTATTGCAATAGTCTATATCAACACTCAGGAGCGTTTTGTGCGTCAACTCCTGCAGAACGCGGCGGCCAGAGTGCTTTCAGATATACCCAAATTTGCCTCTGTCTCCGGTGAAATCCGTAGACTTCACTGGCTACCTGTAAAGAAACGAGTGCAGTTTAAATCACTCTGCATGGTCTTTAAGGCTCTACAAGGCATAGGACCAGACCATCTGAGGCGGCAGTTGCAGTGGTATGTGCCCAATAGACCCCTGCGCTCTCTCGGAGAAAAATTGGTGATAGTACCTCCTACAAAAAAAGCCAGGTGGGGAGGTAAAAGTTTTAGCGTCTGTGCGGCTAAGGCTTGGAATGATCTTCCTTTCCACCTGAGGAATAGCTCGGATTTACTCGGATTCAGGAAGGCCTTAAAGACCTGGCTTTTTGACTAATTACTTCATCCGGTTTTAATTGCTGTACTTTTGGAGGACCGTAGCTAGCGCCAGGACACCTCAGGGTAACAGTTGCGCTTTACAAATCTCCTAACATTAACATTAGAGTAGCCATGAGATGGATGAGAAAACTGGACAAGTAGACTGGGTACATTACCTGGTATAGTGTAACAAAAAGACTGAATTATTCGCACAAGGTACACCATGCCGCTACACCATCTGACTTTTGGGACCCACTGCCTATTTAATTGCTCTCCAGTAGAGACACCCCGTATGCAAGTGAAAATGAGGTTACAAGGGAGACGACAAGTGGGAAGTCAGTAGAAGACTATGCTAGTTGAATACAGCTGTAACTGTGATGAAGAAATAAGATCTGGAATGCAGGACAGCCCTCAGGCATTGATAACCTGCAGATAAGAATGCACAGACAAGCAGTATATACTTGAGAAAATCTGTTAGGAAGAATTTGGTTATTGTTTATTGGATTTAGGTGGGCATGTGACAGCCTTATGAATGCAAAAGAGCTATGTACTGTTTGATTAAAAAGAATGTAATGGGAAATTGTTTTTTCTGGGCAGGTATATTTAAAAATGTAAAATAAACATGGACTTTTGGGGATTGGCCCTGGCAATGTATGAGGTAAGAGTTAATTTGATGTCTTATTTGTGATGTAACTTTACCTTTTCTGAATCTCAAAAAAAAGATTTACAAGTAAAAGTAAATAAATATTGTTTGGTCAGTTAAAAAATGCAAACAAAGACCAATGACAAAATGTTAACCTCTTCCTCTTGAACAATTACATGGTAAAAAAAAAGGAAAAAATAAATAAATAAGGCAAATGTGATTAGAGATGCCAATACACAAACACCCGTTTTCCATCAACCTGGCTTGCAAGATCTGTACTAGGGATGGGCAAAGAATTGCGAAGCTCTAAGTCATCTGCACATCTTGCAAAATCTGATGTCTCTCCTGTATAGAGACTGGCTTTGTCCAGAATGGACAGGGACACCTGCATATTCTCCTCCGTAGGACACCCTCCCTTAAACCTGCTGTACCTGGTACGTAAATGGGTTTCTCCTAGACCTAGTGAAATCCATCCACCCCCACTTCCTGTATTGTTTGCAGGAACCAAGTTAATGGTGTCCTGGCAGGGATCCCCCAGGCCTGAAATTCACAACACAACTTCACCATCTGGTCCTACTTTTTGACTGCTTGCTTTAGAGGCCCTGGAAACTGAAAAAGAGTGCTTCTTTAGGATTTGAGGAATATTTATACGTGTAAAAAAACAGCACTTTGGTTGGTTTCAGTTTTCTTTCTTGGTCACCACAGTAAGATAAATACTGACCCATTTGTGCCAGTAAAATTTAATTGTTTGGAATTTGAGGGACTGAACAGGCTGTCAAAAAGCTGTACCTATGCTGGGTTCCAGCTCACCTCTACACTGGATGTACGTATTGGATCTTGTGTGAAACCAGGCTGTGTGATGTGGGCAGAGACTAGCAGCTTATCTGCGTGCACCAAGAGCTTGGCTGCTTTGAAGAGCCGACCTGATCCCAGGAAGGCCAGCTGTAGAAAGCTTGCTTCCTTATACCAAAAAGAGGTACATCTTGCAAGGAGTCCAGGTATTCCCTTACTAGTGGACAGGGGCTTGCTCCAGCAATCTCAAGGTGCTCTTCTAGGGGGTAGTGTGGTCGAGCAGCTTTAGGCTTATCAGAGAGGAGTGTTAGACATCTGCTAATACACACAATAGTCAATAAATGATGCACACGACTCAATAAGGAGATCCACCACAAACTTATAAAAATAACACATTTTTATATATAGTTAGACACCAGAATCAATTCGATTAGGTAAGTACATTTTTCAATAGAAATACTTTCGCATTTAAAAAGTCGACACTGCAATTTTCAGAAGCAGCAATGTTATCCTATGTAAAGAAAAAAGTATGGCATTCAAGTACAGTACAGCGACTTACGAGACCAATCTCCTGTACTTAAGGCGAGTATGGGGCAAGGTCCAAGGCAGTACCAGCAGGTCACCTCCAGCAGCACTAGGGCGGCCGGGTGCAGAGGTGCAAAACAGCGTTGGGTGCCCAATGGAAGTCAAGGGAGATCGTTCTTCTTGAAAAGAGGCTACAGGATTTGACTGGGAGGCCAGTTGTGCTGAACTAAAAGGGGGGCTCACGCCTCATGATGCTAGGGGGATGTGGGGACACCTTTGGTCCTCTTTTCCATGGGCCAGTGGAGACAGGTGCACCAGTGTCGGGTCTTTGTCACCAGGAGCGGTTGCGGTAGAGGAGGCCTGCAAACAGAGGCTTCAGACGGCGTTGGGAAGTCCACGGCGGGGACGGGACATACAAGGTGGGCTTCGAGTCTGGAGGGTGTGGGGACCACGTTGACACAGCTGGCCTACTTCAATTCGGGCTAGGTGGCTCAGGTGCAGTGGTGCTTTCCGGCATAGTGTTCTTGCGGGCCAGGAACCTCACAGCTCAGTCTTTGGTACCTGCAAGGTGCAGGGAAGCAGCTCCGCTGCTCCACAGGAGTTCTTGGTTCCGGGGTGAAGTGCTGGCAGGTCTCCCAGGCTTTGATGACAAAGCAGCTGCAGGACAAGTCGTATTTTGGTGCAATTGTCAAAGTCAGCAAGCAGGACAGCAGGGTATGCCGCCAAGTCAGTTGCTGGGTCTTTGTTCTTGCTCTTAGCGACTCTTTACATTTGTTGTCTTCTTTCAGGTCTGCAGGATCTCCTTTCCTGGGGCCAGAGGCTCCCCTAAATACTGAATTTAGGAGTGTTCGGGGATGTAGGTTAGTAGCCAATGGGCTCCTTAACCTGGAGTTACTACGCACCCTATATGACCACTTCCTGTGGGAAGTAGAGATAACCCTGACCAGAATTCCGATGTTTGCCATCACAAAGATGGCCAACTCTGAAAAGTTTTGTCCTCTTCAGTTAGCCCACCTTACAGTCAGTCAGAGGCAGTCAGTGAGAGAGTGAGAGAGGCAGTCAGTGAGAGAGTGAGAGAGGCAGTCAGTGAGAGAGTGAGAGAGGCAGTCAGTGAGAGAGGCAGTCAGTGAGAGAGGCAGTCAGTGAGAGAGGCAGTCAGTGAGAGGCAGTCAGTGAGTGAGTCAGTGAGTCAGTCAGTCAGTCAGTCAGTCAGTGAGTGAGTGAGAGAGAGAGTCAGGGAGAGTCAGTGGGAGAGATTGAGAGAGTCAGTCAGTGAGAGAGAGAGTGAGAGTCAGTCAGTCAGTGAGAGTGAGAGAGTCAGTCAGTGAGAGAGAGTGTCAGTCAGTGAGTCAGTCAGTGAGAGAGCGAGAGTGAGAGTGTCAGGGAGAGTCAGTCAGTGAGAGAGAGTCAGTCAGTGAGAGAGAGAGTCAGTCAGTGAGAGAGAGAGTGAGAGAGTCAGTGAGAGAGAGAGTGAGAGAGTCAGTGAGAGAGAGAGTGACAGAGTCAGTGAGAGAGAGAGTGAGAGAGTCAGTGAGAGAGAGAGTGAGAGAGTCAGTGAGAGAGAGAGTGAGAGAGTCAGTCAGTCAGAGAGAGTCAGTCAGTCAGAGAGAGTCAGTCAGTCAGAGAGAGTCAGTCAGTCAGAGAGAGTCAGTCAGTCAGAGAGAGTCAGTCAGTCAGAGAGAGTCAGTCAGTCAGAGAGAGTCAGTCTGTCAGAGAGTCAGTCAGTCAGAGAGAGTAAGTCAGTCAGAGAGAGTCAGTCAGTCAGTGAGAGAGAGTCAGTCAGTGAGAGAGAGAGAGTCAGTCAGTGAGAGAGTGAGTCAGTCAGTCAGTGAGAGTCAGTCAGTGAGAGTCAGTGAGAGAGTCAGTCAGTGAGAGAGTCAGTCAGTGAGAGAGTCAGTCAGTGAGAGAGTCAGTCAGTGAGAGAGTCAGTCAGTGAGAGAGTCAGTCAGTGAGAGAGTCAGTCAGTGAGAGAGTCAGTCAGTGAGAGAGTCAGTCAGTGAGAGAGTCAGTCAGTGAGAGAGTCAGTCAGTCAGTGAGAGAGTCAGTCAGTCAGAGAGTCAGTCAGTCAGTGAGAGAGTCAGTCAGTCAGTGAGAGAGTCAGTCAGTCAGTGAGAGAGTCAGTCAGTCAGTGAGAGAGTCAGTCAGTCAGTGAGAGAGTCAGTCAGAGAGAGTCAGTCAGAGAGAGTCAGTCAGAGAGAGTCAGTCAGAGAGAGTCAGTCAGAGAGAGTCAGTCAGAGAGAGTCAGTCAGAGAGAGTCAGTCAGAGAGAGTCAGTCAGAGAGAGTCAGTCAGTGAGAGTCAGTCAGTGAGAGAGTCAGTCAGTGAGAGAGTCAGTCAGTCAGTGAGAGAGTCAGTCAGTCAGTGAGAGAGTCAGTCAGTGAGAGAGTCAGTCAGTCAGTGAGAGAGTCAGTCAGTGAGAGAGTCAGTCAGTCAGTGAGAGAGTCAGTCAGTCAGAGAGTCAGTCAGTCAGTGAGAGAGTCAGTCAGTCAGTGAGAGAGTCAGTCAGTCAGTGAGAGAGTCAGTCAGTCAGTGAGAGAGTCAGTCAGTCAGAGAGAGTCAGTCAGTCAGAGAGAGTCAGTCAGAGAGAGTCAGTCAGAGAGAGTCAGTCAGAGAGAGTCAGTCAGAGAGAGTCAGTCAGAGAGAGTCAGTCAGAGAGAGTCAGTCAGAGAGAGTCAGTCAGAGAGAGTCAGTCAGTGAGAGTCAGTCAGTGAGAGAGAGATTGAGAGAGTCAGTCAGTGAGAGAGAGAGTCAGTCAGTGAGAGAGAGTCCGTCAGTGAGAGAGAGAGTCAGTCAGTGAGAGAGAGAGTCAGTCAGTGAGAGAGAGAGTCAGTCAGTGAGAGAGAGAGTCCGTCAGTGAGAGAGAGAGTCCGTCAGTGAGAGAGAGAGAGTCAGTCAGTGAGAGAGAGAGTCCGTCAGTGAGAGAGAGAGTCCGTCAGTGAGAGAGAGAGTCAGTCAGTGAGAGAGAGAGTCCGTCAGTGAGAGAGTCCGTCAGTGAGAGTCAGTCAGTGAGAGTCAGTCAGTGAGAGAGAGTGAGAGAGTCAGTCAGTCAGAGTCAGTCAGTGAGAGAGAGAGAGAGAGAGAGAGAGAGTCAGTCAGTGAGAGAGAGAGAGAGAGAGAGAGTCAGTCAGTGAGAGAGAGTGAGAGAGTCAGTCAGTGAGAGAGAGTGAGAGAGTCAGTCAGTCAGAGAGAGAGTCAGTCAGTCAGAGAGAGCCAGTCAGTGAGAGAGTGAGAGAGTCAGTCAGTGAGCGAGAGTCAGTCAGTCAGTGAGAGAGAGTCAGTCAGTCAGTGAGAGAGAGTGAGAGTCAGTCAGTGAGAGAGAGTGAGAGAGTCAGTCAGTGAGAGAGAGTGAGAGAGTCAGTCAGTGAGAGAGAGTGAGAGAGTCAGTCAGTGAGAGAGTCAGTGAGAGAGACAGTCAGTGAGAGAGAGAGAGTGAGAGAGTCAGTGAGAGAGTGAGAGTCAGTCAGTGAGAGAGTGAGTCAGAGAGTGAGAGTCAGTCAGTAAGAGTGAGCGAGTCAGTCAGTCAGTGAGAGAGAGTGAGCGAGTCAGTCAGTGAGAGAGTCAGTAAGAGAGAGAGTGAGACAGTCAGTCAGTGAGAGAGAGTCAGTCAGTGAGAGTGAGAGAAAGTCAGTCAGAGAGAGTCAGTCAGTGAGAGAGTCAGTCAGTGAGAGAGTCAGTCAGTGAGAGAGTCAGTCAGTGAGAGAGTCAGTCAGTGAGAGAGTCAGTCAGTGAGAGAGTCAGTCAGTGAGAGAGTCAGTCAGTGAGAGAGTCAGTCAGTGAGAGAGTCAGTCAGTGAGAGAGTCAGTCAGTGAGAGAGTCAGTCAGTGAGAGTGAGCGAGTCAGTCAGTGAGAGTGAGCGAGTCAGTCAGTGAGAGTGAGCGAGTCAGTCAGTGAGAGTCAGTCAGTAAGAGAGTGAGCGAGTCAGTCAGTCAGTGAGAGAGAGTCAGTGAGAGAGAGTGAGAGAGAGTCAGAGACAGTGAGAGAGAGTCAGTCAGTGAGAGAGAGTGAGTCAGTCAGTCAGTGAGAGAGAATGAGAGTCAGTGAGAGTCAGTCAGTTATTGAGACAGAGTGAGAGAGTCAGTCAGTGAGAGAGATTGAGAGAGTCAGTCAGTGAGAGAGATTGAGAGAGTCAGTCAGTGAGAGAGATTGAGAGTCAGTCAGTGAGAGAGAGAGTGAGAGAGTCAGTCAGTGAGAGAGAGAGTGAGAGAGTCAGTCAGTGAGAGAGAGTGAGAGAGTCAGTCAGTGAGAGAGTCAGTGAGAGAGAGAGTGAGACAGTGAGAGAGAGTCAGTCAGTGAGAGAGAGTCAGTCAGTGAGAGAGAGAGAGTCAGTCAGTGAGAGAGAGAGAGTCAGTCAGTGAGAGAGAGAGTGAGACAGTCAGTGAGAGAGTCAGTGAGAGAGAGTGAGAGTCAGAGTCAGTCAGTGAGAGAGAGAGTGAGAGAGTCAGAGTCAGTCAGTCAGTGAGAGAGAGTCAGTCAGTGAGAGAGTCAGTGAGAGAGATTGAGAGAGTCAGCCAGTGAGAGAGTGAGAGTCAGTCAGTGAGAGAGAGTGAGAGAGTTAGAGTCAGTGAGAGAGAGTCAGCCAGTGAGAGAGTGAGTCAGCCAGTGAGAGAGTGAGAGAGTCAGCCAGTGAGAGAGATTGAGAGAGTCAGTCAGTGAGAGAGATTGAGAGAGTCAGTCAGTGAGAGAGAGAGAGAGTCAGTCATTGAGAGAGAGAGAGTCAGTCATTGAGAGAGAGAGAGTCAGTCAGTGAGAGAGAGAGTCAGTCAGTGAGAGAGTCAGTCAGTGAGAGAGTCAGTCAGTGAGAGAGTCAGTCAGTGAGAGAGTCAGTCAGTGAGAGAGTCAGTCAGTGAGAGAGTCAGTCAGTGAGAGAGTCAGTCAGTGAGAGAGTCAGTCAGTGAGAGAGTCAGTCAGTGAGAGAGTCAGTCAGTGAGAGAGTCAGTCAGTGAGAGAGTCAGTCAGTGAGAGAGTCAGTCAGTGAGAGAGTCAGTCAGTGAGAGAGTCAGTGAGAGAGTCAGTCAGTGAGAGAGTCAGTCAGTGAGAGAGTCAGTCAGTGAGAGAGTCAGTGAGAGAGTCAGTCAGTGAGAGAGTCAGTCAGTGAGAGAGTCAGTCAGTGAGAGTGAGCGAGTCAGTCAGTGAGAGTGAGCGAGTCAGTCAGTGAGAGTCAGTCAGTAAGAGAGTGAGCGAGTCAGTCAGTAAGAGAGTGAGCGAGTCAGTCAGTCAGTGAGAGAGTCAGTGAGAGTGAGAGAGAGTCAGAGACAGTGAGAGAGAGTCAGTCAGTGAGAGAGAGTGAGTCAGTCAGTGAGAGAGAGAGTGAGACAGTCAGTCAGTGAGAGAGAATGAGAGTCAGTGAGAGTCAGTCAGTTATTGAGACAGAGTGAGAGAGTCAGTCAGTGAGAGAGATTGAGAGAGTCAGTCAGTGAGAGAGATTGAGAGTCAGTCAGTGAGAGAGAGAGTGAGAGAGTCAGTCAGTGAGAGAGAGTGAGAGAGTCAGTCAGTGAGAGAGTCAGTGAGAGAGAGAGTGAGACAGTGAGAGAGAGTCAGTCAGTGAGAGAGAGTCAGTCAGTGAGAGAGAGAGAGAGTCAGTCAGTGAGAGAGAGAGTGAGACAGTCAGTGAGAGAGAGAGTCAGTGAGAGAGTCAGAGTCAGTCAGTGAGAGAGAGAGTGAGAGAGTCAGTCAGTGAGAGAGAGAGTGAGACAGTCAGTCAGTGAGAGAGAGAGTGAGACAGTCAGTCAGTGAGAGAGAGAGTGAGACAGTCAGTCAGTGAGAGAGTCAGTCAGTGAGAGAGTCAGTCAGTGAGAGAGATTGAGAGAGTCAGCCAGTGAGAGAGTGAGAGTCAGTCAGTGAGAGAGAGTGAGAGAGTTAGAGTCAGTGAGAGAGAGTCAGCCAGTGAGAGAGTGAGTCAGTCAGTGAGAGAGTGAGAGAGTGAGTCAGTGAGAGAGATTGAGAGAGTCAGTCAGTGAGAGAGATTGAGAGAGTCAGTCAGTGAGAGAGATTGAGAGAGTCAGTCAGTGAGAGAGATTGAGAGTCAGTCAGTGAGAGAGAGAGTGAGAGAGTCAGAGTCAGTCAGTCAGTGAGAGAGAGTCAGTCAGTGAGAGAGAGAGTGAGAGTCAGTCAGTGAGAGAGAGAGTGAGACAGTCAGTCAGTGAGAGAGAGAGTGAGACAGTCAGTCAGTGAGAGAGAGAGTGAGACAGTCAGTCAGTGAGAGAGAGAGTGAGACAGTCAGTCAGTGAGAGAGTCAGTCAGTCAGTGAGAGAGAGTCAGTCAGTGAGAGAGTCAGTCAGTCAGTGAGAGAGTCAGTCAGTCAGTGAGAGAGAGTCAGTCAGTGAGAGAGTCAGTCAGTCAGTGAGAGAGTCAGTCAGTCAGTGAGAGAGTCAGTCAGTCAGTGAGAGAGTCAGTCAGTCAGTGAGAGAGTCAGTCAGTGAGAGAGTCAGTCAGTCAGTGAGAGAGTCAGTCAGTCAGAGAGAGTCAGTCAGAGAGAGTCAGTCAGAGAGAGTCAGTCAGAGAGAGTCAGTCAGAGAGAGTCAGTCAGAGAGAGTCAGTCAGTGAGAGTCAGTCAGTGAGAGAGAGACAGTCAGTGAGAGAGTCAGTCAGTCAGTGAGAGAGTCAGTCAGTCAGTGAGAGAGTCAGTCAGTCAGTGAGAGAGTCAGTCAGTCAGTGAGAGAGTCAGTCAGTGAGAGAGAGTCAGTCAGTGAGAGAGTCAGTCAGTCAGTGAGAGAGTCAGTCAGTCAGAGAGTCAGTCAGTCAGTGAGAGAGTCAGTCAGTCAGTGAGAGAGTCAGTCAGTCAGAGAGAGTCAGTCAGTCAGAGAGAGTCAGTCAGAGAGAGTCAGTCAGAGAGAGTCAGTCAGAGAGAGTCAGTCAGAGAGAGTCAGTCAGTGAGAGTCAGTCAGTGAGAGTCAGTCAGTGAGAGAGAGATTGAGAGAGTCAGTCAGTGAGAGAGAGAGTCAGTCAGTGAGAGAGAGAGTCCGTCAGTGAGAGAGAGAGTCAGTCAGTGAGAGAGAGAGTCAGTCAGTGAGAGAGAGAGTCAGTCAGTGAGAGAGAGAGTCCGTCAGTGAGAGAGAGAGTCCGTCAGTGAGAGAGAGAGTCCGTCAGTGAGAGAGAGAGTCCGTCAGTGAGAGAGAGAGAGTCAGTCAGTGAGAGAGAGAGTCCGTCAGTGAGAGAGAGAGTCCGTCAGTGAGAGAGTCCGTCAGTGAGAGTCAGTCAGTGAGAGAGAGTGAGAGAGTCAGTCAGTCAGAGTCAGTCAGTGAGAGAGAGAGAGAGAGAGAGTCAGTCAGTGAGAGAGAGAGAGAGAGAGAGAGAGTCAGTCAGTGAGAGAGAGTGAGAGAGTCAGTCAGTGAGAGAGTCATTCAGTCAGAGAGAGAGTCAGTCAGTCAGAGAGAGCCAGTCAGTGAGAGAGTGAGAGAGTCAGTCAGTGAGCGAGAGTCAGTCAGTCAGTGAGAGAGAGTCAGTCAGTGAGAGAGAGTCAGTCAGTGAGAGAGAGTGAGAGTCAGTCAGTGAGAGAGAGTGAGAGAGTCAGTCAGTGAGAGAGAGTGAGAGAGTCAGTCAGTGAGAGAGAGTGAGAGAGTCAGTCAGTGAGAGAGAGTGAGAGAGTCAGTCAGTGAGAGAGTCAGTGAGAGAGACAGTCAGTGAGAGAGAGAGAGTGAGAGAGTCAGTGAGAGAGTGAGAGAGTCAGTCAGTGAGAGAGTGAGTCAGAGAGTGAGAGTCAGTCAGTGAGACAGTCAGTCAGTAAGAGTGAGCGAGTCAGTCAGTCAGTGAGAGAGAGTGAGCGAGTCAGTCAGTGAGAGAGTCAGTAAGAGAGAGAGTGAGACAGTCAGTCAGTGAGAGAGAGTCAGTCAGTGAGAGTGAGAGAAAGTCAGTCAGAGAGAGTCAGTCAGTGAGAGAGTCAGTCAGTGAGAGAGTCAGTCAGTGAGAGAGTCAGTCAGTGAGAGAGTCAGTCAGTGAGAGAGTCAGTCAGTGAGAGAGTCAGTCAGTGAGAGAGTCAGTCAGTGAGAGAGTCAGTCAGTGAGAGAGTCAGTCAGTGAGAGAGTCAGTCAGTGAGAGAGTCAGTCAGTGAGAGAGTCAGTCAGTGAGAGAGTCAGTCAGTGAGAGAGTCAGTCAGTGAGAGAGTCAGTCAGTGAGAGAGTCAGTCAGTGAGAGAGTCAGTCAGTGAGAGAGTCAGTCAGTGAGCGAGTCAGTCAGTGAGAGTGAGCGAGTCAGTCAGTGAGAGTGAGCGAGTCAGTCAGTGAGAGTGAGCGAGTCAGTCAGTGAGAGTCAGTCAGTAAGAGAGTGAGCGAGTCAGTCAGTCAGTGAGAGAGAGTCAGTGAGAGAGAGTGAGAGAGAGTCAGAGAGAGTGAGAGAGAGTCAGAGACAGTGAGAGAGAGTGAGTCAGTCAGTCAGTCAGTGAGAGAGAGAGTGAGACAGTCAGTCAGTGAGAGAGAATGAGAGTCAGTGAGAGTCAGTCAGTTATTGAGACAGAGTGAGAGAGTAAGTCAGTGAGAGAGATTGAGAGAGTCAGTCAGTGAGAGAGATTGAGAGAGTCAGTCAGTGAGAGAGATTGAGAGTCAGTCAGTGAGAGAGAGAGTGAGAGAGTCAGTCAGTGAGAGAGAGTGAGAGAGTCAGTCAGTGAGAGAGAGTGAGAGAGTCAGTCAGTGAGAGAGTCAGTGAGAGAGAGAGTGAGACAGTGAGAGAGAGTCAGTCAGTGAGAGAGAGTCAGTCAGTGAGAGAGAGAGTGAGAGAGTCAGAGTCAGTCAGTCAGTGAGAGAGAGTCAGTCAGTGAGAGAGTCAGTGAGAGATTGAGAGAGTCAGCCAGTGAGAGAGTGAGAGTCAGTCAGTGAGAGAGAGTGAGAGAGTTAGAGTCAGTGAGAGAGAGTCAGCCAGTGAGAGAGTGAGTCAGCCAGTGAGAGAGTGAGAGAGTCAGCCAGTGAGAGAGATTGAGAGAGTCAGTCAGTGAGAGAGATTGAGAGAGTCAGTCAGTGAGAGAGATTGAGAGAGTCAGTCAGTGAGAGAGAGAGTCAGTCAGTGAGAGAGTCAGTCAGTGAGAGAGTCAGTCAGTGAGAGAGTCAGTCAGTGAGAGAGTCAGTCAGTGAGAGAGTCAGTCAGTGAGAGAGTCAGTCAGTGAGAGAGTCAGTCAGTGAGAGAGTCAGTCAGTGAGAGAGTCAGTCAGTGAGAGAGTCAGTCAGTGAGAGAGTCAGTCAGTGAGAGAGTCAGTCAGTGAGAGAGTCAGTCAGTGAGAGAGTCAGTCAGTGAGAGAGTCAGTCAGTGAGAGTGAGCGAGTCAGTCAGTGAGAGTGAGCGAGTCAGTCAGTGAGTGTGAGCGAGTCAGTCAGTGAGAGTGAGCGAGTCAGTCAGTGAGAGTCAGTCAGTAAGAGAGTGAGCGAGTCAGTCAGTAAGAGAGTGAGCGAGTCAGTCAGTAAGAGAGTGAGCGAGTCAGTCAGTCAGTGAGAGTCAGTCAGTGAGAGAGAGTGAGAGTCAGTGAGAGAGAGTGAGAGTCAGTGAGAGAGTGAGAGAGTCAGTCAGTGAGAGAGTCAGTCAGTGAGAGAGTCAGTCAGTGAGAGAGAGTGAGAGTCAGAGTCAGTGAGAGAGTCAGTGAGAGAGAGAGTCAGAGTCAGTGAGAGAGAGAGTCAGAGTCAGTGAGAGAGAGAGTCAGAGTCAGTGAGAGAGAGAGTCAGAGTCAGTGAGAGAGAGAGTCAGAGTCAGTGAGAGAGAGAGTCAGAGTCAGTGAGAGAGAGTGAGACAGTCAGTCAGTAAGAGAGTCAGAGTCAGTGAGAGAGAGTGAGTCAGTCAGTCAGTAAGAGAGAGTCAGTCAGTGAGAGAGAGTGAGAGAGAGAGTGAGTGAGAGAGAGAGAGTGAGAGAGAGTGAGAGAGAGAGTGAGTGAGTGAGAGAGAGTGAGAGAGAGTGAGAGAGAGTGAGAGAGAGTGAGAGTGAGAGTGAGAGAGAGAGTGAGAGAGAGAGAGTGAGAGAGAGAGTGAGAGAGTGAGAGAGAGAGAGAGAGAGTGAGAGAGAGAGTGAGAGAGTGAGAGAGAGAGTGAGAGAGTGAGAGAGAGAGTCAGTCAGTGAGAGAGAGAGAGTCAGTCAGTGAGAGAGAGAGAGTCAGTCAGTGAGAGAGAGAGAGTCAGTCAGTGAGAGAGAGAGAGTCAGTCAGTGAGAGAGAGAGTCAGTCAGTCACAGAGAGAGTCAGTCAGAGAGAGAGAGTCAGTCAGAGAGAGAGAGTCAGTCAGAGAGAGAGAGTCAGTCAGAGAGAGAGAGTCAGTCAGAGAGAGAGAGTCAGTCAGAGAGAGAGAGTCAGTCAGAGAGAGAGAGTCAGTCAGAGAGAGAGTCAGTCAGAGAGAGAGTGTCAGTCAGAGAGAGAGTGTCAGTCAGAGAGAGAGTGTCAGTCAGAGAGAGAGTGTCAGTCAGAGAGAGAGTGTCAGTCAGAGAGAGAGTGTCAGTCAGAGAGAGTGTCAGCAGTCAGAGAGAGTGTCAGTCAGAGAGAGAGTGTCAGTCAGAGAGAGAGTGTCAGTCAGAGAGAGTGTCAGTCAGAGAGAGTGTCAGTCAGAGAGAGTGTCAGTCAGAGAGAGTGTCAGTCAGAGAGAGTGTCAGTCAGAGAGAGTGTCAGTCAGAGAGAGTGTCAGTCAGAGAGAGTGTCAGTCAGAGAGAGTGTCAGTCAGAGAGAGTGTCAGTCAGAGAGAGTGTCAGTCAGAGAGAGTGTCAGTCAGAGAGAGTGTCAGTCAGAGAGAGTGTCAGTCAGAGAGAGTGTCAGTCAGAGAGAGTGTCAGTCAGAGAGAGTGTCAGTCAGAGAGAGTGTCAGTCAGAGAGTGTCAGTCAGAGAGTGTCAGTCAGAGAGTGTCAGTCAGAGAGAGAGTCAGTCAGAGAGAGTGTCAGTCAGAGAGAGAGTCAGTCAGAGAGAGAGTCAGTCAGAGAGTGAGTCAGTCAGAGAGTGAGTCAGTCAGAGAGTGAGTCAGTCAGAGAGTGAGTCAGTCAGAGAGTGAGTCAGTCAGAGAGTGAGTCAGTCAGAGAGTGAGTCAGTCAGAGAGTGAGTCAGTCAGAGAGTGAGTCAGTCAGAGAGTGAGTCAGTCAGAAAGTGAGTCAGTCAGAGAGTGAGAGAGTGAGTCAGTCAGAGAGAGAGTCAGTGAGAGAGATTGAGAGAGTCAGCCAGTGAGAGAGTGAGAGTCAGTCAGTGAGAGAGAGTGAGAGAGTTAGAGTCAGTGAGAGAGAGTCAGCCAGTGAGAGAGTGAGTCAGCCAGTGAGAGAGTGAGAGAGTCAGCCAGTGAGAGAGATTGAGAGAGTCAGTCAGTGAGAGAGATTGAGAGAGTCAGTCAGTGAGAGAGATTGAGAGAGTCAGTCAGTGAGAGAGAGAGAGTCAGTCAGTGAGAGAGTCAGTCAGTGAGAGAGTCAGTCAGTGAGAGAGTCAGTCAGTGAGAGAGTCAGTCAGTGAGAGAGTCAGTCAGTGAGAGAGTCAGTCAGTGAGAGAGTCAGTCAGTGAGAGAGTCAGTGAGAGAGATTGAGAGAGTCAGCCAGTGAGAGAGTGAGAGTCAGTCAGTGAGAGAGAGTGAGAGAGTTAGAGTCAGTGAGAGAGAGTCAGCCAGTGAGAGAGTGAGTCAGAGAGAGAGTCAGTCAGAGAGAGAGTCAGTCAGAGAGAGAGTCAGTCAGAGAGAGTCAGTCAGAGAGAGTCAGTCAGAGAGTGAGTCAGTCAGAGAGAGAGTCAGTCAGAGAGAGAGTCAGTCAGTGAGAGTGAGCGAGTCAGTCAGTGAGAGTGAGCGAGTCAGTCAGTGAGAGTGAGCGAGTCAGTCAGTGAGAGTCAGTCAGTAAGAGAGTGAGCGAGTCAGTCAGTCAGTGAGAGAGAGTCAGTGAGAGAGAGTGAGAGAGAGTCAGAGACAGTGAGAGAGAGTCAGTCAGTGAGAGAGAGTGAGTCAGTCAGTCAGTCAGTGAGAGAGAGAGTGAGACAGTCAGTCAGTGAGAGAGAATGAGAGTCAGTGAGAGTCAGTCAGTTATTGAGACAGAGTGAGAGAGTCAGTCAGTGAGAGAGATTGAGAGAGTCAGTCAGTGAGAGAGATTGAGAGAGTCAGTCAGTGAGAGAGATTGAGAGTCAGTCAGTGAGAGAGAGAGTGAGAGAGTCAGTCAGTGAGAGAGAGTGAGAGAGTCAGTCAGTGAGAGAGAGTGAGAGAGTCAGTCAGTGAGAGAGTCAGTGAGAGAGAGAGTGAGACAGTGAGAGAGAGTCAGTCAGTGAGAGAGAGAGTGAGAGAGTCAGAGTCAGTCAGTCAGTGAGAGAGAGTCAGTCAGTGAGAGAGTCAGTGAGAGAGATTGAGAGAGTCAGCCAGTGAGAGAGTGAGAGTCAGTCAGTGAGAGAGAGTGAGAGAGTTAGAGTCAGTGAGAGAGAGTCAGCCAGTGAGAGAGTGAGTCAGCCAGTGAGAGAGTGAGAGAGTCAGCCAGTGAGAGAGATTGAGAGAGTCAGCCAGTGAGAGAGATTGAGAGAGTCAGCCAGTGAGAGAGATTGAGAGAGTCAGTCAGTGAGAGAGATTGAGAGAGTCAGTCAGTGAGAGAGAGAGAGATTGAGAGAGTCAGTCAGTGAGAGAGAGATTGAGAGAGTCAGTCAGTGAGAGAGTCAGTCAGTGAGAGAGTCAGTCAGTGAGAGTCAGTCAGTGAGAGAGTCAGTCAGTGAGAGAGTCAGTCAGTGAGAGAGTCAGTCAGTGAGAGAGTCAGTCAGTGAGAGAGTCAGTCAGTGAGAGAGTCAGTCAGTGAGAGAGTCAGTCAGTGAGAGAGTCAGTCAGTGAGAGAGTCAGTCAGTGAGAGAGTCAGTCAGTGAGAGAGTCAGTCAGTGAGAGAGTCAGTCAGTGAGAGAGTCAGTCAGTGAGAGAGTCAGTCAGTGAGAGAGTCAGTCAGTGAGAGAGTCAGTCAGTGAGAGAGTCAGTCAGTGAGAGAGTCAGTCAGTGAGAGAGTCAGTCAGTGAGAGAGTCAGTCAGTGAGAGAGTCAGTCAGTGAGAGAGTCAGTCAGTGAGAGAGTCAGTCAGTGAGAGAGTCAGTCAGTGAGAGAGTCAGTCAGTGAGAGAGTCAGTCAGTGAGAGTCAGTCAGTGAGAGAGTCAGTCAGTGAGAGAGTCAGTCAGTGAGAGTGAGCGAGTCAGTCAGTGAGAGTGAGCGAGTCAGTCAGTGAGAGTCAGTCAGTAAGAGAGTGAGCGAGTCAGTCAGTAAGAGAGTGAGCGAGTCAGTCAGTCAGTGAGAGTCAGTCAGTGAGAGAGAGTGAGAGTCAGTGAGAGAGAGTGAGAGTCAGTGAGAGAGAGTGAGAGTCAGTGAGAGAGAGTGAGAGTCAGTGAGAGAGAGTGAGAGTCAGTGAGAGAGTCCGTCAGTGAGAGAGTCAGTCAGTGAGAGAGTCAGTCAGTGAGAGAGTCAGTCAGTGAGAGAGTCAGTCAGTGAGAGAGTCAGTCAGTGAGAGAGTCAGTCAGTGAGAGAGAGTCAGTCAGAGAGAGAGTCAGTCAGAGAGAGAGAGTCAGTCAGAGAGAGAGAGTCAGTCAGAGAGAGAGAGTCAGTCAGAGAGAGAGAGTCAGTCAGAGAGAGAGAGTCAGTCAGAGAGAGAGAGTCAGTCAGAGAGAGAGAGTCAGTCAGAGAGAGAGAGTCAGTCAGAGAGAGAGAGTCAGTCAGAGAGAGAGAGTCAGTCAGAGAGAGAGAGAGAGTCAGTCAGAGAGAGAGTGTCAGTCAGAGAGAGAGTGTCAGTCAGAGAGAGAGTGTCAGTCAGAGAGAGAGTGTCAGTCAGAGAGAGAGTGTCAGTCAGAGAGAGAGTGTCAGTCAGAGAGAGAGTGTCAGTCAGAGAGAGAGTGTCAGTCAGAGAGAGAGTGTCAGTCAGAGAGAGAGTGTCAGTCAGAGAGAGAGTGTCAGTCAGAGAGAGTGTCAGTCAGAGAGAGTGTCAGTCAGAGAGAGTGTCAGTCAGAGAGAGTGTCAGTCAGAGAGAGTGTCAGTCAGAGAGAGTGTCAGTCAGAGAGAGTGTCAGTCAGAGAGAGTGTCAGTCAGAGAGAGTGTCAGTCAGAGAGAGTGTCAGTCAGAGAGAGTGTCAGTCAGAGAGAGTGTCAGTCAGAGAGAGTGTCAGTCAGAGAGAGTGTCAGTCAGAGAGAGTGTCAGTCAGAGAGAGTGTCAGTCAGAGAGAGTGTCAGTCAGAGAGAGTGTCAGTCAGAGAGAGTGTCAGTCAGAGAGAGTGTCAGTCAGAGAGAGTGTCAGTCAGAGAGAGTGTCAGTCAGAGAGAGTGTCAGTCAGAGAGAGTGTCAGTCAGAGAGAGTGTCAGTCAGAGAGAGAGTCAGTCAGAGAGTGAGTCAGTCAGAGAGTGAGTCAGTCAGAGAGTGAGTCAGTCAGAGAGTGAGTCAGTCAGAGAGTGAGTCAGTCAGAGAGTGAGTCAGTCAGAGAGTGAGTCAGTCAGAGAGTGAGTCAGTCAGAGAGTGAGTCAGTCAGAGAGTGAGTCAGTCAGAGAGTGAGAGAGTGAGTCAGTCAGAGAGAGAGTCAGTCAGAGAGAGAGTCAGTCAGAGAGAGAGTCAGTCAGAGAGAGTCAGTCAGAGAGAGTCAGTCAGAGAGAGAGTCAGTCAGAGAGAGAGTCAGACAGAGAGAGAGTCAGTCAGAGAGAGAGTCAGTCAGAGAGAGAGTCAGTCAGAGAGAGAGTCAGTCAGAGAGAGAGTCAGTCAGAGAGAGAGTCAGTCAGAGAGAGAGTCAGTCAGAGAGAGAGTCAGTCAGAGAGAGAGTCAGTCAGAGAGAGAGTCAGTCAGAGAGAGTCAGTCAGAGAGAGTGAGTCAGAGAGAGTGAGTCAGTCAGAGAGAGTGAGTCAGTCAGAGAGAGTGAGTCAGTCAGAGAGAGTGAATCAGACAGAGAGTGAGTCAGTCAGCGAGAGTCAGCCAGTTATTGAGACAGTGAGTCAGTTAGTGAGAGAGAGAGTGAGACAGTCAGTAAGAGAGTGAGAGAGTCAGTCAGTGAGAGAGAGTGAGGGAGTCGGAGTCAGTCAGTGAGAGAGAGTGAGGGAGTCGGAGTGAGTCAGTGAGAGAGTGAGTCAGTGAGAGAGTGAGTCAGTGAGAGAGTGAGTCAGTGAGAGAGTGAGTCAGTGAGAGAGTGAGTCAGTGAGAGAGTGAGTCAGTGAGAGAGTGAGTCAGTGAGAGAGTGAGTCAGTGAGAGAGTGAGTCAGTGAGAGAGTGAGTCAGTGAGAGAGTGAGTCAGTGAGAGAGTGAGTCAGTGAGAGAGTGAGTCAGTGAGAGAGTGAGTCAGTGAGAGAGTCAGTCAGTGAGAGAGTCAGTCAGTGAGAGAGTCAGTCAGTGAGAGAGTCAGTCAGTGAGAGAGTCAGTCAGTGAGAGAGTCAGTCAGTGAGAGAGTCAGTCAGTGAGAGAGTCAGTCAGTGAGAGAGTCAGTCAGTGAGAGAGTCAGTCAGTGAGAGAGTCAGTCAGTGAGAGAGAGATTGAGAGTCAGTCAGTGAGAGAGTCAGTCAGTGAGAGAGAGAGCCAGAGAGTCAGTCAATGAGAGTCAGTCAGTCAGTGAGAGAGTGAGAGAGTCAGTCAGTCAGTCAGTGAGAGAGAGATTGAGAGTCAGTGAGAGAGTCAGTGAGAGAGAGAGTCAGTGAGAGAGAGAGTCAGTGAGAGAGAGAGTCAGTGAGAGAGAGAGTCAGTGAGAGAGAGAGTCAGTGAGAGAGAGAGTCAGTGAGAGAGAGAGTCGGTGAGAGAGAGTCGGTGAGAGAGAGAGTCGGTGAGAGAGAGAGTCGGTGAGAGAGAGAGTCGGTGAGAGAGAGTCGGTGAGAGAGAGAGTCAGTGAGAGAGAGTCAGTGAGAGAGAGTCAGTGAGAGAGAGTCAGTGAGAGAGAGTCAGTGAGAGAGAGTCAGTGAGAGAGTCAGTGAGAGAGAGTCAGTCAGTGAGTGAGAGAGTCAGTCAGTGAGTGAGAGATTGAGAGTCAGTCAGTGAGAGAGTCAGTCAGTGAGAGAGAGAGAGCCAGAGAGTCAGTCAATGAGAGTCAGTCAGTCAGTGAGAGAGTGAGAGAGTCAGTCAGTCAGTGAGAGAGTGAGAGAGTCAGTCAGTCAGTGAGAGAGTCAGTCAGTGAGAGAGTCGGTGAGAGAGAGAGTCGGTGAGAGAGAGTCGGTGAGAGAGAGAGTCGGTGAGAGAGAGAGTCGGTGAGAGAGAGAGTCAGTGAGAGAGAGAGTCAGTGAGAGAGAGTCAGTGAGAGAGAGTCAGTGAGAGAGAGTCAGTGAGAGAGAGTCAGTGAGAGAGTCAGTGAGAGAGAGTCAGTCAGTGAGTGAGAGAGTCAGTCAGTGAGAGAGAGATTGAGAGTCAGTCAGTGAGAGAGTCAGTCAGTGAGAGAGAGAGAGCCAGAGAGTCAGTCAATGAGAGTCAGTCAGTCAGTGAGAGAGTGAGAGAGTCAGTCAGTCAGTGAGAGAGTGAGAGAGTCAGTCAGTCAGTGAGAGAGTCAGTGAGAGAGTCAGTCAGTGAGTGAGTCAGTCAGTGAGTGAGTCAGTCAGTCAGTGAGTGAGTCAGTCAGTGAGTGAGTCAGTCAGTCAGTGAGTGAGTCAGTCAGTGAGTGAGTCAGTCAGTGAGTGAGTCAGTCAGTGAGTGAGTCAGTCAGTGAGTGAGTGAGAGAGTCAGTCAGTGAGTGAGTGAGTGAGAGAGTCAGTCAGTCAGTGAGTGAGAGAGTCAGTCAGTGAGAGAGAGAGAGTCAGTCAGTGAGAGAGAGAGTCAGTCAGTGAGAGAGAGAGTCAGTCAGTGAGTGAGTCAGTCAGTGAGTGAGTGAGAGAGTCAGTCAGTGAGTGAGTGAGTGAGAGAGTCAGTCAGTCAGTGAGTGAGAGAGTCAGTCAGTGAGAGAGAGAGAGTCAGTCAGTGAGAGAGAGAGTCAGTCAGTGAGAGAGAGAGTCAGTCAGTCACAGAGAGAGTCAGTCAGAGAGAGAGAGTCAGTCAGAGAGAGAGAGTCAGTCAGAGAGAGAGAGTCAGTCAGAGAGAGAGAGTCAGTCAGTGAGTGAGTGAGAGAGTCAGTCAGTGAGTGAGTGAGTGAGAGAGTCAGTCAGTCAGTGAGTGAGAGAGTCAGTCAGTGAGAGAGAGAGAGTCAGTCAGTGAGAGAGAGAGTCAGTCAGTGAGAGAGAGAGTCAGTCAGTCACAGAGAGAGTCAGTCAGAGAGAGAGAGTCAGTCAGAGAGAGAGAGTCAGTCAGAGAGAGAGAGTCAGTCAGAGAGAGAGAGTCAGTCAGAGAGAGAGAGTCAGTCAGAGAGAGAGAGTCAGTCAGAGAGAGAGAGTCAGTCAGAGAGAGAGAGTCAGTCAGAGAGAGAGAGTCAGTCAGAGAGAGAGTGTCAGTCAGAGAGAGAGTGTCAGTCAGAGAGAGAGAGTCAGTCAGAGAGAGAGTCAGTCAGAGAGAGAGTGTCAGTCAGAGAGAGAGTGTCAGTCAGAGAGAGAGAGTCAGTCAGAGAGAGAGTCAGTCAGAGAGAGAGTCAGTCAGAGAGAGAGTCAGTCAGAGAGAGAGTCAGTCAGAGAGAGAGTCAGTCAGAGAGAGAGTCAGTCAGAGAGAGAGTCAGTCAGAGAGAGAGTCAGTCAGAGAGAGAGTCAGTCAGAGAGAGTCAGTCAGAGAGAGTCAGTCAGAGAGAGTCAGTCAGAGAGAGAGTCAGAGAGAGTGAGTCAGAGAGAGTGAGTCAGTCAGAGAGAGTGAGTCAGTCAGAGAGAGTGAATCAGTCAGAGAGAGTGAATCAGACAGAGAGTGAGTCAGTCAGCGAGAGTCAGCCAGTTATTGAGACAGTGAGTCAGTTAGTGAGAGAGAGAGTGAGACAGTCAGAGAGTCAGTCAGTAACAGAGTGAGTCAGTGAGAGAGATATTGAGAGTCAGTCAGTGAGAGTCAGTCAGTGAGAGAGAGAGACAGAGTCAGTCAGTCGGTGAGAGTGAGAGAGTCAGTCAGTGAGTCAGTGAGAGAGTCAGTCAGTGAGAGAGTCAGTCAGTGAGAGAGTCAGTCAGTGAGAGAGTCAGTCAGTGAGAGAGTCAGTCAGTGAGAGAGAGAGTGAGACAGTCAGTAAGAGAGTGAGAGAGTCAGTCAGTGAGAGAGAGTGAGGGAGTCGGAGTCAGTCAGTGAGAGAGAGTGAGGGAGTCGGAGTCAGTCAGTGAGAGAGTGAGTCAGTGAGAGAGTGAGTCAGTGAGAGAGTGAGTCAGTGAGAGAGTGAGTCAGTGAGAGAGTGAGTCAGTGAGAGAGTGAGTCAGTGAGAGAGTGAGTCAGTGAGAGAGTGAGTCAGTGAGAGAGTGAGTCAGTGAGAGAGTGAGTCAGTGAGAGAGTGAGTCAGTGAGAGAGTGAGTCAGTGAGAGAGTGAGTCAGTGAGAGAGTGAGTCAGTGAGAGAGTGAGTCAGTGAGAGAGTGAGTCAGTGAGAGAGTGAGTCAGTGAGAGAGTGAGTCAGTGAGAGAGTGAGTCAGTGAGAGAGTGAGTCAGTGAGAGAGTGAGTCAGTGAGAGAGTCAGTCAGTGAGAGAGTCAGTCAGTGAGAGAGTCAGTCAGTGAGAGAGAGATTGAGAGTCAGTCAGTGAGAGAGTCAGTCAGTGAGAGAGTCAGTCAGTGAGAGAGAGAGCCAGAGAGTCAGTCAATGAGAGAGTCAGTAAGAGAGTGAGAGAGAGTCAGTCAGTGAGAGAGTCAGTCAGTGAGAGAGTCAGTCAGTGAGAGAGTGAGAGAGTCAGTCAGTTAGTCAGTCAGTGAGAGAGAGATTGAGAGTCAGTGAGAGAGTCAGTGAGAGAGAGAGTCAGTGAGAGAGAGAGTCAGTGAGAGAGAGAGTCAGTGAGAGAGAGAGTCAGTGAGAGAGAGAGTCAGTGAGAGAGAGAGTCAGTGAGAGAGAGAGTCAGTGAGAGAGAGAGTCAGTGAGAGAGAGTCGGTGAGAGAGAGTCGGTGAGAGAGAGAGTCGGTGAGAGAGAGAGTCGGTGAGAGAGAGAGTCAGTGAGAGAGAGTCAGTGAGAGAGAGTCAGTGAGAGAGAGTCAGTGAGAGAGAGTCAGTGAGAGAGAGTCAGTGAGAGAGTCAGTGAGAGAGAGTCAGTCAGTGAGTGAGAGAGTCAGTCAGTGAGTGAGAGATTGAGAGTCAGTCAGTGAGAGAGTCAGTCAGTGAGAGAGAGAGCCAGAGAGTCAGTCAATGAGAGTCAGTCAGTCAGTGAGAGAGTGAGAGAGTCAGTCAGTCAGTGAGAGAGTGAGAGAGTCAGTCAGTCAGTGAGAGAGTCAGTGAGAGAGAGAGTCGGTGAGAGAGAGTCGGTGAGAGAGAGAGTCGGTGAGAGAGAGAGTCGGTGAGAGAGAGAGTCGGTGAGAGAGAGAGTCGGTGAGAGAGAGAGTCGGTGAGAGAGAGAGTCAGTGAGAGAGTCAGTGAGAGAGTCAGTGAGAGAGAGTCAGTGAGAGAGAGTCAGTGAGAGAGAGTCAGTGAGAGAGTCAGTGAGAGAGAGTCAGTCAGTGAGTGAGAGAGTCAGTCAGTGAGAGAGTCAGTCAGTCAGTGAGAGAGAGTCAGTCAGTGAGAGAGAGTCAGTCAGTGAGAGAGAGTCAGTCAGTGAGAGAGAGTCAGTCAGTGAGAGAGAGTCAGTCAGTGAGAGAGAGTCAGTCAGTGAGAGAGAGTCAGTCAGTGAGAGAGAGTCAGTCAGTGAGAGAGAGTCAGTCAGTGAGAGAGAGACAGTCCGTGAGAGAGAGAGAGAGTCAGTGAGAGAGAGAGTCAGTGAGAGAGAGAGAGAGAGAGAGAGAGAGTCAGTGAGAGAGAGAGAGAAAGTCAGTCAGTGAGAGAGAGAGAGAAAGTCAGTCAGTCAGAGTCAGTAAGAGAGTGAGAGAGAGTCAGTCAGTGAGAGAGTCAGTAAGAGAGTGAGAGAGAGTCAGTCAGTGAGAGAGTCAGTCAGTGAGAGAGTCAGTCAGTGAGAGAGTCAGTCAGTGAGAGAGTCAGTCAGTGAGAGAGTCAGTCAGTGAGAGAGTCAGTGAGAGAGTCAGTCAGTGAGAGAGTCAGTCAGTGAGAGAGTCAGTCAGTCAGTGAGAGAGTCAGTCAGTCAGTGAGAGAGTCAGTCAGTCAGTGAGAGAGTCAGTCAGTCAGTGAGAGAGTCAGTCAGTCAGTGAGAGAGAGAGAGTCAGTCAGTGAGAGAGAGAGTGAGAGAGTCAGTGAGAGAGAGAGTGAGAGAGTCAGTGAGAGAGAGAGTGAGAGAGTAAGTGAGAGAGAGAGTGAGAGAGTCAGTGAGAGAGAGAGTGAGAGAGTCAGTCAGTGCGAGAGAGAGAGTCAGTCAGTCAGAGAGAGTCAGTCAGTCAGAGAGAGTCAGTCAGTCAGAGAGAGTCAGTCAGAGAGAGTCAGTCAGTCAGAGAGAGTCAGTCAGTCAGTGAGAGAGAGTCAGTCAGTGAGAGAGAGAGAGTCAGTCAGTGAGAGAGTGAGTCAGTCAGTCAGTGAGAGAGTCAGTCAGTGAGAGTCAGTGAGAGAGTCAGTCAGTGAGAGAGTCAGTCAGTGAGAGAGTCAGTCAGTGAGAGAGTCAGTCAGTGAGAGAGTCAGTCAGTGAGAGAGTCAGTCAGTCAGTGAGAGAGTCAGTCAGTCAGTGAGAGAGTCAGTCAGTGAGAGAGTCAGTCAGTCAGTGAGAGAGTCAGTCAGTCAGAGAGTCAGTCAGTCAGTGAGAGAGTCAGTCAGTCAGTGAGAGAGTCAGTCAGTCAGTGAGAGAGTCAGTCAGTCAGTGAGAGAGTCAGTCAGTCAGTGAGAGAGTCAGTCAGTCAGTGAGAGAGTCAGTCAGTCAGTGAGAGAGTCAGTCAGTCAGTGAGAGAGTCAGTCAGAGAGAGTCAGTCAGAGAGAGTCAGTCAGAGAGAGTCAGTCAGAGAGAGTCAGTCAGAGAGAGTCAGTCAGAGAGAGTCAGTCAGAGAGAGTCAGTCAGAGAGAGTCAGTCAGTGAGAGTCAGTCAGTGAGAGTCAGTCAGTGAGAGAGAGATTGAGAGAGTCAGTCAGTGAGAGAGAGAGTCAGTCAGTGAGAGAGAGAGTCAGTCAGTGAGAGAGAGAGTCAGTCAGTGAGAGAGAGAGTCAGTCAGTGAGAGAGAGAGTCAGTCAGTGAGAGAGAGAGTCCGTCAGTGAGAGAGAGAGTCCGTCAGTGAGAGAGAGAGTCCGTCAGTGAGAGAGAGAGAGTCAGTCAGTGAGAGAGAGAGTCCGTCAGTGAGAGAGAGAGTCCGTCAGTGAGAGAGTCCGTCAGTGAGAGAGTCCGTCAGTGAGAGAGTCCGTCAGTGAGAGTCAGTCAGTGAGAGAGAGTGAGAGAGTCAGTCAGTCAGAGTCAGTCAGTGAGAGAGAGAGAGAGAGAGAGAGTCAGTCAGTGAGAGAGAGAGAGAGAGAGAGTCAGTCAGTGAGAGAGAGTGAGAGAGTCATTCAGTCAGAGAGAGAGTCAGTCAGTCAGAGAGAGCCAGTCAGTGAGAGAGTGAGAGAGTCAGTCAGTGAGCGAGAGTCAGTCAGTCAGTGAGAGAGAGTCAGTCAGTCAGTGAGAGAGAGTGAGAGTCAGTCAGTGAGAGAGAGTGAGAGAGTCAGTCAGTGAGAGAGAGTGAGAGAGTCAGTCAGTGAGAGAGAGTGAGAGAGTCAGTCAGTGAGAGAGTCAGTGAGAGAGACAGTCAGTGAGAGAGAGAGAGTGAGAGAGTCAGTGAGAGAGTGAGAGAGTCAGTCAGTGAGAGAGTGAGTCAGAGAGTGAGAGTCAGTCAGTGAGACAGTCAGTCAGTAAGAGTAGAGCGAGTCAGTCAGTCAGTGAGAGAGAGTGAGCGAGTCAGTCAGTGAGAGAGTCAGTAAGAGAGAGAGTGAGACAGTCAGTCAGTGAGAGAGAGTCAGTCAGTGAGAGTGAGAGAAAGTCAGTCAGAGAGAGTCAGTCAGTGAGAGAGTCAGTCAGTGAGAGAGTCAGTCAGTGAGAGAGTCAGTCAGTGAGAGAGTCAGTCAGTGAGAGAGTCAGTCAGTGAGAGAGTCAGTCAGTGAGAGAGTCAGTCAGTGAGAGAGTCAGTCAGTGAGAGAGTCAGTCAGTGAGAGAGTCAGTCAGTGAGAGAGTCAGTCAGTGAGAGAGTCAGTCAGTGAGAGAGAGAGTGAGACAGTCAGTAAGAGAGTGAGAGAGTCAGTCAGTGAGAGTGAGCGAGTCAGTCAGTGAGAGTGAGCGAGTCAGTCAGTGAGAGTGAGCGAGTCAGTCAGTGAGAGTCAGTCAGTAAGAGAGTGAGCGAGTCAGTCAGTCAGTGAGAGAGAGTCAGTGAGAGAGAGTGAGAGAGAGTCAGAGACAGTGAGAGAGAGTCAGTCAGTGAGAGAGAGTGAGTCAGTCAGTCAGTCAGTGAGAGAGAGAGTGAGACAGTCAGTCAGTGAGAGAGAATGAGAGTCAGTGAGAGTCAGTCAGTTATTGAGACAGAGTGAGAGAGTCAGTCAGTGAGAGAGATTGAGAGAGTCAGTCAGTGAGAGAGATTGAGAGAGTCAGTCAGTGAGAGAGATTGAGAGTCAGTCAGTGTGAGAGAGATTGAGAGTCAGTCAGTGAGAGAGAGAGTGAGAGAGTCAGTCAGTGAGAGAGAGAGTGAGAGAGTCAGTCAGTGAGAGAGAGTGAGAGAGTCAGTCAGTGAGAGAGAGTGAGAGAGTCAGTCAGTGAGAGAGAGTGAGAGAGTCAGTCAGTGAGAGAGTCAGTGAGAGAGAGAGTGAGACAGTGAGAGAGAGTCAGTCAGTGAGAGAGAGTCAGTCAGTGAGAGAGAGAGTGAGAGAGTCAGAGTCAGTCAGTCAGTGAGAGAGAGTCAGTCAGTGAGAGAGTCAGTGAGAGAGATTGAGAGAGTCAGCCAGTGAGAGAGTGAGAGTCAGTCAGTGAGAGAGAGTGAGAGAGTTAGAGTCAGTGAGAGAGAGTCAGCCAGTGAGAGAGTGAGTCAGCCAGTGAGAGAGTTTGAGAGAGTCAGTCAGTGAGAGAGATTGAGAGAGTCAGTCAGTGAGAGAGATTGAGAGAGTCAGTCAGTGAGAGAGATTGAGAGAGTCAGTCAGTGAGAGAGATTGAGAGAGTCAGTCAGTGAGAGAGAGAGAGTCAGTCAGTGAGAGAGTCAGTCAGTGAGAGAGTCAGTCAGTGAGAGAGTCAGTCAGTGAGAGAGTCAGTCAGTGAGAGAGTCAGTCAGTGAGAGAGTCAGTCAGTGAGAGAGTCAGTCAGTGAGAGAGTCAGTCAGTGAGAGAGTCAGTCAGTGAGAGAGTCAGTCAGTGAGAGAGTCAGTCAGTGAGAGAGTCAGTCAGTGAGAGAGTCAGTCAGTGAGAGAGTCAGTCAGTGAGAGAGTCAGTCAGTGAGAGAGTCAGTCAGTGAGAGAGTCAGTCAGTGAGAGAGTCAGTCAGTGAGAGAGTCAGTCAGTGAGAGAGTCAGTCAGTGAGAGAGTCAGTCAGTGAGAGAGTCAGTCAGTGAGCGAGTCAGTCAGTGAGCGAGTCAGTCAGTGAGAGTGAGCGAGTCAGTCAGTGAGAGTGAGCGAGTCAGTCAGTGAGAGTCAGTCAGTAAGAGAGTGAGCGAGTCAGTCAGTCAGTCAGTGAGCGAGTCAGTCAGTGAGAGTCAGTCAGTGAGAGAGAGTGAGAGTCAGTGAGAGAGAGTGAGAGTCAGTGAGAGAGTGAGAGAGTCCGTCAGTGAGAGAGTCCGTCAGTGAGAGAGTCAGTCAGTGAGAGAGTCAGTCAGTGAGAGAGTCAGTCAGTGAGAGAGTCAGTCAGTGAGAGAGAGTGAGAGTCAGAGTCAGTGAGAGAGTCAGTGAGAGAGAGAGTCAGAGTCAGTGAGAGAGAGAGTCAGAGTCAGTGAGAGAGAGAGTCAGAGTCAGTGAGAGAGAGAGTCAGAGTCAGTGAGAGAGAGTCAGAGTCAGTGAGAGAGAGTGAGACAGTCAGTCAGTAAGAGAGTCAGAGTCAGTGAGAGAGAGTGAGTCAGTCAGTCAGTAAGTAAGAGAGAGTCAGTCAGTGAGAGAGAGTGAGAGAGAGAGTGAGTGAGTGAGTGAGAGAGAGAGAGTGAGAGAGAGAGTGAGTGAGAGAGAGTGAGAGAGAGTGAGAGAGAGAGTGAGTGAGAGAGAGAGTGAGAGAGAGAGTGAGAGAGAGAGAGTGAGAGAGAGAGTGAGAGAGAGAGTGAGAGAGAGTGAGAGAGAGAGTGAGAGAGTGAGAGAGAGTGAGAGAGAGAGTCAGTGAGAGAGAGAGAGTCAGTCAGTGAGAGAGAGAGAGTCAGTCAGTGAGAGAGAGAGTCAGTCAGTCACAGAGAGAGTCAGTCAGAGAGAGTCAGTCAGAGAGAGTCAGTCAGAGAGAGAGAGTCAGTCAGAGAGAGAGAGTCAGTCAGAGAGAGAGAGTCAGTCAGAGAGAGAGAGTCAGTCAGAGAGAGAGAGTCAGTCAGAGAGAGAGAGTCAGTCAGAGAGAGAGAGTCAGTCAGAGAGAGAGAGTCAGTCAGAGAGAGAGAGTCAGTCAGAGAGAGAGAGTCAGTCAGAGAGAGAGAGTCAGTCAGAGAGAGAGTGTCAGTCAGAGAGAGAGTGTCAGTCAGAGAGAGAGTGTCAGTCAGAGAGAGAGTGTCAGTCAGAGAGAGAGTGTCAGTCAGAGAGAGAGTGTCAGTCAGAGAGAGAGTGTCAGTCAGAGAGAGAGTGTCAGTCAGAGAGAGAGTGTCAGTCAGAGAGAGAGTGTCAGTCAGAGAGAGAGTGTCAGTCAGAGAGAGTGTCAGTCAGAGAGAGTGTCAGTCAGAGAGAGTGTCAGTCAGAGAGAGTGTCAGTCAGAGAGAGTGTCAGTCAGAGAGAGTGTCAGTCAGAGAGAGTGTCAGTCAGAGAGAGTGTCAGTCAGAGAGAGTGTCAGTCAGAGAGAGTGTCAGTCAGAGAGAGTGTCAGTCAGAGAGAGTGTCAGTCAGAGAGAGTGTCAGTCAGAGAGAGTGTCAGTCAGAGAGAGTGTCAGTCAGAGAGAGTGTCAGTCAGAGAGAGTGTCAGTCAGAGAGAGTCAGTCAGAGAGTGAGTCAGTCAGAGAGTGAGTCAGTCAGAGAGTGAGTCAGTCAGAGAGTGAGTCAGTCAGAGAGTGAGTCAGTCAGAGAGTGAGTCAGTCAGAGAGTGAGTCAGTCAGAGAGTGAGTCAGTCAGAGTGAGTCAGTCAGAAAGTGAGTCAGTCAGAGAGTGAGAGAGTGAGTCAGTCAGAGAGAGAGTCAGTCAGAGAGAGAGTCAGTCAGAGAGAGAGTCAGTCAGAGAGAGTCAGTCAGAGAGAGAGTCAGTCAGAGAGAGAGTCAGTCAGAGAGAGAGTCAGTCAGAGAGAGTCAGACAGAGAGAGAGTCAGTCAGAGAGAGAGTCAGTCAGAGAGAGAGTCAGTCAGAGAGAGAGTCAGTCAGAGAGAGAGTCAGTCAGAGAGAGAGTCAGTCAGAGAGAGAGTCAGTCAGAGAGAGTCAGTCAGAGAGAGAGTCAGAGAGAGTGAGTCAGAGAGAGTGAGTCAGAGAGAGTGAGTCAGTCAGAGAGAGTGAGTCAGTCAGAGAGAGTGAATCAGTCAGAGAGAGTGAATCAGACAGAGAGTGAGTCAGTCAGCGAGAGTCAGCCAGTTATTGAGACAGTGAGTCAGTTAGTGAGAGAGAGAGTGAGACAGTCAGAGAGTCAGTCAGTAACAGAGTGAGTCAGTGAGAGAGATATTGAGAGTCAGTCAGTGAGAGTCAGTCAGTGAGAGAGAGAGACAGAGTCAGTCAGTCGGTGAGAGTGAGAGAGTCAGTCAGTGAGTCAGTGAGAGAGTCAGTCAGTGAGAGAGTCAGTCAGTGAGAGAGTCAGTCAGTGAGAGAGTCAGTCAGTGAGAGAGTCAGTCAGTGAGAGAGTCAGTCAGTGAGAGAGTCAGTCAGTGAGAGAGTCAGTCAGTGAGAGAGTCAGTCAGTGAGAGAGAGTGAGACAGTCAGTAAGAGAGTGAGAGAGTCAGTCAGTGAGAGAGAGTGAGGGAGTCGGAGTCAGTCAGTGAGAGAGAGTGAGGGAGTCGGAGTCAGTCAGTGAGAGAGAGTGAGGGAGTCGGAGTCAGTCAGTGAGAGAGTGAGTCAGTGAGAGAGTCAGTCAGTGAGAGAGAGTGAGGGAGTCGGAGTCAGTCAGTGAGAGAGAGTGAGGGAGTCGGAGTCAGTCAGTGAGAGAGTGAGTCAGTGAGAGAGTGAGTCAGTGAGAGAGTGAGTCAGTGAGAGAGTGAGTCAGTGAGAGAGTCAGTCAGTGAGAGAGTCAGTCAGTGAGAGAGTCAGTCAGTGAGAGAGTCAGTCAGTGAGAGAGTCAGTCAGTGAGAGAGTCAGTCAGTGAGAGAGTCAGTCAGTGAGAGAGTCAGTCAGTGAGAGAGTCAGTCAGTGAGAGAGTCAGTCAGTGAGAGAGTCAGTCAGTGAGAGAGTCAGTCAGTGAGAGAGTCAGTCAGTGAGAGAGTCAGTCAGTGAGAGAGTCAGTCAGTGAGAGAGTCAGTCAGTGAGAGAGAGAGTTGAGAGTCAGTCAGTGAGAGAGTCAGTCAGTGAGAGAGAGAGCCAGAGAGTCAGTCAATGAGAGTCAGTCAGTCAGTGAGAGAGTGAGAGAGTCAGTCAGTTAGTCAGTCAGTGAGAGAGAGTTGAGAGTCAGTGAGAGAGTCAGTGAGAGAGAGAGTCAGTGAGAGAGAGAGTCAGTGAGAGAGAGAGTCAGTGAGAGAGAGAGTCAGTGAGAGAGAGAGTCAGTGAGAGAGAGAGTCAGTGAGAGAGAGAGTCAGTGAGAGAGAGAGTCAGTGAGAGAGAGAGTCAGTGAGAGAGAGAGTCAGTGAGAGAGAGTCGGTGAGAGAGAGTCGGTGAGAGAGAGAGTCGGTGAGAGAGAGAGTCGGTGAGAGAGAGAGTCGGTGAGAGAGAGAGTCGGTGAGAGAGAGAGTCAGTGAGAGAGAGTCAGTGAGAGAGAGTCAGTGAGAGAGAGTCAGTGAGAGAGAGTCAGTGAGAGAGAGTCAGTGAGAGAGTCAGTGAGAGAGTCAGTGAGTGAGAGAGTCAGTCAGTGAGTGAGAGAGTCAGTCAGTGAGTGAGAGATTGAGAGTCAGTCAGTGAGAGAGTCAGTCAGTGAGAGAGAGAGAGCCAGAGAGTCAGTCAATGAGAGTCAGTCAGTCAGTGAGAGAGTGAGAGAGTCAGTCAGTCAGTGAGAGAGTGAGAGAGTCAGTCAGTCAGTGAGAGAGTCAGTCAGTGAGAGAGTCGGTGAGAGAGAGAGTCGGTGAGAGAGAGAGTCGGTGAGAGAGAGAGTCGGTGAGAGAGAGAGTCGGTGAGAGAGAGAGTCGGTGAGAGAGAGAGTCGGTGAGAGAGAGAGTCGGTGAGAGAGAGAGTCGGTGAGAGAGAGAGTCGGTGAGAGAGAGAGTCAGTGAGAGAGAGTCAGTGAGAGAGAGTCAGTGAGAGAGAGTCAGTGAGAGAGTCAGTGAGAGAGAGTCAGTCAGTGAGTGAGAGAGTCAGTCAGTGAGAGAGAGATTGAGAGTCAGTCAGTGAGAGAGTCAGTCAGTGAGAGAGAGAGAGCCAGAGAGTCAGTCAATGAGAGTCAGTCAGTCAGTGAGAGAGTGAGAGAGTCAGTCAGTGAGAGAGTGAGAGAGTCAGTCAGTCAGTGAGAGAGTCAGTGAGAGAGTCAGTCAGTGAGTGAGTCAGTCAGTGAGTGAGTGAGTGAGTGAGTCAGTCAGTGAGTGAGTGAGTCAGTCAGTGAGTGAGTGAGTCAGTCAGTGAGTGAGTCAGTCAGTGAGTGAGTCAGTCAGTGAGTGAGTCAGTCAGTGAGTGAGTCAGTCAGTGAGTGAGTGAGAGAGTCAGTCAGTCAGTGAGTGAGTGAGAGAGTCAGTCAGTCAGTGAGTGAGAGAGTCAGTCAGTGAGTGAGAGAGTCAGTCAGTGAGAGAGAGAGTCAGTCAGTGAGAGAGAGAGTCAGTCAGTGAGAGAGAGAGTCAGTCAGTGAGAGAGAGAGTCAGTCAGTGAGAGAGAGAGTCAGTCAGAGAGAGAGAGTCAGTCAGAGAGAGAGAGTCAGTCAGAGAGAGAGAGTCAGTCAGAGAGAGAGAGTCAGTCAGAGAGAGAGAGTCAGTCAGAGAGAGAGAGAGAGTGTCAGTCAGAGAGAGAGAGTGTCAGTCAGAGAGAGAGAGTGTCAGTCAGAGAGAGAGAGTGTCAGTCAGAGAGAGAGAGTGTCAGTCAGAGAGAGAGAGTGTCAGTCAGAGAGAGAGAGTGTCAGTCAGAGAGAGAGAGTGTCAGTCAGAGAGAGAGAGTGTCAGTCAGAGAGAGAGTGTCAGTCAGAGAGAGAGTGTCAGTCAGAGAGAGAGAGTGTCAGTCAGAGAGAGTGTCAGTCAGAGAGAGAGTGTCAGTCAGAGAGAGAGTGTCAGTCAGAGAGAGTGTCAGTCAGAGAGAGTGTCAGTCAGAGAGAGTGTCAGTCAGAGAGAGTGTCAGTCAGAGAGAGTGTCAGTCAGAGAGAGTGTCAGTCAGAGAGAGTGTCAGTCAGAGAGAGTCAGAGAGAGTGTCAGTCAGAGAGAGTGTCAGTCAGAGAGAGTGTCAGTCAGAGAGAGTGTCAGTCAGAGAGAGTGTCAGTCAGAGAGAGTGTCAGTCAGAGAGAGTGTCAGTCAGAGAGAGTGTCAGTCAGAGAGAGTCAGTCAGAGAGAGTGTCAGTCAGAGAGAGTGTCAGTCAGAGAGAGTGTCAGTCAGAGAGAGTGTCAGTCAGAGAGAGTGTCAGTCAGAGAGAGTGTCAGTCAGAGAGAGTGTCAGTCAGAGAGAGTGTCAGTCAGAGAGAGTGTCAGTCAGAGAGAGTGTCAGTCAGAGAGAGTGTCAGTCAGAGAGAGTGTCAGTCAGAGAGAGTGTCAGTCAGAGAGAGTGTCAGTCAGAGAGAGTGTCAGTCAGAGAGAGTGTCAGTCAGAGAGAGTGTCAGTCAGAGAGAGTGTCAGTCAGAGAGAGTGTCAGTCAGAGAGAGTGTCAGTCAGAGAGAGTGTCAGTCAGAGAGAGTGTCAGTCAGAGAGAGTGTCAGTCAGAGAGAGTGTCAGTCAGAGAGAGTGTCAGTCAGAGAGAGTGTCAGTCAGAGAGAGTGTCAGTCAGAGAGTGAGTCAGTCAGAGAGTGAGTCAGTCAGAGAGTGAGTCAGTCAGAGAGTGAGTCAGTCAGAGAGTGAGTCAGTCAGAGAGTGAGTCAGTCAGAGAGTGAGTCAGTCAGAGAGTGAGTCAGTCAGAGAGTGAGTCAGTCAGAGAGTGAGTCAGTCAGAGAGTGAGTCAGTCAGAGAGTGAGTCAGTCAGAGAGTGAGTCAGTCAGAGAGTGAGAGAGTGAGTCAGTCAGAGAGAGAGTCAGTCAGAGAGAGAGTCAGTCAGAGAGAGTCAGTCAGAGAGAGAGTCAGTCAGAGAGAGAGTCAGTCAGAGAGAGAGTCAGTCAGAGAGAGAGTCAGTCAGAGAGAGAGAGTCAGTCAGAGAGAGAGAGTCAGTCAGAGAGAGAGTCAGTCAGAGAGAGAGTCAGTCAGAGAGAGAGTCAGTCAGAGAGAGTCAGTCAGAGAGAGAGTCAGAGAGAGTCAGAGAGAGAGTCAGAGAGAGAGTCAGTCAGAGAGAGAGTCAGAGAGAGTGAGTCAGTCAGAGAGAGTGAGTCAGTCAGAGAGAGTGAATCAGACAGAGAGTGAGTCAGTCAGCGAGAGTCAGCCAGTTATTGAGACAGTGAGTCAGTTAGTGAGAGAGAGAGTGAGACAGTCAGAGAGTCAGTCAGTAACAGAGTGAGAGAGTCAGTGAGAGAGATATTGAGAGTCAGTCAGTGAGAGTCAGTCAGTGAGAGAGAGAGTCAGTCAGTGAGAGAGTCAGTCAGTGAGAGAGTCAGTCAGTGAGAGAGTCAGTCAGTGAGAGAGTCAGTCAGTGAGAGAGTCAGTCAGTGAAGAGAGTCAGTCAGTGAGAGGAGTCAGTCAGTGAGAGAGTCAGTCAGTGAGAGAGTCAGTCAGTGAGAGAGTCAGTCAGTGAGAGAGTCAGTCAGTGAGAGAGTCAGTCAGTGAGAGAGTCAGTCAGTGAGAGAGTCAGTCAGTGAGAGAGTCAGTCAGTGAGAGAGTCAGTCAGTGAGAGAGTCAGTCAGTGAGAGAGAGAGTGAGACAGTCAGTAAGAGAGTGAGAGAGTCAGTCAGTGAGAGAGAGTGAGGGAGTCGGAGTCAGTCAGTGAGAGAGAGTGAGGGAGTCGGAGTCAGTCAGTGAGAGAGTGAGTCAGTGAGAGAGTGAGTCAGTGAGAGAGTGAGTCAGTGAGAGAGTGAGTCAGTGAGAGAGTGAGTCAGTGAGAGAGTGAGTCAGTGAGAGAGTGAGTCAGTGAGAGAGTGAGTCAGTGAGAGAGTGAGTCAGTGAGAGAGTGAGTCAGTGAGAGAGTGAGTCAGTGAGAGAGTCAGTCAGTGAGAGAGTGAGTCAGTGAGAGAGTCAGTCAGTGAGAGAGTCAGTGAGAGAGTCAGTCAGTGAGAGAGTCAGTCAGTGAGAGAGTCAGTCAGTGAGAGAGTCAGTCAGTGAGAGAGTCAGTCAGTGAGAGAGTCAGTCAGTGAGAGAGAGATTGAGAGTCAGTCAGTGAGAGAGTCAGTCAGTGAGAGAGAGAGAGAGCCAGAGAGTCAGTCAATGAGAGTCAGTCAGTCAGTGAGAGAGTGAGAGAGTCAGTCAGTCAGTCAGTGAGAGAGAGAGATTGAGAGTCAGTGAGAGAGTCAGTCAGTGAGAGAGTCAGTGAGAGAGAGAGTCAGTGAGAGAGAGAGTCAGTGAGAGAGAGTCAGTGAGAGAGAGAGTCAGTGAGAGAGAGAGTCAGTGAGAGAGAGAGTCAGTGAGAGAGAGAGTCAGTGAGAGAGAGAGTCAGTGAGAGAGAGAGTCGGTGAGAGAGAGAGTCGGTGAGAGAGAGAGTCGGTGAGAGAGAGAGTCGGTGAGAGAGAGAGTCGGTGAGAGAGAGAGTCAGTGAGAGAGAGTCAGTGAGAGAGAGTCAGTGAGAGAGAGTCAGTGAGAGAGAGTCAGTGAGAGAGTCAGTGAGAGAGAGTCAGTCAGTGAGTGAGAGAGTCAGTCAGTGAGAGAGAGATTGAGAGTCAGTCAGTGAGAGAGTCAGTCAGTGAGAGAGAGAGAGCCAGAGAGTCAGTCAATGAGAGTCAGTCAGTCAGTGAGAGAGTGAGAGAGTCAGTCAGTCAGTGAGAGAGTGAGAGAGTCAGTCAGTCAGTGAGAGAGTCAGTCAGTGAGAGAGTCAGTCAGTGAGTGAGTCAGTCAGTGAGTGAGTCAGTCAGTGAGTGAGTGAGTCAGTGAGTGAGTGAGTCAGTCAGTGAGTGAGTCAGTCAGTGAGTGAGTGAGAGTCAGTCAGTGAGTGAGAAAGTCAGTCAGTGAGTGAGAGAGTCAGTCAGTGAGTGAGAGAGTCAGTCAGTGAGTGAGAGAGTCAGTCAGTGAGTGAGAGAGTCAGTCAGTGAGTGAGAGAGTCAGTCAGTGAGTGAGAGAGTCAGTCAGTGAGAGAGTGAGAGTCAGAGAGTCAGTCAGTGAGAGAGTGAGAGAGAGAGTCATAGAGTCAGTCAGTGAGAGAGAGTCAGTCAGTGAGAGAGTCAGTGAGTCAGAGAGAGAGAGTGAGAGAGTCAGTCAGTCAGGACCAATTTTGGCAACGAGGGACAACTAAAGGAAGGTTATTATTACTACAATAATTATTAAGGTGGTCATTATTATTAGTTCTAGTAGAACTAGTATTAATATTACTTTTCCTGCTGATGATTTAAAGTATAACAAATAGTGTAATGAAGGGCAATAATGTCAATGGCAAAGTTGCTAGGAATAATAATAATTAATAATATTATCATACTTAAGAATAAAAATGAAGACAAAAGGGCGCCTCAAATGCATATAAACCGTTGGAAAAAAATAATAAGGGGTTAACGTTTGCAATATATGCACAAGGACAAAAATCATGGGAACAGAAAACAAGCACGGCCGCAAAGTGAAAGCAACCGCGCTGTGTTTTGATGGAGCAGGGTAATTGAAAATTTTTTAACCTCCTAATATTTACGTTAAATAAATTAACACACATGTTCGTCTTAGTAAATAACCAACCATGTATGTTACATGTAAAGGGTTAAAGGGAACACGCTATATATGTGCAAACTAATTTACTTACAATTGTTAACGTGGATAACATAAGTCTGACAATTGCGTACTAACTAGAATAATAAATGGATGATTCGTGCTTGGAAATACACTGTGTAGTGGCAAAAAGAAGTTTTGGTAAGTAAGGAATAGCTTTATATGTCGCTTTTGCTAGGTAATACCTAATTGGGGTACGTAGAATGACGGGAGGGAAACGAAAAGGCTTATATTCTTTATTCTTAACTATGTTTTGTTTATCTTTGTAATAGTGCGCTTAGGCCTGTTGAGCAGCGAAATAAAATGGCCGCCATGAGTTAGAGTACGCAGGCGCAAGAGGGGTTACGAAAGAGAGAAAAGCCGTGAACAAGAGGGATCATGTGATCGTTCCAAAAGTTTAGGATGGAAGCGTGGTCAAGGCTGTGATGACCTTATCGCATAAACGTGTGCCAAAGCAAGACAGCGAAAAGCGTGAGAAGTCGCAGTGAATAAAATGGACAATAAGCTGATCGACTGAAAAGTATCAGAAAAGGATACAGTTTGAAACCAATGAACTAAGGAGTAATGTCATGAACTCATGAGAAACGACAAAAGTATGAACTTGCCAAAAAGAACTGGTTGAAACAAGGATATTCATATTAAGATGTATACTGTCCCGAATGGACCAATTAGAGAGAATCTCGCCATAAAGATGTAACATTTTCACTTAGTAAGCTAGTATTAGGGTATAAGAAGACCTACTCTTGGAGGGGAGGGGATCGTTCGTTTTTTTCCGTTGCTGCTCGATGCTGGTTGCTGTTGTTGCTGCTGTTGCTGATGCTGCGGCTGCTATTTTATATTTTTAGAGCATGAGATGCTGCTATTGGAGAACCTTTTTATCCTAATAGATTTTTCTCCATTTAAAACATTAGACTTTTTATTCTTAAAATACTAAAGGGGAAAGGAACGAGAAGGCCTGTTTTCCAGGACAGATAGATAGATCCTTCGGGAGTTCTTGCTGTGACGAACTTTATTTTTCCATCTAATAGGTATGCATTGCAATTTCAATTTATTCTTATAATAATGCTAAATGTAATAACCTGATTAATAAATTTGAAACTTATTCATGCTTCTAAAACTTTATATAAACTTATTATCTTTAAACCCAATGAGTCAGTGGTTCTTTAGCTCAATGATAAATGTAAATGTTTGAAGTTTATAGTGATTGAGCTGGTCTTAATCACCATCAACTGATTCCTACTAGTTGGTCCATCGACCAATGAGCGGAATACCTTGGAGCTTGAGAAGTATTATGTCGTTTTTATAATAAGGTATCCCGTCTCCTTCCAGCAAATCATTTAACCGTTTTTCTCCTAGGTAAGGACGGATGAAAATCCAGGGAATAAATAAGTGAGTGAATGTATATGCGGTGTTATGGGCCCCACCGTCATATGGATATAGTTGTGTTTAAGAGGGATATTTGCACCTGGACGTCCAAAGACATATAGGAGAAGAAATGTTATTGTTAGCGCTGGATCAGTTTCATTAGTAACATGATCCACAACAAGGGAGGAATGCAGCTGCCAAAAAGCACGCCGCTGCTCGCTCCTGACACCAAAACGCCGTGGGAGTGACCTTTACACAAAGAGGTAGGGCATGCACCCGCCTTTGGCAATTTGCGTGCTTTCATTATTGAAAGCCATACGCAAAGGCCAATAGAAAGTGTGGGAGTTACCAGACCCACACGAAGAACTTTTGGGGAAGTTTGGAGTGCTTACAAGAAGCCTCCCACAGAGCAGCGCATGCGCACTGCGCTAGGCTCGACCTGAAAAGGGTCACTTTCCTACACCAGTTGACTGGAGAGTATACAGTAAGGAAGTCTCAATGGACTGATGTTTCCCTTGAGTCAAGCAATCCCCATGGTCATGCTGGCCAAGATAAATCAGGATCTACATCTTCTGGGCTGAGTAGCTGCAATGTTGCCTGTATCCACAGGTCTTGTGAGCCTGGACTGTGCCAGACCTATCTGTACTATTAGGGTGCACATACAACTCTCCCAGTCCCAGAAGGACCAAAAGGTGCAAGTGTTTTTCTTTGAGTGTTAGAGAAGTCAGAGGTTTCGGGATAGTATCCCGTTTGAGTTCTGTTGCGTACAACTGGTGTCCTGGGAGATAGATATTGGTGCAGCACAACTACATTACCATATTTCTGCTATTAGGAACTTCATTTTTGGGATATCAACATCGAGCAGGCAAGGTTTAATGTAGGAGGTAGAGTGAGTTAAAAACTCAAGATGCAGATGACACGGTAAAAGACATTCAATATCCTAAATATTCATCCAGTGAATTATTTTAGAAAATGATTTGTCAAACTCAATCTAACACCTTCCACCTCCTGGAGTAAGATTTGCTATGTGGCCATGCTCCTCTCACAGTCAAATGCCTAAATGGAATAACTTGGTCATTGTTTTGGACTGTACCAATATGGAGTACCAGGGACACCAGTGGTGAATGATGGTACACAAATATGTTGCTGTCCCGTAACCATTGACGGCCTCAGGATTCCAAGATACTGCCTCACACGAGCATTCCGTTTTTAAATTAGGAGAGTGATTTACACATTTTTTATTGCAAGGTTGAAAAGAGTATTTGAATGCCCAGTGAACTTGGAATGAGGTTTTCATTTCTACAGGATTGCTTTCTACCATTATAATTCACATTTTCTAACAGATCCAAGTACTCAAGTTTGAGATCTGTGAAAGCCCTCAAAATCAAGTTTCAATTTCACTGTGGTAACCCAGACATTTATCCTTTTCTGGGTCAAGCAAGTAGCATTAAGAAGAACAGCAGCAACATATACACCATTATAAAATATACAGAATTATATACAAAGTTAAAAATCGAAAAGTAGTGGTAAAACTGTTGTATAAAAAAATAACTTATGATTAGCCCTTGCACATTTTCTCATTGAAATCTAAAGGTTTGAAGGAGGTGTAAACCCTGAATCTTGGGGCCTGGAATTGCAGGTACAAGATAGACATGAGCAGCACGGATCAAGTTAGACTTTAGTATCATGGTTCCTTATAGATGTGTTTCGATTCTCTCCCTGCACAACCATTTAACATAGTCATTCTCCTCTCCATACCATAAAAGAGGATTATAGAGCAAATAATTGGGTTTTGAGGGCGTTAATATGAATTTCTGCACTGTTAGCCATGACAGAAAACATCTGAAGGAAAATGCTACTTACCAGTATGCATCTGTTCTTGGCATGTAGAGCTGCAGATTTGTATACTTTTGCATAGATCGCCATCTGGTGTTGGGCTCGGATGTTTGCACTTTGTTTTTGTCTTGGAAGAAAAGAAGTCTTTGTAGTCACGAGGCAGGTGACTCCTCCTTAGGTCGACAGAGCGCATGGGCATCGGCTCCATCCCCAGATTGTTTTTGCCATGCAGGGTTATGATGGAGTAGTGAGAAGTAGAAAGATGCCCATGTGAAATTCATCTAATTAAGATAACACTGGAACAGATAGCGGTATCCGGGGAGGCGGGTGGGTGTATACAAATCTGCAGCTCTACATGCCAAGAACAGATGCATACTGGTAAGTAGCATTTTCCGTTCGAGGCATACGAGCTGCAGATTGTATACTTTTGCATAGACTATACAGCAGTTACCTCCTTAGCGGTGGCTACCTGTATCTGTCGCAGTAGTTTGAAAAAGTGTCTTTAATACAGCCTGGCCCACACTAGCTTGTTGTTTTGCCTGCACATCTACACAATAGTGTTTTGTGAAGGTGTGTGGTGTAGTCCAAGTTTCTGCTTTGCATATGTCATCTAGGGGAATGTTCCCTAAGAATGCCATAGAAGCCCCTAGTTTGCGTGTAGAATGAGCTCTAGGGGGAATGGTTAATGTGCGTTTGGCTTTGATGTAGCATATTTGTATGCATTTAACAATCCACCTTGCAATCCCTGCTTTGGATATGGGATTACCCTTATGAGGTGGGGGAGAAAGCCACAAAGAGTTGTTTGGTTTTCCTAAAGGATTTTGTTCTCTCAATGTAGTAGTGTATTGCTCTTTTAACATCTAAGGTGTGTAGAGCTCGTTCTGCCACTGAGTCTGGTTGAGGGAAAAACACTGGAAGTTCAACAGACTGGTTGAGATGGAAGGCAGATACTACTTTGGGTAAAAATTTTGGGTTAGTCCTAAGAACCACTTTGTTATGATGGATTTGTAAAAATGGTTCTTGTATGGTTAATGCCTGGAGTTCAGTAACTCTTCTGAGAGATGTGATAGCGATTAAAAAGGCCACTTTCCAAGTGAGGAACTGTAGTTCGCATCTGTGGTAAGGACAACGTTTAGGTTCCACACCGGAGAGGGTGGAACTCTTGGTGGAATTATTCTTTTAAGTCCTTCCATAAAATCTTTGATAGCGGGAACTCGAAACAAAGACAAGTGTTGTCTGTTTTGTAGATAGGCTGCTATGGCAGCTAGATGTAGCCTAATAGATGTATATGCTAGGTTACATTGTTGTAGATGCAAGAGGTAAAAGATGATGTTCTGAATGGAAGCATCTAGTGGGTTGATTTTGTCGTGTGTACAATAAATGACAAATCGTTTCCATTTTGCTGCATAGCATGCCCTGGTGGTAGGACGTCTAGCCTCTTTAATAACGTTCATACAGTCTGGCGGGAGGTTAAGGTAGCCAAACTCTAAGATCTCAGGTGCCAGATCGCAAGGTTGAGTTGATTGGGATCTGGATGTCTTATCTCTCCATGGTTCTGAGTGAGAAGCCTGGGTGAGAGGCGTAGTTTTTGATGAGAAACTACTGATAGTTCCAATAGGGTTGTGAACCATGGTTGTCTTGCCCATGTTGGAGCAACAAGGATCATTGAGGGAATGCCGTTTGAGTTTCCGAACCACTAACGGAATGAGTGGGAGAGGCGGAAAAGCGTAAGCAAATTTGCCTGACCAGTTCATCCATAGCACATTGCCTTTGGACAATGGGTGTGGATACCTGGACGCGAAGTTTGGGCATTTTGCGTTTTGATGTGTGGCGAACAGATCTATTTCTGGGTGTCCCCACATATGAAAGAATGGAAGAAGAACTTGAGGATGAAGTTCCCATTCGTGGATCTGTTGTGTTTGACGGCTGAGCAGATCTGCGATCTGATTGTGTACTCCTGGGAGGTGTTCTGCACGGAGATATATCTTTTGCGGAATGGCCCATCTCAATATGCTTTGAGCTAGGTGTGAAAGCTGTAGGGAGTGTGTTCCCCCTTGCTTCTGTATGTAATACATGGCTGTCATGTTGTCTGTACGGACCAGGACAGCTTTCCCTAGGAGGTGTAGTTGAAACGATTTCAACGCTAGGAAGATTGCTAATAATTCCAGGTAGTTGATGTGGAATTGTCTTTGTTGGGGGGGTCCAGATACCCTGAATGGTATGGATTTGGAGATGAGCTCCCCAGCCGGTGTTGTTAGCACTGCGTGTGGGACCGGGTCGAGGAACGACCGCCCTTTGGAAAGGTTTTGAGTGTTCCACCACTGAAGAGAGCAATGGGTGCGGTCGTCTACCAACACCAGATCTGTCAGCTGACCTTGAGCCTGGTTCCACTGACGTGCTAAACATTCCTGTAAGGGACGCATCTGGAGTCTTGCATAAGGGACGAGGAGAATGCAAGAGGCCATCATCCCTATTAATTGCATGAACACACGCGCTGGTAGTGAGTGTTGAGGCTGAAATCTTTGGGCTAGAGCTTTGATGGTGCTTATCCTGACTGGATTGGGATATGCTAGAGCTTTGGAAGTGTTTATTGCAACCCCTAAGTATTGTTGTATGCTGGACGGTTGGAGATGGGATTTGTCGAGGTTTACTGTGAATCCCAAACTGTGAAGCAGTTGAATTGTGCTGTGTATATGTTGGACACAGCTGTTGTGTGATTTCGCTTTTATGAGCCAGTCGTCCAGATAAGGGAAGACATGAATGTGCTGTCTTCTTAAATGGGCTGCCACCACTGCGAGGCATTTGGTAAAGACTCTGGGTGCTGTGGTGACTCCGAATGGGAGAACTTTGAATTGGTAGTGTTGACCATCTATCACGAACCTGAGATATTTCCTGTGAGCGGGATGAATGGGAATATGGAAGTAGGCGTCCTTTAGATCTAGAGTGGAGAGAAAGTCGCCTTGCTGAAGTAGTGGAAGCACCTGTTGGAGAGTGACCATGTGGAAGTGGTCTGATTGGATGTAAAAGTTTAGTGGTCTGAGGTCTAGTATAGGCCTGAGAGAGCAGTCCTTTTTTTGGAATTAGAAAATAGAGGGAGTAGACTCCTGTGCCTTGATGAGGCACGGGAACTGGCTCTATTGCACGTTTTTGTAATAGTGCAAGAACCTCTTGTTTGAGAAGCGTTAGGTGTTCTGATGACATTGGACGCTGTCTGGGAGGAATGTTTGGAGGGGTAGAAGTGAGTTCCAGGCAATAACCATACTTGATAATTTGTCTTACCCACTTGTCTGTTGTGATGGAATTCCAGACAGGCAGGAACTGTGAGAGACGTCCCCGACTGGAGTGGGATGATCGGGGGGAAGCGCAGGAAAGTCATTGCTTGGTATTAGGGGAGCTGCGAGTGTCATTACCCCTGCCTCTGCCCTTGTTGTTGTTACCCCTGTAACCTCCCCTAGAGTATCCTTTGGAAAAGGAGCTCTGATTGGGGCTTTTGTAGGATGAGGATGGGTGTTCTGGTGTATTTGTTTTTGAGCCTGCTCTGTAAAAGGAGCCTCCAGTAGAAGATGACTGCAAGGCTCCCATAGACTTAGCGGTCTCTGTGTCCTTTTTCATCTTTTCTAAAGATGTGTCCACTGCAGGGCCAAAGAGGTGCTCGTGGTCATAGGGCTGATTAAGGATACTGGTCTGCACTTCTTGTTTAAAGCCAGATATCCTGAGCCAGGCATGTCTGCGTAGTAAAACACTAGTATTTACTGCGCAGGACGCGGTGTCTGCTGCGTCTAGCGCACACTTGATGGATGTGTTTGTGATTAGTTTGCCTTCCTGTATGAGGTCATTGGCCTTGTCCTTGTATTGTTGAGGTAGGTGTTGAATGAGCTTTTCCAGCTCATCATAGTGAGCCCTGTCGTATCTTGCCAAGAGGGCTTGTGTGTTGGCTATCTTCCAATAGTTTGCAGCTTGAGACGCCATACGTTTGCCTGATGCGTCTAATAATTTAGACTCCTTGTCAGGAGGTGGGGTGTCACCTGACCCCTGAGAATTTGCCCTTTTACATGCATTAGCTACGACCAGGGAATCTAAAGGGAGTTGACCCTTAATGTATTTGGGGTCACTGGGGGCTGCTTTGTATTTATCTATTCTGGGGTTAAGAACCCTAGCCCTAACCGGGTCTTTAAACACTTCTGGAGCGTGTTTAAGTAGACCTTTCAGCATTGGTAGGAAATGTGACGATTTTTATGGCTGATCAAAGGTTTCTAAGAGAAAATCCTCCTCTACAGGGTCCGAGTGTAAATTTACCCCGTGGTATGTTGCGGCTCTATCTATTAGTTGGGCAAAACCTACATGGTCGTCTGGTGGGGATGGTTTTGAGGGATAAAGATCCGGGTCGTTGTGTAAATCAGGATCGGTATTATAGTCATGCCATGGTTCTGGATCCTGTGGTGGATCATCAATATCTAATGGGACTATATTGTCATCCCCTTGCCCATCCCCATGTCCATCATCACAATCCTCTGGTTGTGGTAGTGGGAAAGTGTGTTCTGGAGAGTGTACTGGAGAAATCAGTAAATTAGGGTTAATGGGTGGAGGAGGAGGTGAAGTATTAGTGCCCATGTGCATCTTCTTTGGAGGAACCGGTGAATATTGCAAATGTTCTGGTTTCCTCTTTGTAGGTGGTGTAGTGACCATATGACCAGTCTTTGGGTGTATACGGATGGTTGTCTGTTTTGGATCTGGGACAAAACGTTCTTCGGATCCGATGCTCTTCTTCGGTGCCGAAGCTTTTTCTTTAGAAACAGTCTTTGGCTGTTTTGGAACAGTGTCCGGTTTAGAAGCTTTTCCTGGCTCCGAACCCTTCGGTGCGGATTGTTTGGGCTCCGGACGTTTTTGTTTCGGAGGTTTAGCTGTGGAAGATTTTTACTTCGATGGTTTCTGCTCCGAGGTCTTCGGTGTCGACGTGTTATCTGGTTGCTTCGGTGCCGAAGGGTCCTTTAGCTGTTTTGGTGCCGAATGTTTTTCCGGTGCCGACGGAGGGCGCGGCATCTCGGACGGCTTAGTTTTCGGTGCCGAGGGTGTTTTTTCGGGACCGAGTGGCTGGCTCGAGCCAGAGCCGGAAGGCTTGTCTTTGTCTTTCGTAGCCGGGCCCGAGGGCGGGGCGTCCGAATTTTTTGTTCGGTGTGGACCTGGGCCCTGAGGCGAAGGTGTTACCGGAGCCTTTGGTATGGGCTTGGGTGGGGCAGGGGTCTCGGTACTCACGGTCCGCTGAGCTGGGGTGACTTAGTCTTCGGCGTCGGAGTCATCTGCTTCAGAGACCGAGACCTGTTCCTTCTGTTCTTGTTCCGGAAGGCTGTCGGGGCCTGGATGGAAGATGTCCGGAACAGAACCGGTTCCTCGGGACATCTCGTGGCGTCGAGCCCGACGATCACGAATGGTCTTCTTGGACTTGAACGATAGACAAGCCTCACAGTTGTCCTCTCGGTGTTCTGGAGAGAGGCACAGATTACAAACGGAGTGTAGGTCCGAGTGTGGGAATTTAGCACCACACTGTGGACATTTCTTGAAGGGAGTCCGTTCCATGGACTTCCGTCGTTACCGGCGCGGGTAGGCCAACGGCCCGCGTCGAAGTTTTCTTCGAGTGTCGAGGGTGCGCGTGGAAAGGAACGCGATCGAGACAATACCGTAGAGTAATAGTGATTGCGCGTCGAAAGGGGGGGGGGGTTGATAACGACACCGACCCGGAGCGCAGCAAGTCACATCCGAACCCGATGGCGGAAAAAAACAATCTGGGGATGGAGCCGATGCCCATGCGCACTGTTGACCTAAGGAAGAGTCACCTGCCTCGTGACTACAAAGACTTGATGGCGATCTATGCAAAAGTATACAATCTGCAGCTCATATGCCTCGAACATGTCTTTCCCTATTTAGTGTGGAGAGTTGTTCGGTCTTGCAATGTAGTCCGAATCGAGACTGCAACTGTACTACCAGTCTTTTGCACAAACTTTATGAAAACAGGTAAGTGAGCTTCAGAAAGAGTATAAATGGGGAGCAGGGGCCCATGAAGTTTAAGGAAGTAATCAAAATGGCTGGTGAAGTTGAGGACTGGTTTGCAGTTTCATAGTCACAAGGTTGTTACCAGTAACATTGTTTATCTGGGACTAATGCAAGAGAGCAAAAAGCCTACAATTTAATTTAGACCCTAAAGGTACTTCAAGTCACCCACCTCAAATTGAGCCCTGTAGTACAATTAGCCCTCATGATCACGTTCTTCAAATATATTGTGCTCAGTTGTCCAGCTCTTCTTAGAACAACTGAAAGTTCTTTCTGGTTTTCACTGGTTCTTGCAACAATTACATTTAAATGTCAAATACCACTTTATTGTCTGAATCATCCTTCCTCCTTTTGAACTGAGCCAGTAGTCTCACAGCCCTTTTCTGGCTGCCTGGTATAGAATCTAGATTTCATGTTCGGGTAAAAAAAAAAAAAAATGTAAGTCCGTTTTTATATAGCGCAGCTACTCACCCTTACGGGTCTCAAGGCGCTGGGGGCCGTCGTGGAAATTAAGTGAGCTATTGCCCAGAGTCACATGGTGCTGAGCTGAGCTGCCGCCAGAGCTGGGGATCGAACCGTGAACCCTGTGCTCCGAAGTAAGCTGCCCTGGCCGCTGCACCACACCTCTCCACTACTACTTCTGTTCAAAGGATTTAAGAATTTTTTCTTTACATAGACCTTCCACCTTCTAAAAATGTGTTATAAATGGAATAAGAGTTGAAACCATAGAAGAAGCAGATTTGAAAGAGGGAATACAAAGGGATTATGCTACTTACCCTGTAAGCAACTGTAGGTGGCATATAGTGCTGTAGATTCACATGCTCTGTATACTCCTGCCATCTTGTGTTGGGTCCGGAGTTATGCAAGTTGTTTTTCTTCAAAGAAGGTCTTTCGAGTCACGAGACTTGGTGACTCCTCCTCACGGTGATACTGCACGTGGGCATGGACTCCTTTGTTAGATTGTCTCTTTCTCACTCGCCTGCGGGAAAACAGAGTGTGTAAGAACAAAGATGTCCATGCTAAATGTAAATGTATCTTATAAGCATGAAATGTAACTGCAACGGCTATAGGCGTCTGGGGAGGAGGGAGGGCACATGTGAATCTACAGCACTACATGCCATGAACAGATGCTTACAGGGTAAGTAACAATCTGTTCCATGGCATGTGTGGCTGTAGATACACATGCTCTGCATAGACTGTAAAACAGTCCCTTTTTAGAAGCAGAGGCTAGCTTGTGGGAGTTGCATTTGTTTGGAAAAGAGTGCCTAGCACTGCCTGACCTACAATGGCTTGTTGGTGTGCTAAAACATCCACACAAGTAAATGTGTGCGGGGTAGTCCATGTAGCTGCTTTGCAAATGTCAGCTATGGGAATATTCCCTTTTTATGAGTGGAGTGTGCTCGGGGAGTAACTGGTAAAGTTCTTTGGGCCTTAATGTAGCAAGTCTGAGTACATTTGACTATCCACATGGCTATGCCCGATTTGAATATATAGGGTTGCCTTTATGAGGTGGAGAAAAGGCTACAAAGAGTTGCTTTGTGTTTCTGAAAGTTTTAGTTCAATCTATGTAGAACATGCATGCTCTTTTTACGTCTAGAGTATGAAGAGCTCTTTCCGCTAATGAATCAGGGTTAGGGAAGAAAACCGGGAGCTCAATGGATTGTTTTATATGAAATTGAGAGACTACCTAAGGTAGGAACTTTGGATTAGTTTGAAGAACTAATTTCTCTATGTATTTGGAAGAATGGTACTTCTAAGGTTAAAGCCTGGAGCTCTCTGACACGTCGGAGTGAAGTAATGGCTACTAAGAATGCCACCGTCCATGAAAAAAATTGAAGGGAGCATGAGTGAAGAAGCTCAAAAGGGGGACCCAGGAGTCTGGTTAGAACTATGTTAAGGTTGCAAGAGGGTGCTGGAGGAACCCGAGGAGGAATGACTCTTCATATCTTCCATAAAGGCTTTAATGACTGCGATTTTGAATAGTGAGAGATGGTGTCTGTTTTGTAGATTAGCAGCCATTGCAGCAAGGTGTAATCTAATGGAAGCATATATGCAAAATGAGCCTTTTGTAAAGGAAGTAGGTAGCAAATAATGTCTTGCACCGTAGTTTTCAATGGAGCAATTTGTTTAAGTTGACAGTAGTCAACAAAACTGTTTTCACTTTGCAGCATAGCATGCTCTAGTTGTGGGTTTATGTGCTTGTTTAAGAATGCTCATACATTGTTCAGGCAAATTAAGATAGCCAAACTATGACCTCAGGAGCCAAATTGCTAAATTGAGCGCTTTGCGATCTGGGTGTCTGATTTGTCTTTGATTCTGAGTGAGGTCAGGCCTGTTGGGGAGCTTGTCGTGAGGAACCACTGAGAGATCCAGCAGTGTTGTGAACCAGGGCTGACGAGCCCAAGTGGGAGCTACTAGAATCATAGTGAGAGATGTTTGCCTGAGTCTACGAACCAGAAAGGGAATGAGAGGGAGAGGTGGAAAAGCATGGCCAAATATCCCTGACCAACTAATTCATAGTGCGTTGCCCTTGGATAGTGGGTATGGGTTCCTGGAGGAAAGGTTTGGGCATTTTGCGTTTTTGGCTGTGGCGAAAAGGTCTAGTTGAGGAAATCTCCATCTTTGAAAGCAGGAAAGGAGGACTTGCTGGTGGAGTTCCCACTCATGGGTCTGCTGCTGCATCCTGTTGAGGAGGTCTGCAAAGTCATGGTCTGCTCCTGGCAGACATTCCGCCAAGAAATTAATGTGGTGGTGAAGAGCCCAGTTCCATATGGTCTGAGACAGCTGTGATTGTTGAGAGGAACGTGTCCCCCTATTTTTGTAAGTAATACATGGTTGTAATATTGTCCGTCCGGACTAGGACAACCCTGTGAGAGTTGAGGAAGGAAAGCTTTTAGCATAAAGAAGATCGCTTCGAGCTCCAGGTAGTTGATGTGTAGGGATTCATCATTGGCATCCCACAGATCTTGTACTGTGAGGTCCTGTAGATGAGCACCCCAACCCATCTCCGATGCGTCTGCTGTGAGAGTGAGGTGGGAAACAGGGCCCGGAAAAGGCCGCACTTGTAGCAGGTTGCTGGTGCTCCATTGCAGAGAACGGTGAGTATGGCGGTCTATCAACACTAGATCCTTGAGGTGACCCTGCTATTGAGACCACTGACGAGCTAGACATTGCTGCAGAGGTAGCATGTGCAACCTCGCGTGAGGAACGATGGCAATACAAGAGGCGATCATCCCTAGCAGACGCATCACTGTACGAACTGTGAAAGTTATTTTTGGCTGGAACTGTGGTATCGTGAACTGAAAGTTCTGAACTCGAGCAGGATTGGGATACGCTAGTCCTGTGTGTTTAGGATGGCCCTTAGGTACGGTTGAATTTTAAGAGGTTGAAGATGAGACTTGGGAACGTTTATTGTGAACACTAGTCTGTGAAGTAGATCCACTGACAATTGAGTGTACTGTTGACACTGAAGGTGGGTACTGGCTTTGTTGAGCCAATCATCCAGGTATGGAAATACATGAACGTTTTGTCTGTGCAGATGTGCTGCAAATACTGGCAAGCATTTTGTGAAAACCCGAGATGCTGTGGTCACCCGGAATGGTAGAACTTTGAACTGGTAATGTTTGCCTGCTATGACAAATTGGAGGTATTTTCGGTGAGCAGGGTGTATTGGTATATGTAGGCTGTCCGGTTTAGGGTTTAAACCTATAATAACTGATAAAACCCCACTGAAAGAGAAATAGCCCTCACCAGTGAAAACATATAAACACTGAAAAAACACCTGCACAACCACAAACTAAATGCCATTCAAAGAAAGGAAAAAGAGAGAGAAAGTCATTTGTTTTCTTCCTGAAGAGGCCAATACAATGCAACTTTGTTATACAAGCTAGCAGTAAGAAAGACTGGGCTAACATTATTCTGCTTGAGTTTTGTTGTTTAGGTATGCCACTAAAATATTGTTTTTTCTTCCTTTTGCTTTTTCAGTTTTGTGGTCTTTGGTCTAAAGATGCAGGGTTTAGAAGCATGTTTTAGGTCTTGTTTAACTATTTTATAAACTGTAGAGAATCAGGAAATATCAAAATCATATTTGATATTTTGGCTGCTTTGATTCTTTCACTGATGGGTAAAATGGCTGGTTTCATAAGAATCTCTCCTAATATGCGTCATCTCATTTACCCACAGAGAATGGGTAAATACCCTTAATACATCAGCCCTCAGTTTCTAGTGGGTCAGTATTGATAGTAGGTGAATTCCCAATACCTCAGGCTTTAAACATTCAATGCAAGGTATAGTGACAAGTATATGTAAAAAGAGCGCTATCACCAAGCATCTGGGATAGTGGTGAAAACAGGACACCAGACTTTTGGAAAACATGTAACAGTGTCACTTGGAATGCTCTGCAAAAAGGTTCTTTCCAAGTTCAACAAAGACTGGAGTGATATTGTTTGTATTTGCAGTAATTCAGCTACGTATATGAAAAAGTTGTGTGATGACCTGTCAAAATTGATACTTGAGTTGAAGTGATTTCCTGTAAGAGATCCTTGCCACTTGTTAGATGGTATGCTGAAAGCATCTTTACAATCTTCAGAGTTAATGAGGAATGCTATTGACTTTTTAGTCCATTCTGGTGCACTGTTTTCTTATGCACAGGAACTAAAACGCAAACATTTATCATTTTGTGCTTTGTGTGGCATCAAAGAAAGAGTCATCCCAACTGTGTCCCTTAGCAGGTGGTTCTCAGTCCAAGGGGCTATGAATGCTATATTATCCATGTGGCGACCGTTTACAGAATTTTTGCTGAGTGATGATGCCAAAGGCAAGAAATGTGAGGATCTTTGGTCGCATTTTGATAGTGATGTGAAAAAAGTACACTCTACTGCATTCTTAGATTTTTACAGGAAAACATAACTGCTGTAGTGGACATAATAAAAAAACTAGAGTCTGAAAAAACACTTGTCTGCCAAGTGTTCAGCATAATTGGTATAGATGTGAAACATCTCCTTGAGAGTAGGCTGGGCGACACCTTTAGTGACTTTGGCACTGCAACATGTTCCATGTTAGAGTGCTTACCACTTGGTAAGCAAAGCAATGTTGAAGAGCAATTCAGGAACATTTATTTTACAATGTATGAGAAATGGCTTGCAATGAGGCATAGAAATGTCCCTTCACCACCAATGGCATTAGAAGTCAATGAAACCTCACTGTGGTACTCTGTACAAGTTCTAGATCCCTTCCGTAAAGGGGAATTTCCTCTGTATTTTCAAAAGTGCTGCTTCATTTTTGACCGCTTCAATAACTCTGAAGGCATAAGCGCCCAGCTCAACGCAAATGTTGCAGAACGAATAGTTTACCTGTCGGTGTAGTTTTGCAGCTTGAAGACTTTCTGGATTCACTATGCTGTGCATTATTCCGCCATCTCGTGGTTGGGTCCGGATTCGTAGTCTTTTCTTTCTTTTTTGTTTTGTTGTTGGCCCAGGTGGGCGGCGACGCCCCCACCATTTGGTGTCCTCGGTGACGTCGTCGCGCTTCCTGCGGAAGCTCCCACCTTTGGTCGCCATCTTCGGATTCTTTTTTCTTTTCCTCTTATTGGTTTGTAGTCTATGTCTTTTTCTTTTATCCTTCTATTTTTCTTTTGATCCCTCTAAACCTTTTATGTAGTCTAGTTTTACCCTTAACCTCCTATGTTATCTTCCTGGCGGAGGCGGGTGGGATCACTTGTGAATCCAGAAAGTCTTCAAGCTGCAAAACTACACCGACAGGTAAGAAACTATTCGTTTTGCAGCGTGAATCTTTCTGGATTCACTATGCTGTGCATAGACTTTGTAGCGGTTTTGTGTTATTGCGGTGGTTGGGTGGAAGATGAGCATTGGTTACAGCACATTTTCAGCAACACCTTCTGTCCTACTTGTGCCTCTTTGTTCATCTGGATATCCACACAGTAGTGTTTGGTCAACGTGTGCACGGAAGACCATGTTGCCGCCTGGCAAATGTCTTGGATAGGTGTGTTCGCTAGGAACGAAACCGTTGCTCCTTTCTTCCTTGTTGAGTGAGCCTGGGCGGCTCCCTCTAATTCTTGTCCTGCCTGCTTGTGGCAGAGTTGTGTTGCCTGTGCAATCCATCGTGCTATGGTATTTTTGTTACTGGTCGTCCCAAGAAACTGCTTGCGAAGGAAACGAAGAGTTGTTTTGTTTTCCTGCATTCCTTTGTCCTTTCTATGTAGTGCATCACTGCCCTTCTGGCGTCCAGCGTGTGTAGCGCCTTTTCTGTGGGCGTTGATGGTTTCTGGAAGAAACTTGGTATCTGTATTGTCTGGTTAATATGGAACCGCGACACCACCTTTGGCAGGAAGTGTGGGTCCGTTCTCATGACAATTCTGTCCTTGTGTATTTGCAAGTAGGGCTCTTGTAGTGTAAGAGCCTGCAGTTCACTGACCCTTCGCAGTGACGTGATAGCCACCAAGAATGGCGTCTTTAGTGTGAGCATGTGCAGTGTAGTCTTGTGTATGGGCTCAAATGGTGATTATCAACTGTGTTAGCACAGTGTTGAGGTTCCAGCTTGGGGCTGGCATCCTTTTGGGGGGGGGGGGGCTATCTTTTAGCCCCCTCCAGGAATCTTTTGACCACCTGGGAGGTGAAGAAACCTTTCCCCGCTTCTCCCCTGGTGTAGGCCACTATGGCTGCTAAGTGAACCCTTAGTGACGAGTAGCTCAGCCCGCTGTGTAGTAGGTGCGTTAAGTATTGTAGTACCGTTGATTCTTTTGTGACCTTTCGTTGCAGTCCCTCTTTAAGGCACCACTGCGAGAACCTTTTCCACTTTGCAATGTAGCACTTCCTTGTAGTGGGTCTCCTTGCTTCTCTGAGTACTGCCATAGTGCTTGGTGGTAGCTTGAGGTGTGCGAATTCTAGGTCCTCAGGAGCCATGCTGCTAGGCTGAGGCTCTCTGGTTCTGGGTGGAGCACTTTTCCGTCTTGCATTGTCAGGAGGTCTTTCATTCTGCTGAACCCGTGCGCTGGTTCCTGCGCCATTTCCATTATTTGTGAGAACCATGACTGTCTGGCCCACTGAGGTGCCACCAGTATGAGTGTCATGCTGCTGCTCCATCATTTGCTGAGTACCTTGTGTAACAGTGGTATCGGGGGGAAAAGCGTATGCAAATTCGTTCGACCAACTTATCCATAGCGCATTCCCTAGGGACCTTTGGTCCGGTTGTCTGGATGCGTAATGTTGGCATTTTGCATTCTGGAGTGTTGCAAACAGGTCTATCCGTGGTGTACCCCATTTTTGGAACAGCCGCTGCACTTCCTGTTGGTTGAGCTCCCATTCGTGGGATGCCGACGTCTGCCTGCTGAGTCCGTCTGCTTCTACATTGTCTATTCCTGGAAGGTGTATTGCCAGTAGGTCTATCCTTAGAGGGATGGCCCATCTCCAAATCTCTTGTGCCAGGCTTGATAGCGGTGCTGACTGTGTTCCACCTTGTTTGTTGATGTAGAACATGGTGGTTGTGTTGTCTGTTTGTATCAGCACTCTGTGGCCGTAAAGCTGCTTCTGAAAGGCTCTTAAGGCTAGGAACACAGTTTTTAGTTCCAGGTAGTTGATGTGTCTCACTGCATCTTGTTGTGACCACAGCCCCCTGACGCGGAGTCTGTCCATGTGCGCGCCCCAGCCCTGCTGTGAGGCGTCTGTTGTGATGGTCACTGTTGGAGTTGGCTGTGTGAATGGCTTCCCCTGTAATATGTTCTCTTCCTTCCACCACGCTATTTCTCGCTGCACTGCGTGTGTGACAACCACTAGATCTTCCCAACTCCCTGTTGCTTGTGACCACTGTTGCTGTATCCATTCTTGGAACGGTCTCATGTGCAGCTTGATATTTGGGACTAGGTGGATGCATGATGCCATCATCCCCATTAGTCTGCTCACCGTCCTCACTGTCAGAACTTGCCCCTTGCGGTAATGACGTGTTTCCCTCAGGAGCGCTATAGTTCTCTTGTCGCTGGGGAACACTTTGGACTGTGTGCTGTCGATTTGTGCCCCTAAGAATATTTTGATCTGCTGCGGTTCTGTTGACGATTTCTCCCAATGTATTGAGAAACCTAGTCTGGACAGTGTTTGTATGACTTGTTTGATGTGATCTTTGCAGTGCCTGTATGATCCTGCTTTCACAAGCCAGTCGTCGAGGTACGGGTATACATGTATGCCCTTTCTCCGTAGGTGCGCTGCCACTGCTTCTAGGCATTTTGTGAACACCCTTGGTGCGGACTTGAGCCCGAAGGCTAGCACTGTGAACTGGTAGTGATTCTGGCATATCACGAATCTTAGTAGACGTTTGTGTTTGTGGTTGACGGGTATGTGCAGATATGCGTCTTTCATGTCTATGGTCGCCATGTAGTCCCCTTGTTGGATTTGGGGTATTACTTCCTGAAGTGACGTCATTTTGAATTTTTGAGTTCTTACGAACTTGTTCAGGAATTGGAGGTCCAGTATTGGCCTTAGTGTTTCGTCTACCTTTGGCACTAGGAAGTTCGTTGAGTAAACTCCCTTGTTCCTTTCGTTTATTGGAACTGGTTCTATTGCTCTTTTTTTTAGCAGCTCCTCTGCTTCTAGACGTAGGAGGGCGAGCTCCCTTGCGGGGAGTGGCCGGTGTCTTGGTTTTCTGCCCTGGGGGTGTTTTTGGAGTTCTATGCAGTATCCGTGCTGTATGATGTTCAGTATCCACTTGTCCGTGGTAATCTCTCTCCATTGTGTGAGGAAGTTTCCTATTCGGCCCCCACCGGGGTTGTATGCTCGGTGGTTATTTGTTTGCTGTGTGTGTTTCTTATTTTTCCTTCTGTTGACTTCTCCTCTCCCTTGGTGTTGATAGGGGAGGGTTTGGTTTCTTTGCGGAGTCACTTTGAGGTGGGCTGCTGACCCCCTCTTCGGGAATGTCCCCGTCCGTACCCGCGTCCTCGAAAGGACCGTCCTCTGGGTTGATACTGCCAATTTTGCTGTTGTTGTCCCTGCTGGCTTTGGCCCTGGTTGTTCCCCTGGTATCCTTGTTGGGGAGATTGGTGGGAAGTGGCGGGCGCATTGCCACCTCTACCATTGGGCCGCCTTGAGGGGGTTCCTCTTCTCATCCCCCTGAACTGCAGTGCTCCCATGGACCTCGCAGTTTCGTTGTCTTTTTTAAGCTGCGTCAACTTCTCGTCGACTGGAGCTCCAAACAGTTTCTGGCCGTCGAATGGCGTGTTCAGGATATTGCTTTGTACCTCAGGTTTGAAACCCGAGATCCTGAGCCATGCGTGTCTCCTTTCAGTCACCCCTATCATCATCTGCCTGATGGGAGTTCTCTGCTGCGTCCAAGGCTGATTTTAGGCAAGTGTTTGCGATAGCCTTGCCCTCTTCCACTAGGTGATTAGACCTTTGTTGGTGTTGTTGTGGCAGGTGTGTTACGAGCTGGCTCATTTCATCCCAATGCTGGTATGCATGCCTGCTGATGAGGGCGTTGGAGTTGGCGATGCGCCAGTGTATGGCTGCGTTCCTCTCCACCTTTCGTCCTGTGAGGTCTATTCGTTTGCTCTCCTTGTCTGGAGGTGGACCTGTGTTAGTGGGCACATTGGCCCTTTTCCTGGCCGTTGCCGTGATAATGGAGTCTGCTGGTACTGACCCTTGGATGTACGCAGGGTCTTTTGAGGAGTGTTTGTACTTTTTTTCCCTCCTTGGTGTAACAGCCTTGCAGACTGCCGGTTCTTTGAAGGCCTCCCTTCCCTGGTCCAGGACGCTAGGAAGCATGGGTAGGAACTGGGACCTGGTTTGTTGAGGAAGTAGGGTTTCCAAAAGGAAACATGCCTTCGCCTTCTCCTCTTGCATTTCGACGCCATACGTTGCTGCAGCCTTTTGGACGACCACATTGTAGACTCCAATGTCGTCTGGCGGCGAAGGCCTCGAGGGATAAGAGTCTACCCCTTCTTCTGGTGATTCTGCGTCGAGGTCTTGCCAGTCTAAGTATTGTGCTTCCGAGGGCGTCGAGTCCCAGTAAGACTGGAACTCTTCTTCGCCTTCGAAGTAGTAGTCCTCTTCGCCCTGTTCGTCGAGCGGTTCGGGGGTTCGATGTCTTCGGTGTCGCCCTTCCCGAGTGCTTCGCGTGATGGCTTCGACGGAATGGCGTATAGCTTCATTTTTTCGTCGAAGTCTTTTTTCCGTTGCAGGATGCTCGCCATCTCTGCTTCGAGCCTTCTCTTTTTCTTCTCCATCTCGTGGACCTTTTCGGCGTCGATGGCTGAAGCGCCCCTCTTCGCGGTCTCGGGCGTCGAGGATGACGCCGGGCCTTCTTTTCTGGGAGTCGAGGCTTCCTTTTCGGAGGTTACCTTCGACGCCCTTGGTTTTTCGGAGGCTTTTGCCGATTGGGAGTCCTTCCCAAAGGATCCGCTCAGCTGTTTGTCCTTGGTTGCTGTTGTCGAGTGTTTCGGCGGCAACGCTCCCTTCGAGGACTTGGCTTCACTTCTAAGAGTGTCGCTCGGGGCCTTGGCTTCACTCTTTCGAGCGTCGCTTGGGTGCTTCGGGGTTGACGTCTCCCTTACCTCCTTCGACGTTTTCTTGTGGACCTCGACGACTGAGCAGTCCTCCGGACCCTCTGCGATGTTGTCTTCCTCTCCACTCGAGAGGCCCAGGTCTCGGAGCGATGGAGCTGGTCCCTGGCCCTGCATGTTGTAGTTAGCCCTTCTTTGCCTCTCTCTCACCCGGAGGGTTTCGGGGTGAACGCCGAACACGCGTTGCAGTTTTCGCTGATGTGGTCGAGCGGCAAGCAGAGGTTGCAGACTGGGTGCTGGTCCTTCTGGGCGTACTTGTGGTGACAGTTTTGGCAAAACTTAAACGGTGTCTTGTCCATACCCGCGCTCAGGGGGCCCCCTGTGAGCGCATTCTCTGTAGGCGTCGAGATTTTGGTCGTGGACCTTCTACCTCGTCCTTCTCGTCGCCTCCGGTACTCGTCTCCTCGTCCGGTGTCTCAGGAAACGATCCTCTGTGGTGATTATTGAATTTGAGATTCTTCGTCCAAACTTTCTGAAACTTCTCGTCGACGATCCAGACCCCACGGCGGAAAAAAGAATCTGAAGATGGCGACCAAAGGTGGGAGCTTCCGCAGGAAGCGCGACGACGTCACCGAGGACACCAAATGGTGGGGGCGTCGCCGCCCACCAGGGCCAACGACAAAAAACAACAACAAAAAAAAAAAGAAAGAAAAGACTACGAATCCGGACCCAACCACGAGATGGCGGAATAATGCACAGCATAGTGAATCCAGAAAGATTCACGCTGCAAAACCTGCCCTGAGAATCGCAATCTTCAACTGCACCTGTATTGGCATGGAAAGCTATGTCAGTGGCCAGAGATAACAAATTGTGTACTAGCTGTTTTGGCGTTGCCCGTCTCAAGTGCCAATGTTGAGAGGGCCTTTTCACAGAAGTTTACATGGCGCACATGACCAAAGACTCACTGAAGAAATATTGTATGGTGTACTACAATAAGTTTAATTTGCAAAAATCTATTTGGACCTCATATACACTATACCTACACCGCCTATATACCATGCGCTAACAGTGCAGAAAGCAAGCCATAATAAAAGCAAAACGTTCCATATACACCAGAAAAACACTTTCTGTTTTTAGTGGCGCGAAAATGTGTAACCACTGATGACAACTGTTTTTTTAAGGTATTGAAATCACTTGAAAACACTGGAAAAAACCCCACCAGAATTTACCAAAAATAGAAACTGAAAACAGGAAAGCCTAGGTATATGAAAGTAGGCTTCCTTTAGGCCTAGTGTAGCCATAAAGTCGCCCTGTTGGAGAAGTGGGATAACATCCTGTAGGTTCAAGGGTCTGAGATCTAAGACTGGACTTAGTGACCTGTTGTAGGAAGCTCTCTCTTTATGTAGAATACGAATAACTAGGTTTAACGTGTAAAGAGTCCAGAGATTATCCCTAGAAGTGTACAGGGCTCACTGTAAACCCAAAGTGCTCTATTTGTGGTAGTGTGGTCGAGCAGCCTTGGGCCTCACACAGAGGAGTGTAAGACATTTGTTATGCACACAGTGATTAATAAATAGCACACAACTCAAAAAGGAGATCCACATCAATTTTATAAAAATAAGCTTCTTTCAAGATTTATTTTAAGACCAAGAAATACGTAAAAAGGTAAGTACGATTTTCATAAGAAATACTTTTCACTTTAAAAAGTGGACACTTGTTGCAATTTTTAGTTCAGCAATGTTAGCCTACGGGAGGAAAACAAGAATGAGGTTTTGCTGGTAAGTATACAACTTACAGTATTGGTTTTCAGGATGAAGAATCAGCACCAGGCAAGGTTCAGGTAAGTAGCAAATCTGCACCTCCAGCGGCACGGGGTGGCTGGTTGCACGGTTCAAATGCGGAATCTGGCGCCAATTTTATCCAATGGAGAAAGGGGGTAATAGAAGAGATGCTGCTCATGGGTGAGTAGCACGGTTTGGCAACCCAGTCTCCAGGGGTTAAGGTAAGCACAAAGAGGGGGGGGGGGGGTGCACAAGGCAGCACCAAATGAACACCCTCAGCAGCACAGAGCTGGCCAGGTGCAGAGTGCCAACACTGCGTCGGGCACCCAATGCAAACCAATGGGGGAGATTGGTTTTAAAGAAAGGCTGCAGGCTCAGGCCAGGAAGACGAACGAAGAAACCCCACAGCTGCCCAGGTAAGTAGTAATGCTAGGGGATGTAGGGACACAGTTGGTCAAGCTCTCCAATGCGCAGGGGCTTCGGGTGCAGGGGTGTCCTTAGGCATTGTGAAAAGTCTTACCGGGCAGGTCACGTCAGGGGGAGTCTTCGAGTTCAGGCTGCAGGCGTCGAGGGGAAGTCCGACAGGGGTCAGCCCACGGTGGTCTCTTGCTCAGAAGCGCTGGGGAACCTTCACAGGATCGGTGGGCCACTTGGACTTAGGCCATGGGCATCAGGTGCAGGGGTGGGCCGGCGATGGTTTCGCGGTTCCTCAGGGCAGAGTTCTTTAAAGTTGGTTTCTTCTGAACAGGTCTGCTGTTCCCGGGCGATCTTGATCTTTGTCGAAGGCAGGTAGTCCTCCCAAGGCTTTGGAGGTCGCTGGGCTGCAGGGCAGGTTTTCTTTTGGTGCAGGTCGAGGGCTGCAGACAGGCCAGTAGGGCTGGGGCCAAGTCAGTTGGTGTATGAGAAAGTGCCTCTTTTTACATGGTTAGCCCCCACTTTTCGCTTGGTATTGATGTGGTTTTGACTGTAGTGCACAGGGTCCCTGCCAACCAGGCCACCTGTGCCAGTGCTTCTTCACCTAAAAACTATTCCACAATTGGCCCTTCAGGCCCCCTGTAAGTCCCTACCAAATGGTACCTGGGTACCTAGAGCATTGGGACTGAAGAGGGTCCCCTAGGAACCCCTCACCTAGGCCATGCAGACTGCCACTGCAGCATCCATGGTATGGTACAGATAAAAACGACACAGTCGACATGGCACACTGCATGTGTGCCATGCCAACTAGCACTGCCTAAAGTAGAAGTAAGTCACCCCTCTAGCAGGCCTTCCAGCCCTAAGTCAGGGTGCACTATACCACAGGTGTGGGCATATCTGCATGAGCAGATATGCCCCTGCAATATTTAAGGCCATTCTTAGATATTGTAAGTGCCAGGGAAGCCATAGAGAGTACCTGGGCTGGAAACTCGACAACTCGAGTTCCCCAGCACCATGATGGCTTCTCTGAACCCAGGAGTGTTTGGTATCAAACTACTCCTCTCAATAAACCCTGCACTGATGCCAGTGTGGGATTTATTGTACCATGTACTCGGAGGGCACCTCAGAGGTGCCTCCTGAAATCCTACCAACCCTGGTGCGGTCCCGGACTGGCTGTAGACACCATCAGACATGTTTCTGGACCACTGGGTCGAGAGGCTCTGCTCTCTAGGACCAGAAACAATGTACATCCTGGGCGGAGATGTCACACCTCCTCCCCCAGGATGGGCACAGTCCTCGAGAGGGAAGCTTCAAAGCCCTGCCGCCTGTGGAATGCGACCCCCCAGCCTCTGCTATTAGTATCAGATGGCGGCCCCCTGGGGGAACTCGCTGGGACGGTGGGCCACTCGAACTCGGGCCGTAGGCGACGGGTGCAGTGGTGGTTCCAGGCGTCGGGTTTCTTTGTCCTCAGCAGGCTCAGAGTCGTCTTGGGAGTTTTCTTTGAACAGAGCTGCTGTTCACAGGAGATCCGGTCTTTGTTGAAGGCAGTCAGTCCTCCCAGGGTTCTGGAGGTCGTTGGCTGCAGGACAAGGCGACTTTTGGCGCAGGATCTCTGGAAACTGCAGACGGGCCGGTAGGGCTGGGGCCAAGTCAGTTGTTCTCTGCAGTCTCCTCTGCTGGGCGTCTTCTTTCGTCCTTTGCGTTGCAGCGAGCATGCGCTGCTCGCTCTGCGAGACATTGTGGATGAGGAGATTTCAGAAGAGGACTTGAAGCCCCGCCCCTCTTTTTCACTGGCTGGCGTCATCGTTTATGTAAAACGGTGGCCTCCGATTGAAACTGAGGCTTTTTGGTTGCCGCCCTTTCCCCTTTTCGTCCGGCCCATCCGGACTGGATCGTCTGCCTTTCGGCTGTCGTGAAGCACTTTCTTATCTTTAGGAGGCGTGTACTGCCGGCTCATGTTTCCGACAGCTTGTTCACTGTAGCCCGCAGGCACATTGCGTGCGCAGGCATTTCTGTACCTCGTGCTGGTCAGCAGTTTCAAGACTCGGCCTCGGGCTGACCGCGGGACTCGAGACCCAAAAATACAGACTGCCTGATATTTTCAGGGTTGTTCCTGTTGTATACCCGGGGTTTGGTACAAGGCGTGAGAGAGCAGGCGTGTGGTGTGTGCGTTTCAGCGCGTGCGGTTTCCGGCCGTGCATTCTGTTGGCAGCGGCTCCTCTTCCACCTCCCCCGCGCTGTGTCTGCACCCTCCAGAGGCCCTCTCCAGTCCCCTCGGCCGTGCAGCCTGGCTCCCCATGCCTTCACGCCGGGATTTGCCGCCGGCATTAGTCCCATAAGCCCCTGTCCCGGGCAGTCCTGTCCGGGGCAGCGTGCGTGTCAAATCCGCTGCAGCGGGGAAGGATTACGGGTCACGGAGGGAGCAGGGAGGCCAAATCGCTCATTCAGAGAATCGGGGCGGGGGCCGCAGGGGCCTGCGCATGATATGAAGCAGCCGTTCATGTGGGGCTTACTCGCTAGAGCCAGTGGCCACCTGGGAAAGGGTTTCAGAAGCGCCACTTGAGACCAAGGGTTTGGGGTCGGGGTGGTGTTTGTTGCGCTGGGGCCGCATCACCTCGAGTTCAGGGGCTGGAGAGGGAGTGAGTCCGAAGGACACAGGGTGATGGGGGAAGACGGCAGGTGCCCCCCTGTCGGAGCAGATTTGGCACCATAGACCGCTACACGAGCATGGGGGTCAAGGGAATTTGGAAGTATTTATAACAAGCTGAAACACTTCATGCCCATCGCCTGTCGTCATCTGGGGGATTGCAGAGTGTGGCGTAGGGTTGTGCACTTGAATTGTGCCTATTGCCGGCATCGCTGGTGGTGCCAGGGTGTAGGTTTCTGTACCCGGGGCTCTGGCGCAGGGTAACCTGACCCCCCCCCCACGTAGTGTGGTAAAGTTGTGTCGCGCCCCCCCCTTAGTGTGGTAAAGTTGTGGCCCCTCCGTCGTGAGTAAATGAACATTACATCTGCAGCCTCGGAGGCGGGTCTCTTTCCCCGCGCCCTGTTTCCACATTCCTCGGGTTGGAATCCCTCCCTCTGACGGTGTCATCGTCATTACCCCCCTCCCCCGGCCCCCACCTCTTCTTCTGCCGCTCACTCCTCCCCCTGCTCGGGTAGGAACTAGTTATCAGCGCTCACTCCAGACTCCTGCGGGGATGGGGTGGGGGTTAATGGCAGGGTGTGTGTACGTGTGTGTGTGTGGGGGGGTAGGGGGGGCACACATCGGGGCAGAGCTCACTTTACTGCAGGACAGGGGTTGCTGAAGTGATCCCTCGATCTGCTGCAGCGGACAGGATCATTCTCTGGAGTGGGGCACCTTGATGACTCACTGTGTGATCCTGTGGCATGCGGAGACCTGCGCAGCGTTAGTCACTCACAGTCCAGTCCAGGGCCTGTGAGTAGCTCTAAGCCTACAGCTACACATCTCTCCACGCCCTCTGGTGTGCAGTAACTGCCCCGCCCGGCATGATCTGCAGTTATACAGGCCTCTCAGCTCCCTTCCGCCTGCTCTCTACTCAAAGACCCTACAAGGTCTCGCTGTACCCTGCCTCTGTGGGTGTCTGTACCTATAGGTGCGTTTATATAGCGCTTCATGCCCCCGACGAGCACTATATCCCCCCCTGGAGCAGTGGCAGTATGGGGAAGTAGGGTGACTGACGCCAGCCAGAGCAGACACACGTGGAAAGCTCAACAGCCGGACTTGTATTTACCAACTTTGAAGTGAGGTGAGCGCCGAGGGCGCGGCCTGCAAATCCCTTAGGGAGGGGCCTGCTCCAGCGGGGGCTCCTCTAACCCGAGGTTGGGGCTGGCTCAGTTACCTGCACCTACAGGGTCTGCTCAGGTGGGGGCAGGTACGTGAGGGTGGGGCTGGCTCAGTTACCTGCACCTCACTGGAGGGCAGGGTCTGCTCAGGTGGGGGCAGGACTTACCTGAGGGCGGGGCTTGCTCGGGTACCTTCACCTTCCTACGGGGAGGGAGGCAGCACTAACGTGAAGGCGGGCCTGGTTCGGGTACCTGCACTTCCCTGAGGGGAGAGGGCGGCTGGGTCTGGCCAGGTGGGGGGGCAGCACTTCAAAACACACAAGATGATGGACTGAATGCTGCACATTGGCAAACATTCACCCCCAGTCACAGATCTGGGTTTAATCCATCGTTATTTTGCTTCACCACGCCACCCCAGTTCAGACATAGCCATATGCAAATCAGTCTTGACCCTGTGCCTCATGGGAACAGTCCAGACCGAACTGCCAAGCCATGTCTTCCCTGGACCGGAATCAAGCATCCTAGGACCGGTTTCAGGCTATCAGCCTTCATCAGCCAGGATAGCTTGACTCCAGTGGCGTAGTGAGCACGGGACCCACGTCTGGGCATACCCTTCCCACTTAGGGCGAAATGCAAAACACACAAGATGATGGACGGAATGCTGCACATTGGCAAACATTCACCCCCAGTCACAGATCTGGGTTTAATCCATCGTTATTTTGCTTCACCACGCCACCCCAGTTCAGACATAGCTCCCTGCCGCCTGCTCTCTACTCAAAGACCCTACAAGGTCTCCCTGTACCCTGCCTCTGTGGGTGTTTGTACCTATAGGTGCGTTTATATAGCGCTTCATGCCCCTGACGAGCACTATATCCCCCCTGGAGCAGTGGCAGTATGGGGAAGTAGGGTGACTGACTCCAGCCAGAGCAGACACGTGGAAAGCTCAACAGCCGGACTTGTATTTATCAACTTTGAAGTGAGGTGAGCGCCGAGGGCGCGGCCTGCAAATCCCTTAGGGAGGGGCCTGCTCCAGCGGGGGCTCCTCTAACCCGGGGGTGGGGCTGGCTCAGTTACCTGCACCTACAGGGTCTGCTCAGGTGGGGGCAGGTACGTGAGGGTGGGGCTGGCTCAGTTACCTGCACCTCCCTGGAGGGCAGGGTCTGCTCAGGTGGGGGCAGGACTTACCTGAGGGCGGGGCTTGCTCGGGTACCTTCACCTTCCTACAGGGAGGGAGGCAGCACTAACGTGAAGGCGGGCCTGGTTCGGGTACCTGCACTTCCCTGAGGGGAGAGGGCGGCTGGGTCTGGCCAGGTGGGGGGGCAGCACTTACCTGTGAGCGTGGCTTGATTTGGTACCTGCACTGCCCGTGGGCGGGGCCTCAGTCAGTAAGGGCTGCACCCACTTTAGATTAGTCAGCTCCGGTACCGGGACCTTCCAAGGGGGCGGGGCCTGCTCCGGTGCCGCACCACCTACTCACCAGACCTGTTTCCGGGGTCGGCCTGGTCGGTTCAGCAGGTCTCGGAGAGCAGAGGCCGGCCCGTGAAAAGGCCTGGTTCCAGCAAAATTTTACTATTTGTGCAGCTCATTGAGCTCAGTGGTTCCCTCGAGGCGCTACCCGACTCCCCACAAGGCAGACTTGACAGATGCGGATCTGAAGGTTTCCGACATATACTTGTCATTTAGGGCGAGTACACATGTCCAGCCCTGGGGGGAGGGGAGGCAATCCGGGAGGGAAATCCAAAATAGGGCAAGGGGGCAAGAACTCTCGTGCCAGCCTACAAAACATCCAGACACCCGACTAAAGAACAGTATATTCACATTTGTATTTTTAAAGAGGCAAAGACGAAATATTGTATGCCCCTGTTGTGCCCGTTCTTTTTTAAATTGCAACGTGGGACTTACTATTACGGTAGTGTCTACTGAGGGAGGCAGAAGTGCATTTTGGGAGATATAGTCCTGTGTGTGCTAACTCTATGGAGCGAAAATAAACAACCCTATCTCGCCTATGCTTGTCGCTCTTCGCTGGCTCCCCATAGAAGCCAGGGTGATGTATAGGAGAAATGCATGCATCACCCACCAGGCCTCGCATACATCCGCTCCTCGCTACCTGGTGAACACTGAAGCCTTCGGGAGGCAGCGGACGAAATGCTGAAGCTATGTTGTTAGCGCCTTCAACCTTTACAAAGGGACTATTCATGGCGCAATCGTTCTCAGGCAGTGCGACCAGAATAGGGAACTCCCCCCCCTAGCCTCACTGCTGATCTTCAATACAGAGCTGAAAGCTCTTCTCCATAAAGACATTTTTACCAGCTGTCCCCTTAGCCGACCTCCCCCTAGTAATGTAACCCCCCCACTGACTGCGACCTGTGTTTCACCTAACTTTGCTGTCACTACCTGTACCCCCTACAACCTCTAACAAACTGTGTCAGTGCCTTTGTAGCGATCGAAATGAGTAAAGCTCCCTATGTTTCTACCTCCCACTTTGTGCCTTATGTAATGACCGTAACCAGCAACTGCTTGTAACTTTGCATCTTTTGTACCAAAACCTGTTTTATTGAAAAAGCGCTCTAACACCTCCGGGTAATGCCCATACTACAAAAAAATGCAAAATAAATTAATTAATTTAGCAAGTGATGGTTAGTGCTATGAGTTGTGTACTGATTGAAGCACAATGTAGTATCCCGTGTCGCGAACTAGCTACACAAAGGCCAGTGCATTATTGTGGTATCTGCACGCAATACTGTACATCAGAGTGTGGCATCAGTTAAATAGTAAGATTCACCTGTTATAACCAGGGCGCAGAAGCCTCCCTTCAGTCCTAAGAGGCGGCGCTCCATCCATTTATTTACTTATAATCAGGTCTTCTTGAGTTCCATGTTTGTGACCTCTGCGCTTTTTCCACATAATTGTGGAATGCCACATTTACCCCATAACAGATCACCTGCTGTGTAATATGCAGGTTTGAACAAAGAAACATTTCTAGTTGAAAGATATCTGAACCTGTTAAGCACTGCCCATTTCACTTCAGCGCCTGGATACCCTCACGGGTGATTAGCGGCGCTCTACAAATTCATATAACACAACAAATGCAGCTCACGACAGTTTATGAAAGATTATGGGCCCCTTTCGCCTGTTGATCGCTGTTTTTAGGCATTAAAGATGAGTGAATTCTCAGATCATGTTAGTGCGACAGTCTGGGCCAGGGTCTTCAGCTATAATGTGTAAGGGGAAGTGTAAACATTAAAATGCAGTTCAAAGAAGGTGAAAAGAATGATTTATGCTCTGTCTTGAAACTTTCCACCTTTCACTTTTCTTTCAGTGTTCTCAAAGCAACACTAATTAGGATGCAGTAAAGCTTTTGCAGAATCGGAAATATTCTGCGCCTGTGCCTTGAGGACCTCTGAGGGGGGGGAAGCTTCCAAAGAAAGTAGTCCGGCCAACTGGGCTTTATTCAGAGAGTGTCACTGCCATGGGAGTGGACATTTTAGTGTAGTGAAAAGGTGAATACATTAACTCCGCCCCCCCTGTTTCAACTTTAGAAAAATTTAAGTATACTACCAAAAATGATGCAGTGACTCTTTATTGCCTTTGCCCTCTTACTTCATTAGTTACCTGCCCCATTGAAATAACAAGCTCTGTGGGATCACCGCGGATCCTATGCAATTAACCAGATATTTACGCTGATGAAAGCAAAATTGTCCCAGTAAAATGAGAAATAGCTCGTGGAATTAGGTACAGAATTACTGATTCCACCAGTAATTCCTAGTTTTTAAGGCTACACCTAATAAGACATGACAATTCTGCCTCCAGGTGTAACTGATGCCCCGGCTATAGGTATATTGGTATATTTGCTGATGTGTTGTAAAAGAATATGGAGTTTCGAGAGAGAATGTACTATAGTACAAATGCAATGCAATAGATTTCGCAATTACAACAAAGTGAGCTATTGCTATTTTCAATTACACCATTTGATTAATGCTTCACGAAGGGAAAAAAAAAAAAAAAAAACAACAACATTTTCAATGCCAATAGCTCAAAACAATGTCATTGCGAGACCTATTGCATTGTAAATGCTTGTTCTTCTTAGGTTGTGGGAATCTGCCTTCTTGGTTCAGGGCTGCCCCCTAAATACTGTATTTAGGGGGCGTTTTAGGGGTCACGGGGTCAGTGGCCAATGGGCTACTGACTTTAGGGTGACTACACCCTTGGTGTGCTCACCCCACATGGGGGAGTGGGCGCAATCCCTAATCCGGATTGTAGAGTGCCTGCCATCTGCAAGATGGCGGGCACAGAAGAGTGGGCTTCACCTCGCCTCCCCCACTTGAGGGGTGGGGTGGGCACACCTTCTGGGATTTGCTAATTTTTCCTGCTTGTCTTCCCGACGAAAAGGAGGGGAAGACAGGAAGGGGGCCTGCTCCTGATTGCAGGAGAGGCTGGAGGTCGCAATACAAAGGCGGCAAGGCCTTTGAAGCTCCCCTGCCACAGATGGCTCTTCCTGGCTTGGGGGAGGTGTGACCACCTCCGCCCAGGAAAGACTTTGTTTCTGGGCTCAGGGAGCGAATGCTCCCACCCCAGGGGTCCAGAAACATTTCTTGTGGTGGCAGGCTGGTGTGTACCAGTCGGAACCCACCAGAGGCTGGTCATTTTTCAGGGAGCATCTCTCACATGCCCTCTGAGTGAGTTTTTCATTAAATCCCACACTGGCATCAGTGTGGGTGTAATGTGCTGAGAAGTTTGATACCAAACTTACCAGTTTTCAGTAAAGACATTATGGTGCTGTGGAGTTTGTAATGACAAACTCCCAGCACCATATACTCTTAATGGCATTACTGCACTTATAATGTCTAAGAATTGGTCTAGACACTGTAGGAGTACAGGTGCATGAGCCACTGGTATACCACTGGTATAGTGCACCCAGCTAGAGGGGCGGCTGACCTATGCCAGGGCAGTGGGTTGTAGGCATGGCACACAGGGAGGTGTGCCATGTCGAGTTTTCACTTTGTTCTGAACCAAAACACGCAGCCTGCAATGGCAGTGTGTGTGAGTAAAGGTACAAGGCCTCTAAGGGTGGCACAATAAGTGCTGCAGCCCTTAGAGGCCTTCCCTGGCCACAGTGCCCTTAGTACCTATGGTACCATTTACAAGGGACTGACATGTGGCCAAAGAGTGCCAATTAGGATTGGTTTCAATGCAAATTAGGGAAAGAACATAGGCCCTGGGTACCTGGTTGGCAGGAACCCAGGGCACACTCAGTCAAATTACATCAGCAGTTTGGCAAAAAGTGGGGGCAACCATGCAAAAAGAGGGAACTTTCTTATATGCCCACACCTGAGATATAGTGCACCCTACTTTAGGGCTTTTAAGGCCTGCAAGAGGGGTGACTTACCTATACCTTAGGCAGTGCTGCTTGGCATGGCACACAAGCAGTGTGTCATGTCGACTTTGTTGTTTTTCTCTGCACTAAAGCATGCAGGCTGCAGTGGCAGTTTGCATGGCCTGGTGAGGGGTCCCTAGGGGACCCTCTTCAGCCCCAATACCCTAGGTACCAAGGTACCATTTACTAGGGACTTACAGGGGGTCTGAAGTTGCCAACTGTGGTACAGTTTTTAGGGAAGGGGCTCTGGCACAGGGTACCTGGTTGACAGGGACCCTGTGCACTTTCAATAGAAACCACATAATTTTCCAGGCAAAAAGTGGGGGGCTAACCATGTCCAAAGACGCACTCTCACATTTGTCCTTTTTGGGAATAAGAAAATACAGCTAGAATACCCCTAGTCCCTGCTGTTGAGGCGGGACAGGTTCTATAGCTCATTTGAGAAGGAGGGCTTTGACTTATTGTTTGAGAAGTGTTAGATGATCGTGACAACCTGTGGGTGAGAGAAGGGATATTGGGTGGTGTGGAAATGAGCTCCAGACAATAGCCATGTTGGATAATTGCCAGTACCCATTGGTCTGTGGTGATGGATTCGTAGACTGGGTGGAAAAATTGTAGTCTGCCCCCGACAGGTGTGGAGTGTTCGGGGGGGGGGGGGAGGGGGTTAGCAGTGGGTGTTTCTCCATGTGTGGAGCCACCCCTTCCCTTGTTCTTTCTGCCTCTGAAGGAACCTATAAAGTAGCCTTTACTGTAGATGGACTGTCCTCATTTTTGCTGGGAAGTGGAGTCTGAAGTGGTTGATTTGTATGCACCCCTGAGCGCAAAAGGAGCCTCTGGAAGCTGTGGTCTGTAATGCTCCCTTGGCTTGAGCTGCATCAGTGTCCGTTTTCTTTTATATAGTGTAGTATCTATTTGAGGCCCAAAAAGGTGCTCTTTATCGTAAAGCATATGGAGTACTACCTGCTGAACCTCTGGATTGAAACCAGAACACCTAAGCCATGCATGTTGTCTAAGGAGCACGCTGGTATTGACACCCCTAGCAGCTGTATCCGCAGCATCTAGTGCACATCGAATAGAGTTATTGGTGATGGCCTGACCATCCGTGACAATTTGTTGCCCCTTTTTTCGGTGTTCCTCAAGGAGATACTGTAGCCGTTCCTCCATTTCATCTCAATGGGCTCTGTTAGAACAGGGCAGAAGGGCTTGAGAATTGGCAATACACCAATGATTAGCTGCCTCTTCTGCAACTCTTATCCCCACTGCGACTATCCTCTTACTTTCGGTTTGAAGTGGTGGAATATCTCCAGTAGCTTGGCTATTAGCTCTTTTAGGAGCGCAACTATGAAGTCAGGTGGGACTTGACCCCTGATAAAAAGTGGATCACAAGGGGATGTCTTGTATTTTTTGTCCACCCATGGGGTGATAACTCTGGCGTGGACTGGTTCTTTAAAAATGTTGAAGCAAACACAAGGTGATGATGGATGGAGTGCTAAAACTTTTCAGACACTCACCCCCAGTCACAGATCTGGGTTTAATCCATCATCGTTCTTTAGCTCACTTCGCCACTCCATTTCAGACCCAGCCATATGCAAATTAGTCTTGACCCTGTGCCTCATGGGAACAGTCCAGTCCGAACTGCCAAGCCAGGTCTTCCCTGGACCAGAAACAAGCTAAAGAACGATGATGGATTCGACCAAGATCTGTGACTGGTGGCGAGTGTCTGAAAAGTTTCTGCGCTCCGTCCATCATCTCTTTGTGTTTGCCTTCTTTGAAAATGTTGTCAGCATGCCTCATGCCGGGAAGCATTAGTAAATACTGGGTGTCTATGTGTGGAAGATGGGGTGTCAAACAAAAATCCTGTTCGAAGGAATCTTTGTGAAGCTCAACATTATGAAAAGCAGCTGCCTTGCATTGACTTGTTGGTGAGAAGTGGCATCTTCTGGAAGTGAGGGACGAGCAGGATATAAATCTGGGAGGTTAGGGGATCAGTATCATATGCATCCCATGGGTCAGGATCCCCTAATGGACCTTGTAACTCCCCATCGTCTGTACCTGGTGATGCTGGAGGTGTAGCATCAAGTGGGTCACGTGCTGAAGATGTATGAGGTGTATGAGGGGGTGGTGGGGGAGGAGAAGGTTGGCTGGTGTTTTTGTCTTTCATCTTCCTCTTTTGAGGGATAGGGATGTTCAGTGCTTCTTGGAAAGACAGCTTCCCTTTTGGTGGTGGAGAAGCAAGGATTCATCCTGTACCTTCCTGGATCTGGATTTTCTGTTGTCGAACGTCCACTTGCTCGAGAATGGGTGCGACTGGAGACAGAATCCGAGGAAGTCTTGGAAGGTTTCCGCTCCATAGATTTCTGACCGGAGGGTTTAGGTGTGCAGCTAAGTTTTTTGGTCGGCATCGAGGTTCATGTGGTTGCTTGCCGGCTCGGTCCCAAAGGGCAGGCTCAGTCCGAAGAGGTCGATGCAGAAGGCTTGGCCTTGGCATCAGATTTCGGTGCTGGGCCGGAGGGTGGGGCGACCAAAGCAGTCTTTCAGATCTGAACATGGCCCGAAGGCAGTGTCGGTCCGGTGACCTCTGTATGCAAGCGTTTGGAAGTGTGCTTGGGTGTTGGAGCTGGGTCAGGGGCAACAGTACTCACATGCGGACCAGATGGAAGGCTACACATTTACATTTCGATATCCACGTCGGAGCCGGAGCTTTCTTCAGGGGAACAGACCCCTTGCTCTTCCTCTGAACCTGGCTCCTCCTGGGCATGTTCCTCGCTGAAAATGTTGGGGGGTGTCATCTCAGTGTCTGCGAGACATTTCTAACCGACACGCCCTTCGATCCCAAAGGGTCTTTTTGGACGAAAAAGAGTTACACGCGTCACAGTCGGCCCACGATGGACGGAGAAAGACAAGTTGCACATGAGGTGTTGGTCAGAGTGCAGATACTTTGCGTGGCAAAGCGGGCAAAACCTGAAGGGTGTCCGTTCCATCCGAAAGACCTCTTCGATGGAAAGAAGTGCACGCGGGAGTAGGCCTCGAATGGCAGGCGATCGGTCAAAGCCCGAACTGATGTAATTCGAGAGTAGCGCAGAAGTGGAAAGCACAATCGGAACAATACCATCGAAAATTTTAAAAAGAACTGAAGAGTCGTATCAAACTGAGTCGTCACACGAAGCAGAGGCACACACGTCCAAACCCAACAGAGGAGAGAAAACAATCTAACAAAGAAGTTGATGCCCATGCGCAGTATCACCAAGAGGAGGAGTCACCCAATCTCCGGACTCGAAAGACTTCTTCGAAGAAAAACAACTTGCAGAACTCCGGAACCAACACTAGATGACAGAAGTATGCAGAGCATGTGTATATACAGCCACACATGCCATCAAACATATAAATACAGAATATAAAATAGAGAAACAAATCTATTCCACTAAAAAGTCAAAACAGGACTCGCAAAAGAAATTAGAAGGATGAAGTATGGGTGGAGACACCCATCCTTAAGCCTCCTTTGCTCTATGTCCCTGATCTGGTACCACCCACGAAAGTCTGATATCTCATTTGTAGGAATGAGGAGACTATAATCTAAAAAAAAAAAAAAAAGCACTCACCTGTTTCTGCTTCTGCTTCCGCGTGACAAAGTCTTGAAAACTCTGAGGTGGACGGGTACTAAATATAGATGGCCATCGAAGGAGCCGGTTCTTCAAAGACCTAACCGAAAGAGAGTCACAGAGTGCGCAGTCAGGCCAGGGATGTTCAGGCCCAAGGCACTGTAGACACAGATTGTGTGGATCAGCTTCTGGAAACTGTGCAGGGCACGCACGACATCTCTTGAAACCAGTTGTCTGAGGATGGAGCTGGAGAGTGGAATTGCGTACTGAAGTTGGAGATCCACAGGATATCTTGGACTGAAAATATTAGAGATAAAGAACATAAGAGTCACTATGGCTAGTATCTTGTATGAGCGACATAGTACATTTAGTTCCTCTTAATCCAGTCCGGAGAAGGCTGAACAAGAGAAGCCTCAGAAAACAGCATTCTAAAAGGCTGCCGACCAGACAGCCAGATGAGGCATCTTGGAAGGTAAGTAACTTGTTCATCTGAAAGAGACAATTAGTTATAGATTCCTTACCTTTAGAATAGATACCCCAGCAATACCAATCCCGGAGGTGGGTCTGCGAACCAAGTTCACACCAGAAAGTCCTGGGGAACAGAACGGCCAAAGAAGCCGTCTCTCCGGACTTGGCTGTCCAGGCAGTAGTGTTTTGTGAACATGTGCAGAGATGCCCACGTAGCTGCCTGACAGATGTCATTAAGGGGGACTTCCCGTCCCAAAGCAGTGGTAGCTGCTGTCACCCTGGTGGAATGGGCACGCAGTCCCACTGGAGGCTCCTTCTTTGCCAAAGAGTAGCAAGCTTTAATGCACAAAACGACCCATCTAGAGATGGTCCGTTTGTGCACGGCCTGACCTTTTTTGGCGCCCACGTAGCCAACAAAGAGCTGGTCATCCACCCGGAATTGCTTGGTGCGATCCAAATAAAATGAAAGCGCACGTTTTGGATCCAGACGGTGGAGCCTCTCTTTCTCCTTAGAAGGATGCGGATGCGGAAAGAAGGTGGGCAAAGTGATGGTTTGACCAATGTGGAAAGAAGTAACCACTTTGGGAAGAAAAGAGGGTTGAGTTCGAAGGACAACTTTGTCCGGATGAACCGCCAGAAAAGGAGGTTTTGAAGAAAGAGCCTGGAGCTCACTCACCCTGCGAGCAGAGGTGATGGCAACCAGAAAGGCAGTCTTTAAAGTGAGAAGTCTGAGGGGACAGTTATGTAGCGGCTCAAAGGGAGCGCACATAAGATAGGTAAGAATCAAGTTCAAGTCCCACTGAGGCATTACGAAGGGAACAGGAGGAAAAAGAGGAGTAATGCTCTTAAGAAAGAGATTTACAACAGGGGACTTGAAAAGAGAAGGCTGATCAGGAAGCCTAAGAAAGGCCGAAATGGCTGAGAGATAGCCCTTAAGAGTGCCCAGAGGAGAGCCCTGCTGGGCCAAAGAAAGGAGGAACAAGAGAATATCAGAAAGAGGGGCAGAAAGGGGATCCACAGCCTTTGCTGCGCACCATGCCACAAATTTGTTCCATCTGCAGGCGTATACCGTCTTAGTGGAGGGACGCCTGGCTGCCAAGATAACATCACAGACTTCGGGAGGAAGGTTGAAGGCTGTCAACTGTCGCCGCTCAATCTCCACGCAAGGAGGTGGAGGCTGGACAGGTTCGGGTGGAGGACCGTTCCCTGATGCTGCGACAGAAGATCCTCCCGAAGAGGCAGTCTGATCGGAGGATCGATGGCCATGTGTAACAGCTCAGGATACCAGCCCAATCCGGAGCCACAAGAATGACTTAGGCCAGGTCGCGCTTGATCTTCTTCAGCACTCTGGGCAGAAGTGGTACAGGCGGAAAGGCGTACAGAAGACCACAACTCCACTCGTGACGAAAAGCATCGACTAGCGAGTGCCACCTTCGAAATTCCAATGTGCAGAATTGCTGACATTGCACGTTCTCTTCGGTGGCAAATAGATCGAACCAAGGCTCTCCCCACTCCTGAAAGACCTTGCACCACCTCCGAGTGAAGACGCCATTCGTGATCCATCATGCACCTGCGGCTGAGTTCGTCCGCCCTGGCGTTCAGTGAACCTGCCAGGTGTTGAACCACCAGGGATATGCCCTGATGTTCCAGCCATGTCCAGAGACGGAGAGCCTCTTGACATAGGGTCCATGACCCCACCCCGCCCTATTTATTGCAGTACCACATAGCGGTGGTGTTGTCCGTGAACACCTGCGCTACTCTTCCCCGGACAGAGGGAAGGAATGCTTTTAGCGCAAGACGGATCGCCCAAAGCTCCAGAAGGTTGATGTGGAGCCCAGACTCCGCCGGAGACCAGAGGCCTCTGATCTCCGCCGCTCCCATGTGGCCGCCCCACCCCAGAAGTGATGCATCAGTCACCACTGTGAACTCCGGTTGGGGAAGGGAGAGGGATCTGCCGTTGACCCAATCCTGGTTCGTTAGCAACCACTGCATTTGTCGTGCAGTGCCCTCCGAGATCTGAACGCAATCGGACAGATTCCTCTGATGTTGTGCCCACTGGAACTTCAGGTCCCACTGCAGAGCCCGCATATGTCACCTGGCATGATCTACCAGCAGGATGTAGGAGGTTATGAGGCCCAGCAGCCTCAGGGTCATTCTGTCCGAAACCCGGGATAGAGACTAAAAGATCAGAATCATAGCCCGAATATCCCAGACTCGCTGCTCAGGAGGATAAGCCCGAAACTGCGTCGTGTCCAGAATCTCTCCGATGAAAAAGAGCTTCTGAGAGGGAATCAGGTGTGACTTCGGCACGTTTATAGTGAACCCCAGCGAGTGCAGGAGGTCCGCCGTAGTCTGGAGGTGGGAGACGACTGCCTGGGGCGAGCCCGCCTTCAACAGCCAATCGTCGAGATGGGAGAAGACTGGAAGCCCTGATCTGAGCAGATAAGCTGCGACCACCGCCATCACTTTCGTGAACACCCGAGGGGTGCTGGTAAGGCCAAAGGGGAGCACGGTAAACTGAAAGTGCTCGTGGCCTACCGTGAACCACAGGTAACGCCGGTGGGCCGGCAGGACGGGGATGTGAAAGTAATCGTCCTGCAAGTCCAACGCTACCATCCAGTCTCCAGGGTCGAGGGCAGACAGGACCGGAGCTAGCGTCAACATTTTGAACTTCTCCTTCCGGAGGAAGCGGTTGACATTCCTGAGATCCAAGATAGGACGCAGGCCTTTGTCCTTCTTGGGAACCAGAAAGTAGTGGGAATAGCAACCACGACCTACTTCTGGAGCAGGAACTCGCTCAATAGCTCCCTTGGCCAAGAGAGCCGTAACTTCCTGTTGGAGAAGGGCCAAATGAACCTCCGACATGCGATGGTACTGAGGTGGCATGGATGGAGGGGTAGTCTCGAAGGGGAGGGAGTAGCCCCTTCGGACTATCTGCAAAACCCACCTGTCCGACGTGATGGTGCGCCAGTGAGGGAGGCGATAGCGAATCTTGCCGCCCACTGACGATTGGTGGCCCAGAAAGGTCGGACTAGGAGGGTTTGGAGGCTGCTGCAGAAGGGGCGCTGGTGGACTGGCCCGCTCGCTGGCCCCCAGTCCCCGGCAACGCAGGGGCTGGACAGCTTGCGCCGGCCTGTGGCTCTGGGTGGAAGGTGGCGGGGCACCCCTTCCGTAGCCACGAAAGGGACAAAAAGCAGACTGGGCATGGCGGGTGGAGAGGCCCAAGGACTTGGCCGTAGCCAGGGAGTCCTTGAAGCGCTCTAGCGCGTTGTCGGCTTTGTCGCCGAACAGGCGACGGCCATCAAAAGGCATGTCCAGCAAGGAAGCCTGGACATCCCCGGAAAAATGAGTCGACCTCAGCCAGGCGTAGCGTCGAAGGGCTACCGACGTTGAAATCGTCCAGCCTAGCGAGTCGGCAGTGTCCAGTTCACATCTTATGGTAAACTTGGCTGCGTCTCTCCCTTCGGCGACTGCATGGGAAAGCACGGCCCGGGCCTCCTCTGGGCACTGTGGCAGCACCTGCGCTACTGTAACCCACACAGAGTGGGTGTAACGACCCAACAGACATGCAGTGTTCACCGACCGCAGTCCCAAGCTGGAGGAAGAAAACACCTTCCCAAGATGGTCCAGCTTTTTGGATTCCCTATCAGGTGGTGCGTTGGGGAATGTGCCTTTGGATGTAGAGGCTTGGACCACCAAGCTCTCAGGGGTGGGGTGTTGGGAGAGGAAAGAGGGGTCGCCCGGAGCCGGCGTCGGGCAATCATCCTATCCACAGGAGCCCGTGTTGGGCCTGAACCAGGTGCCCAAAAGGATGTCAGTAAGGGCTTCATTAAAAGGCAGCAGGGGCTCCGAAGAGGTCGCTGCCGGTTGAAGCACCTCTGTCAGGAGATTCGTCCTGACTGCCAATGTAGGTAGCTCGAGGGCCTCGGCCGCCCTATGCAACACCACTGCGTATGAAGCACCCTCCTCCGTAGCCACGGTAGGAGGAGAAAGCATGCAAAGGTCTCGGGCGGTATCCAGACCACTGGCTTCCCCCAACTCCTCTCTCCAGTCCGGTTCATCCAACTGGTCAGCTAAAGGGTCTACAGACCCCTCCCAGTCCTCCTCACCCTCCTCTGGTTGCCAATCTGGCCTGTAGTGAACACCAGGGTAGAACAGAGGTACAAAAATACCGCTCGGCGCCGGATCCGGCATTGGTCGACGGCGGTCCGGCTCCGTGTCCAAGTCAGGGTGGAGTCCGACGCCGGCTGGGGACACAACCGGCGTCGGGTGCGGACGTGGTGCCGGTGGAATCAGCACCAAGGGAGGTGTTACAAGGTCGACCGGAGCCAATCCGAATCCAGCCTGGATCCAAGGGGACCCTGTGGTGCCGGAGCTGCCGGCGTCGAAGGCCCAGGGCCCCCAGCCGAAGGCGCGCAGGCGGGCTACCAAAAGATGGCATGCATCGCTTTGTAGAAACTCCTAAGCTTGGCTGGGGTCGCTCCGGCTCCCGGAAAGGAAGGGAAATTCGGAGTCGACCCTTCAGTCTCCGCACGCGGAGCCGCGGGACGGGCACAGTCCGCATCCCTCGTCGCATCGGCCGACGGATGGGGAGAAGTCGAAGAGTGAAGATTCTTCTTCGACTTCTTCTTGTGCTTCGACTTACCTGAGGAGTGCGAAGACTTCGATGACGAGTGGTGGTGACTCCGCGACCGGTCCCTCGACCTCCCACGCGACCGGGACCTCAAACGGTGCGGAGCAGACTGCCGGGCCTCGAGAAGCTTTCAGGACCGCTCCCGCAAAGACTTCGGATTCATAGTCCGGCAGTCGGAGCACGACTTGGGATCGTGGTCACGCTCCAGGCACCACAGGCACACGCGGTGCGGGTCCGTAACCGACATTAGCTTGGGACAGGTGGCGCAAGCCTTGAAGCCGGGCCGAGGACGACTGGACATCCCTGTGTGCACCAGGAGTCGATAGACTGAAAAAACGGCACAGACAAAAGTCGCAAAAAAGTCAGTCAAAAAGTGACTGGAGGTACCACTCTCTCCGTATCTGCGCTGGCTGGCGCGGAAAAAGAAAGAACGGACGTCAGCGCGCGAGGGCAGCGGCTAAGTAGCTACTGCGACGTCATTCAGGCGACCACGACGCCGAGGAGCGCGGAGCCGACCGACGCCTCCTTTCGACACGCAGGGGTATTGCTGACGAAAAAAATTCTCCGGATCCAGTCTGACGCCTGGGGGTAATTCTAAAGGTAAGGAATCTATAACTAATCGTCTCTTTCAGATATAGAAAAACACAAATACTGTTTGCATGCGCTGTGAAAGTTTGCAAAAAGGATTGCTTCCTTTAAAAAATGAATAAAGGTGAAAAAGAACTGAATGTGATAGTGCAACGATTGAGTTTACTCTTCAGATGTAAAAAACAAAATAAACAACCAAAAGCATGAATCAAGAGAGAAATACTTCTTTGGACCGAGTCCAAGGACACCCTACGTGTATTTAATTTGTAATAGAAGGTCTTCTATACAGGTGCACTGACAACCCAGAGCTAAAAAAGGCTTATGCAGTGGGGAAAAACAAAAAGAGGATTGCTTTGTGTATACAATGCTTGCATGACATAAATAATTGTTATGTGTAATGATTTCGTGAACATTTTCAATTGTAAAATAGTCACTCCTGCATTTCAATGAAAGCACTGTATAGGAGGTACAAGGATACACTGAAGACCCAATAGCATGAGTTGAGTAATCAAAAGTTACTTACTTGTAATCATAGTTCTTAACCATGGGATTCCCGCTGAGTTCAAAAAATGTAGAATATCTCCATCTATGTGTGAGATCCGGGAGTGTTGCTACACTAGCCAAGATAGTGTACGCTTAATCCCGAAGCTCTGCGCTGGTCCCCAATAATCCTGACCCCATCGACCACCACTGGGGGCCATCGTCGGCAACGGGGACCTGGGGGAGGGACAATCACCCCTGGGCACCAAAAGGAGTGCTGTCGCACCTCTGGAGGCAGCTGGATGCCAGAGATTGGCAGGACATAAGGAGTGGGCCGCAGCAGTCGGACGCATTTGTGGACTGCTTGGGGGCCAAGCAGTCCAGGGGTACCCGCTCATGTAAACAGCGGCGGGGGCCGATGTGAGGGACAGCGACTGTCCCTAGAGGCAGTAGGAGCCAGGGTGAGGCCTAGGCGTGAAGCAGCTCAGCAGCCTGAGGAGGTGTGGTCATGCCCAGAGATGAGGCCCGAGTGGTGCAGGCGCAGTTGGGCCTGCTCTGGAGTGACGCCAGCCTGTGCAGGACCCGGGAGGCCCAGCCCATAGGCGAAGGCCCAAGTCGATCGCCCCCCTCCAGTGACGGGGGAGTCCACAGGAGGTTACCGGAGAGGCCCCTGCCCTGCCAATACTGAACGAGTATCGGGATGGTCTTTGGGGGCCTGGGAGTGCTTGCTGACAGGCCTCGAGTGCTGCAGGCACGGCGGAGTTCGCACAGAAGCAGCACCCGCCTAGACAGAACTTGTGAGGCCTGCTGAGCAGCCCAGTATGGTGCAGGAGGGGTGCCCTGGACATGGGGCACTCCCTCCAATAATAGAGCCACCCGGAAGGCCCCTACCCAGCTAGTGAGAACTTCCCCCATAACGAGGGTAGGAGATGAAGGAGAGGAGAGCCTGGGACCACGCAACACATTGAGAACTGCCGGAATTCTCCAGGGATGGCACCAGCTAACTTCACAGTGGGCCAGAGACAGAACAGCGGGTGCCATATATTCCCAGAGGCCCCAGTTGGCAATCAGAAACAGCCCAGGACACTGGGGCTGGAAGGGCACTTGCAGACCAGAGAAACCAGGGGACACTGCGACTGGTGACACAATTGGTCAGGCAGAGGTGATGACCTGAGTGGAGGCGCGGGCAGCACAAGGGAGTCGAGGAAGGCACAGTAGACAGGGGGAGGCCCTACCCACAGTGCATGCACCAGACAGGACTCTGGCATGAGGCCCCCCCCCAGTTGACAGTGAGACCTCTCTTTGCTGCACATCTGCGAGGAGACCACAGATGTGCGCCTGCGCCCCTCCTGCACTGAGTGGAATCCCCAGCGGCGGCCAGGATTTGGGAGTGCTAGATTGCCAGCATCAACACAGAGGAACTGGCTGGCTTCAGGGTCAACAGAGGGCAGTTCGGACTTTGAGACACCCGGTAGATAGCCCAGCGAAAGGATCACTTGTTGAAGATTACAGGGGGAGGGGGAAAAGGGCGGGGGGATGGTGGTGTGAAAAGGCTTTGCTTCTTGGAAGGGACAATCTCACCCTGGACAGCCTAAAACAAAGCCAGCAAACAGAATGCCAGAAAGGATTATGTTACTTAACCTGTAGGCATCTGTTCTTGGCATGCAGAACTGTAGATTGACATGCTTTGCATACTCCTGCCATCTAGTGTTGGGTCCATATGTTTGCGAGTTGTTTTTCTTCGAAGAAGTCTTTCGAGTCACGAGGTAAGGTGACTCCTCCTTTTGGTGGTAATGCGCATGGGCATCGACTCCATTGTTAGATTGTTTTCCTGCAAGAGGGCGAGAATGGAGTAAGTATGCGTAAGTATAGAGATGTACATGCGTGTGGAATGTAAATAGGCACTGTAACGACCATAGGTGTCTGGGGAGGAGGGAGGCGCATATAAATCTACAGCTCTACATGCCAAGAACAGATGCTTACAGGGTAAGTAACATGATCTGTTCGAGGAATGTGTGCTGCAGAAACACATGCTTTGCATAGACTGTACAGCAGTACCCTCCCAAAGCGGTGGCTAACCAGGGGGCGTTGCAGTTGTTTGAGAAAGTATTTTTAGCACTGCTTGTCCTACATTAGCTTGTTGGCGTGCAACCACATCCACACAATAATGTTTGGTAAATGTGTGTGGTGTAGATCATGTAACAGCTTTACAAATGTCAGCTATAGGAATGTTACCTAAAATAGCCATAGATGCTCCTATTTTACAAGTAGAATGGGCTCTAGGAGGTACAGACAAAGTCATTTTGGCTTTAATATAGCATGTTTGGATACATTTACCAATACATCTAGAAGTTGAAGATTTTGAAATAAGTTTCTCTTTATCAGGGGGAGTAAAAGCAACAAAAATTTGATTTATTTTGCAAAAATCCTTTATTCTGCCAATATAATACATTAATGGTCTTTTGACATCAAATGTATGAAGAACTCTCTCTGCTACAGATTTTGGTTGAGAGAAGAAAACGGGTAGCTCAACCGATTGATTAATATGAAAAGGTGACACCACCTTTGGAAGGATTTTTGGGTTGGTACGAAACACCACCTTATCTCTTTGAAGTTGAAAGAATGGTTCTTTTAATGTTAGTGCCTGAAGCTCGCTTACACATCTTAGGGAGGTGATAGCATTAAGAAAGCAACCTTCTAAGAGAGAAATTGGAGGGGACAGTCTCAAAAGGTGGCCCCATAAGTCGCGTTAGAACATTATTACGGTTTCATGCGGGTGCAGGTGGAACTTTTGGTGGCTTTTAAGACCTTCCATGAAAGCTTTAATTACTGGTACTTTGAATAAAGATGTGTTGTCTGTTCTGAAGATAGGCAGCCACAGCTGCTAAGTGTAGATGTATGGAGTAGGCAAGGCCTGAACGTTGTAGTGCAAGAGATAACAAATAATGTTTTGTATAGATGCATCTAGTGGGTCAAGTGTTTGGGTATTATAGTAGATAACAAACCTTTTCCACTTAGCTGAGTAGCACGCTCTAGTTGTAGGTTCACATGCTTCCTTAAGAATGGCCATGCAGTCTGGTGGTAGATTTAGATATCCAAACTCTGACTTCATGAGCCAAGTTGCTAGGTTGAGCTCCTTGGGGTTTGGATGTCTGATTTCGCCATGGTTTGGGGTGAGGTGAAGCTTCTTGTGTGGAACTACTTAAAGTTCTAGTAGTGTGGTGAACCATGGTTGACGAGCCCATGAGGGAGCCATTAGAACGAGGGTGAGAGACGTCTGCCTCAGCTTCCAAACCAGAAATGGAAGAAGAGGGAGAGGCAGAAAAGTGTAGGCAAATATTCCTGACCAATTCATCCATAGGGCATTGCCTTTGGATAGAGGGTGAGGGAACCTGGAGGGGAAGTTTGGGCATTTTGTATTCTCTGCTGTTGCAAAGAAATCTATTCGTGGAAATCCCCACCTGTGGAAGTATGGGAGGAGGGCTTGAGGGTGGATTCCCTACTCGTGGACTTGTTGCCGCATCCTGCTGAGGAGGTCGGCAAGGTTGTTGTCTGTCCATGGAAGGTGTTCTGCTAGCAGTTGTATTTTGTGATGTATTGCCCAACGCCAAATGGTCTGAGAGAGGCGTGATATCTGTAGAGATGTTGCCCCCCTATCCCCTGTATTTGTACATAGTGCATGGCTGTCATATTGTCCAGCCAGACTAGGACTGCCTTGCCTATAAGATGAGGTAGAAATACTTTGAGCACTAGGTGAATAGCTTGAAGCTCTAGGTAGCTGATGTGGAGACTTTGGTGTTTGATGTCCCATAGTCCCTGAACTGATCGGTGTTGTAAATGGGCACCCCACCGTGTGAGGGATGCGTCCGCTGTTAGCACGATCTGTGGTACAGGGTCGACAAAGAGCCGACCCTTTGATAAGTTTTGTGTGTTCCACCACTGCAGAGAGCGATGGGTGCGGCTGTCTACCAACACTAGATCTTGTAGTTGACCCTGTGATTGATTTCAATTAAGTGCTAACCATTCCTGTAAAGGACGCATGTACAGTCTTGCATGAGGTACTATGGCAAGGCATGATGTCATCATCCCTAGTAGTTGCATGAAAGTTCGCACTGTTGGATACTGAATGATTTAGAATTGTGGTAGTAGTGTTTAAAAAATTTGAATCCTGGCTGCACTTGGATAGGCTAGACCTGTTTGAATGTTGAGCATAGCTCCTAGATAGGGCTGCAGCTGTGAAGGTTGAAGACAGGATTTTTGGGCGCTGGCTGTGAATCCCAGCTGATGTAGAAGATTTATGGTAATATGAGTGTGTTGTTGACACCTGTGGTATGTGTTGGCTTTGATTAGCCAATCGTCTAGATATGGAAAGATATGAATTTGTTGTCTCCTTAGATGAGCTGCTACCACTGCTAGGTATTTGGTGAATACTCTGGGTGCAGTAGTAACTCCGAATAGGAGTACTTTGAACTGATAATGCTATCCTGCTATCACAAATACAAGATATTTGTGATGTGCTGGGTGAATAGAGATGTGAAAATATGCGTCCTTTAGGTCTAGTGCTGACAAAGTCGCCGTGCTGTAAGAGTGGAAGCACTTGCTGAAGTGTGACCATATGGAAGTGCTCTGATAGTATGTATAGGTTTAAAGGCCTGAGATCTAAAATTGGCCGTAGAGAACCGTCCTTTTTGGGGATTAGGAAGTAAAGAGTAAACCCCATGACCCTTGATGTTGTATTGGAACTGGTTCTAGAGCTCTTTTCGTTAAAAAAAGCTTGTATCTCCTGTATGAGGAGATGTTGGTGCTCCAGAGAGAGCCTGTGAGTGCGAGGTGGGATATTGGGAGGATTGCTGGTGAGCTCCAGGCAATAACCATGTTGGATAATATCCAACACCCACTTGTCTGATGTTATTGATTGCCAAGTGGGAAGAAACTGTTATAGACGTCCCCAGACAGGTGTAAGATGATCGGGGGGAATTGTTGTGGAGTCACTGCTTGTTGGGAGATGGGAAGGTACGGGATGGTGTGCCTTTACCTCTACCTTTAGAGTTGTTGCCTCTATAACCAACTCTAGGAGTTTGGGGAGTCTGGTGAGGATTGAGTTTGGGGTCTGTATGAAGATGCGGAGGCAACTGTGGGGGTAGTCTTTGAACCTCCCCAATAAAATGAGCGACGAAAGGAAACGAATAGTTTCTTACCTGTCGGTGTAGTTTTGCAGCTTGAAGACTTTCTGGATTCACTATGCTGTGCATTATTCCGCCATCTCGTGGTTGGGTCCGGATTCGTAGTCTTTTCTTTCTTTTTTTGTTGTTGTTGTTGTTGTTGGCCCAGGTGGGCGGCGACGCCCCCACCATTTGGTGTCCTCGGTGACGTCGTTGCGCTTCCTGCGGAAGCTCCCACCTTTGGTCGCCATCTTCGGATTCTTTTTTTCTTTTCCTCTTATTGTTTTGTCGTCTATGTCTTTTTCTTTTATCCTTCTATTTTCCTTTTGATCCCTCTAAACTCTGTATGTAGTCTAGTTTTACCCTTAACCTCCTATGTTATCTTCCTGGCGGAGGCGGGTGGGATCGCTAGTGAATCCAGAAGGTCTTCAAGCTGCAAAACTACACCGACAGGTAAGAAACTATTCGTTTTGCAGCGTGAATCTTTCTGGATTCACTATGCTGTGCATAGACTTTGTAGCGGTTTTCTGTTATTGCGGTGGTTGGGTGGAAGATGAGCATTGGTTGCTGAAAATGTGTTGTAAGACCTTCTGTCCTACTTGTGCCTCTTTGTTCATCTGGATATCCACACAGTAGTGTTTGGTGAACGTGTGCACGGAAGACCATGTTGCCGCTTGGCAAATGTCTTGGATAGGTGTGTTCGCTAGGAACGCAACCGTTGCTCCTTTCTTCCTTGTTGAGTGAGCCTGGGCGGCTCCCTCTAATTCTTGTCCTGCCTGCTTGTGGCAGAGTAGTATTGCCTTCGCAATCCATCGTGCAATGGTATTTTTGGTTACTGGTCGTCCCAAGAAGCTGCTTGCGAAGGAAACGAAGAGTTGTTTTGTTTTCCTGCATTCCTTTGTCCTTTCTATGTAGTGCATCACTGCCCTTCTGGCGTCCAGTGTGTGTAGCGCCTTCTCTGTGGGCGTTGATGGTTTTTGGAAGAAACTTGGTATCTGTATTGTCTGGTTAATATGGAACCGCGACACCACCTTTGGCAGGAAGTGTGGGTCCGTTCTCATGACAATTCTGTCCTTGTGTATTTGCAAGTAGGGCTCTTGTAGTGTAAGAGCCTGCAGTTCACTGACCCTTCGCAGTGACGTGATAGCCACCAAGAATGCAGTCTTTAGTGTGAGCATGTGCAGTGTAGTCTTGTGTATGGGCTCAAACGATGATTTCATCAACTGTGTTAGCACAGTGTTGAGGTTCCAGCTCGGGGCTGGCATCCTTTTTGGGGGGGCTATTCTTTTAGCCCCCTCCAGGAATCTTTTGACCACCTGGGAGGTGAAGAAACTTTTCCCCGCTTCTCCCCTGGTGTAGGCCACTATGGCTGCTAAGTGAACCCTTAGTGACGAGTAGCTCAGCCCGCTGTGTACTAGGTGCGTTAAGTATTGTAGTACCGTTGATTCTTTTGTGACCTTTCGTTGCAGTCCCTCTTTAAGGCACCATTGCGAGAACCTTTTCCACTTTGCAATGTAGCACTTCCTTGTAGTGGGTCTCCTTGCTTCTCTGAGTACTGCCATAGTGCTTGGTGGTAGCTTGAGGTGTGCGAATTCTAGGTCCTCAGGAGCCATGCTGCTAGGCTGAGGCTCTCTGGTTCTGGGTGGAGCACTTTTCCGTCTTGCATTGTCAGGAGGTCTTTCCTTCTGCTGAACCTGTGCGCTGGTTCCTGCGCCATTTCCATTATTTGTGAGAACCATGACTGTCTGGCCCACTGAGGTGCCACCAGTATGAGTGTCATGCTGCTGCTCCTGCATTTGCTGAGTACCTTGTGTAACAGTGGTATCGGGGGGAAAAGTGTATGCAAATTCGTTCGACCAACTTATCCATAGCGCATTCCCTAGGGACCCTTGGTCCGGTTGTCTGGATGCGTAATGTTGGCATTTTGCATTCTGGAGTGTTGCAAACAGGTCTATCCGTGGTGTACCCCATTTTTGGAACAGCCGCTGCACTTCCTGTTGGTTGAGCTCCCATTCGTGGGATGCCGACGTCTGCCTGCTGAGTCGGTCTGCTTCTACATTGTCTATTCCTGGAAGGTGTATTGCCAGTAGGTCTATCCTTAGAGGGATGGCCCATCTCCAAATCTCTTGTGCCAGGCTTGATAGCGGTGCTGACTGTGTTCCACCTTGTTTGTTGATGTAGAACATGGTGGTTGTGTGGTCTGTTTGTATCAGCACTTTCTGGCCGTAAAGCTGCTTCTGAAAGGCTCTTCAGGCTAGGAACACAGTTTTTAGTTCTAGGTAGTTGATGTGTCTCACTGCATCTTGTTGTGACCACAGCCCCCTGACGCGGAGTCTGTCCATGTGCGCGCCCCAGCCCTGCTGGGAGGCGTCTGTTGTGATGGTCACTGTTGGAGTTGGCTGTGCGAATGGCTTCCCCTGTAATATGTTCTCTTCCTTCCACCACGCTATTTCTTGCTGCACTGCGTGTGTGACAACCACTAGATCTTCCCAACTCCCTGTTGCTTGTGACCACTGTTGCTGTATCCATTCTTGGAACGGTCTCATGTGCAGCTTGACATTTGGGGCCAGGTGGATGCATGATGCCATCATCCCCATTAGTCTGCTCACCGTTCTCACTGTCAGAACTTGCCCCTTGCGGTAATGACGTGTTTCCCTCAGGAGCGCTATAGTTCTCTTGTCGCTGGGGAACACTTTGGACTGTGTGCCGTCGATCTGTGCCCCTAAGAATATCTTGATCTGCTGCGATTCTGTTGATGATTTCTCCCAATGTATTGAGAAACCTAGTCTGGACAGTGTTTGTATGACTTGTTTGATGTGATCTTTGCAGTGCCTGTATGATCCTGCTTTCACAAGCCAGTCGTCGAGGTAGGGGTATACATGTATGCCCTTTCTCCGTAGGTACGCTGCCACTGCTGCTAGGCATTTTGTGAACACCCTTAGTGCGGACTTGAGCCCGAAGGCTAGCACTGTGAACTGGTAGTGATTCTGGCCTATCACGAATCTTAGTAGACGTTTGTGTTTGTGGTTGACGGGGATGTGCAGATATGCGTCTTTCATGTCTATGGTCGCCATGTAGTCCCCTTGTTGGATTTGGGGTATTACTTCCTGAAGTGACGTCATTTTGAATTTTTGAGTTCTTACGAACTTGTTCAGGAATCTGAGGTCCAGTATTGGCCTTAGTGTTTCGTCTACCTTTGGCACCAGGAAATACGTTGAGTAGACTCACTTGTTCCTTTCGTTGATTGGAACTGGTTCTATTGCTCTTTTTTTTAGCAGCTCCTCTGCTTCTAGACGTAGGAGGGCGAGCTCCCTTGCGGGGAGTGGGCGGTGTCTTGGTTTTCTGCCCGGGGGGTGTTTTTGGAGTTCTATGCAGTATCCGTGCTGTATGATGTTCAGTATCCACTTGTCCGTGGTAATCTCTCTCCATTGTGTGAGGAAGTTTCCTATTCGGCCTCCCACCGGGGTTGTATGCTCGGTGGTTATTTGTTTGCTGTGTGTGTTTCTTAGTTTTTCCTTCTGTTGACTTCTCCTCTCCCTTGGTGGTGGATAGGGGAGGGTTTGGTTTCTTTGCGGAGTCACTTTGAGGTGGGCTGCTGACCCCCTCTTCGGGACTGTCCCCGTCCGTACCCGCGTCCTCGAAAGGACCGTCCTCTGGGTTGATACTGCCAATTTTGCTGTTGTTGTCCCGGTTGGCTTTAGCCCTGGTTGTTCCCCTGGTATCCTTGTTGGGGAGATTGGTGGGAAGTGGCGGGCGCATTGCCCCTCTACCATTGGGCAGCCTTGAGGGGGTTCCTCTTCTCATCCCCCTGAACTGCAGTGCTCCCATGGACCTCGCAGTTTTGTTGTCTTTTTTAAGCTGCGTCAACTTCTCGTCGACTGGAGCTCCAAACAGTTTCTGGCCGTCGAATGGCGTGTTCAGGATATTGCTTTGTACCTCCGGTTTGAAACCCGAGATCCTGAGCCATGCGTGTCTCCTTTCCGTCACCCCTATCATCATCTGCCTGCTGGAGTTCTCTGCTGCGTCCAAGGCTGATTTTAGGCAAGTGTTTGCGATAGCCTTGCCCTCTTCCACTAGGTGATAAGCCCTTTGTTGTTGTTGTGGCAGGTGTGTTACGAGCTGGCTCATTTCATCCCAATGCTGGTATGCATGCCTGCTGATGTGGGCGTTGGAGTTGGCAATGCGCCAGTGTATGGCTGCGTTCCTCTCCACCTTTCGTCCTGTGAGGTCTATTCGTTTGCTCTCCTTGTCTGGAGGTGGACCTGTGTTAGTGGGCACATTGGCCCTTTTCCTGGCTGTTGCCGTGATAATGGAGTCTGCTGGCACTGAGCCTTGGATGTACGCAGGGTCTTTTGAGGAGTGTTTGTACTTCTTTTCGCTCCTCGGTGTAACAGCCTTGCAGACTGCCGGTTCTTTGAAGGCCTCCCTTCCCTGGTCCAGGACGCTAGGAAGCATGGGTAGGAACTGGGACCTGGTTTGTTGAGGAAGTAGGGTTTCCAAAAGGAAACATGCCTTCGCCTTCTCCTCTTGCATTTCGACGCCATACGTTGCTGCAGCCTTTTGGACGACCACGTTGTAGACTCCAATGTCGTCTGGCGGCGAAGGCCTCGAGGGATAAGAGTCTACCCCTTCTTCTGGTGATTCGGCGTCGAGGTCTTGCCAGTCTAAGTCTTGTGCTTCCGAGGGCGTCGAGTCCCGGTAAGACTGGAGCTCTTCTTCGCCTTCGAAGTAGTAGTCCTCTTCGCCCTGTTCGTCGAGCGGTTCGGGGGTTTTCGGGGGTTCGATGTCTTCGGTGTCGCCCTCCCCGAGTGCTTCGCGTGATGGCTTTGACGGAATGGCATATAGCTTCATTTTTTCGTCTAAGTCTTTTTTCCGTTGCAGGATGCTCGCCATCTCTGCTCCGAGCCTTCTCTTTTTCTTCTCCATCTCGTGGGCCTTTTCGGCGTTGATGGCTGAAGCGCCTCTCTTCGCGGTCTTGGACGTCGAGGATGACGCCGGGCCTTCTTTTCTCGGCGTCGAGGCTTCCTTTTCTGAGGTTTCCTTCGACGCCCTTGGTTTTTCGGAGGCTTTTGCCGATTGGGAGTCCTTCCTGAAGGATCCGCTCGGCTGTTTGTCCCTGGATGCTGTTGCTTTCGTCGAGTGTTTCGGCGGCAACGCTCCCTTGGAGGACTTGGCTTCACTTCTAAGAGTGTCGCTCGGGGCCTTGGCTTCACTCTTTCGAGCGTCGCTTGGGTGCATCGGGGTCGACGTCTCCCTTACCTCCTTTGACGTTATCTTGTGGACCTCGACGACTGAGCAGTCCTCCGGTCCCTCTGCGATGTTGTCTTCCTCTCCACTCGAGAGGCCCAGGTCTCGGAGCGATGGAGCTGGTCCCTAGCCCTGCATGTTGTAGTTAGCCCTTCTTTGCCTCTCTCTCACCCGGAGGGTTTTCGGGGTGAACGCCGAACACGCGTTGCAGTTTTCGCTGATGCGGTCGAGCGGCAAGCAGAGGTTGCAGACTGGGTGCTGGTCCTTCTGGGCGTACTTGTGGTGACAGTTTTGGCAAAACTTAAACGGTGTCTTGTCCATACCCGCGCTCAGGGGGCCCCCTGTGAGCGCATTCTCTGTAGGCGTCGAGATTTTGGTCGTGGACCTTCTACCTCGTCGTCCCTATCGTCTCCTCCGGTACTCGTCTCCTCGTCCGGTGTCTCAGGAGACGATCCTCTGTGGTGATGATTGAATTTGAGATTCTTCGTCCAAAGTTTCTGGAACTTCTCGTCAACGATCCAGACCCCACGGCGGAAAAAAGAATCTGAAGATGGCGACCAAAGGTGGGAGCTTCCGCAGGAAGCGCGACGACGTCACCGAGGACACCAAATGGTGGGGGCGTCGCCGCCCACCTGGCCCAACAAAAAAAAAAAAAAAAAAAAAAGGAAGAAAGAAAAGACTACGAATCCGGACCCAACCACGAGATGGCGGAATAATGCACAGCATAGTGAATCCAGAAAGATTCACGCTGCAAAACTCTATTAGAGGGTGTCTGAAGTGCTCCCATAGATTTAGCCACTTATGTATCCTTTTTCATTTTCTCTAGTGTTTTGTCCATTTGAGGTCCAAAAAGTTCTTTATCAAAATGAGCATTTAAAATTGTTTATTGAACTTCTGGTTAAAAACCAGAGACAAGCAGCCATGCGTGTCTTCTGAGGAGAATGCTGATGTTGATTCTTCTTGCTGTAGTATCAGCAGCATATAGAGCACACCTGATGGAGGAGTTGGAGATTAACCTGCCCTCAAGCACTAATTCTTGTCCTTTTTTCTTGTGCTCCTCTGGATTAATTCTTCCATTTCGTCACAGTGGGCTCCATCATACCTAGCAAGCAAACCTTGTGTGTTAGCTATACGCCAGTAATTGGCTGATTGTGCAGCCACTCTTGCCTGAGGCATCTATTAATTTAGATTCTTTGTCTGGAGGTGGTGCATCAGCTGATGTTTGTGAATTTGCTCTTTTGAGAGCATTAGGCAAAACCAAAGAATCTGGTGTAATCGGACCTCTAATAAAAATTGGGACAGATCGTGGGGGGTTTGTATTTGTCAACCCTAGGTGTTATAATGCGTGCTCGTGCAGGGTCCTTAAAAAAATACTCTGCATGACGCATCATGCCTTTTAACATTGGGAGAGACTGCGATGTTTTATGTGTAGTCCCCAATGTTTCAAATACAAAATCTTCTTCTAATGTTTCTCTATGCAAGGTGACTCCATGGTATGCAGCTGTCCTGGCTATCAATTCCTGATACGAGGTGTTGTCATCAGGAGGTGAGGGTGTTGCAGGATAAAGATCAGGATCTTAGGATCCAGTATCTCTTGCATTGTTTTGAGAATTGGTTTAGGAAGCTTTTTCAGAGCCAAACCAGGCTTCTCTTTTTTGTCATTCTGAACCAAAGTTTTCGTAGCGGGAGTTGAGTCTCGGCATGAGCCAGAAGGCTTTAGTTGTGCTTTCGGTGATGAGCAGGAGTGCGGGGCGCTGGAAGCAGAATCTCTGTGACTACCATGGCTGGATGGCAGTGGTGGCACTAAAGCCTTTTGTCTGGTGGATGCAGGTTTTTGTGCGGGCAAAGGGGTTTGGGTACTCACGGCACTTTCACCAGCTGGAACGTCATGAGACTCCAGTTCGATTTAGAGTTCTGAATCAGAGTCTTGAACAGAGAAGTATCTACTTCTTCAGCTGGCGATGCTTCCATGTCTTACTATTCGATATCTTGTTGTCCGAAAATATCGGGAGTGTCTTCAAACCTCTGCCTTTACATCTCTCTGCGTAGAGCCGGACGGTCCCGCAAGGGGTTCTTGGATCGAAACGACTGACAGGCGTCACAATCCTCCTCTTTGTGCTCCAGGGAAAGGCACAGATTGCCGACTTTGTGAAGGTGGGTGCGTGGGTATTTAAAGCGGCACCTAGGGCAGAATTGAAACTGAGGTAGTTCCATCAGCGGATTACTCAATGGAGTTGAATCGAGTGGAAGATAACTCGAACGAGAAGGCCCGAAGGCTGCGGTTGGAGTGTTCCGACCCGACTAGGAAAAGTTCTCTCATTTTCGATATGCAAAGAATGGGAAACTTATTCGAAACAATACCAAGGAGAATAGAGTGGATTGCGCACCAAAGGGGTCCCGAAATAAGGTCTCGAACCGGAGCGCCGCAATACTCATCTGAACCTGATGGAGGAAAGAAAACCATCTAACCATAGAGTCGATGCCTGAAGGAAAGTGCCACTTTTTGCATGGTTACCCCCCACTTTTTGCCTGAGAGCGGATACAACCTGACTTGATGTGCCCTGGGTCCCTGCCAATCAGGTTCCCAGGGCCTGTGTTCGTTCCCAAGACTGTACCTTTGTATCCACAATTGGCACATCCCTGGCCACAAATAAGCCTCTTGTAAAAGGCACCATGGGTACCAAGGGCACTGTGACCAAGGAAAGCCTCTAAGGACTGCAGCACCTATTGTGCAACCCTCAGAGGCCTTGCACCTTAACCCCCACACACTGCAACTGCAGGCTGCATGTCTTGGTGTAGAGAAAAGTGAAGGGTCAACATGGCACCCATCCCTGTATGCCATGCCTGCAATCCACTGCCTAAGACCTAGGTAATTAGCAGGGTGCCTTAGACCTAAGGTGAGGGTACAGAGGCATGAGCTCTGTATCCCTACAGTGTCTAAGTCCATTCTTGGACATTGAAAGTGCAGTAAAGCCATTAAGAGTATATGGTGCTGGGAGTTTGTCATTACGAACTCCACAGCACCATAATTACTTTACTGAAAACTGGGAAGTTTGGTATCAAACTTCTCAGCACATTAAACCCACACTAATGCCAGTGTGGGATCTAATGAAAAATGCACTCAGAGGGCATCTTGGAGATGCCCCCTGAAAAACAACTTAACTCTAGTGGCTGCTCGCCAGCTGCCACCACCAGACATGTTTCTGGACCCCTGGGTCGAGAGCCTGCTGCTCTCTGGAGTCTGAAACAATGCACATCCTGGGACGAGGTGCCAAGTCTCCTCCCCCAGGATGGGCAGGGTCCACAAAGGGGAAGCTTCAAAGGCTTGCCGCCTTTGTAAGCTACCCCAGCCATTTGCTGCTTCCAGCAACTGGCCCCCACCGGTTCTGACCCCTACTTTGGGCGGGAGAATCAGCGGGAAAACCAAGTGAGGAAGGGAGGTGTTCCCACCTTTGCCAACCCCACCCCTCAGGTGGGGGAGGCGAGGTGAAGCACAACTCTCAGTCCCCGCCATCTTGCAGATGGGGGGACCCAGCCAATCAGTGAGAGGCATATGCCCCCCTCCACTGGAGGGTGGCATAATATGGGGTGTACCCACCCCAAGGAAGGTACCCATTGGTCTTGACCTTTACTCACCTGTAATGCCCCTAAATCTAGTATTTAGGAGCAACCCTGAACCTTGCATCCTTAGACAAGTACCGACAAGAAGATGAGTAGAAGGCGGCCCGAAGAAGCTGTGCTGAACGATGGTCTGGGAGTTGGTCACTACGAACTCCACAGCACCATAATGACTTTAAAAAAAACTGGGAAGTTTGTTAGCAAACTTCTCAGCACATTAAACCCACACTGATGACAGTGTGGAATTTAATGTAAAATGCACTCAGAGGGCATCTTAGAGATGCCCTCTGTGAGAAAGTGCCCTCTTTCTGCATGGTTGCCCCCACTTTTTGCTGAATTGCTGATGTGCTTTGACTGAGTGTGCCCTGGGCTCCTGCTAATCAGGTACCCAGGGCCTATGTTCTTTCCCTAAAAATGCATTGAAGCCTAAACCCAATTGGCATCTCTGGCCACAGCACACGGTGTGACTGACACTGACACACACACACACTGACACACACTGACACACACTGACACACACTGACACACACTGAAGGCTGCGTGTCTTGGTGAAGAACAAAGTGGAGAGTCGACATGGCACACATCCCTGTGTGCCATGCCTGCAACCCACTGCCCTGGCATAGATCAGTCACCCCTCTAGCTGGGTGCACTATACCAGTGGTGAGGGTACAGGTGCATGAGCCCTGTACCCCAACAGTGTCTAAGTCCATTCTTAGACATTGTAAGTGCAGTGCTGCCATTAAGAGTATATGGTGCTGGGAGTTTGTCATTACGAACTCCACAGCACCATAATGGCTACACTGAAAACTGAGAAGTTTGGTATCAAACTTCTCAGCACCTTAAATCCACACTGATGCCAGTGTGGGACTTAATGAAAAATGCACTCAGAGGGAATCTTAGAGATGCCCCCTGAAAACGAACCTACCACTAGTGTCCAGGCTGAGTGGCTGCTGTCAGCTGCCACCACCAGACATGTTTCTGGTTCGCAAAGGGGAAGCTTCAAAGGCTTGCCGCCTTTGTGAGCTTCCCCAGGCCACTTGCTGCTCTCAGCAACTGGTCACCACTGGTTCTTACCCCCACTTTGGGCGGGAGAACAGGCAGGAAAAAACAAGTGAGGAAGAGAAGTGTGCCCACCTCTGCCAACTCCACCCCTCAGGTGGGGGAGGCGAGGTGAAGCACAACTCTTAGTCCACGCAATCTTGAAGATGGGGGGACTCAGCCAACCAGGGACAGGCTCATGCCCCCCTCCCACTGGAGGGTGGCATAATAGGGGGTGTACCCACCCCAGGGAAGGGACCCATTAACACCCTGTAACACTCCTAAATCTATTATTTAGGGGCACCCTTGAACCTTGCTTCCTCAGACAAAAACCTGCAAGAAGAAGAAGACGGACCGAACAGTCGTGCAGCAGCTAATAAGAGGAAGACGCCCACCGATTTGGCCCCAGCCCTACCAGCCTGTCTCCCCCTCAAACCTGCGAAATCCCGGTGTGTCCTGCAGCCAGCAACCTCGAAAACCCCGGAGGACTTGCCTGCCTTCAACTACAAAGACTGTCTCCCGTGAACACCGGATTTGTTCATCTGCAACCTCTGGCTCCGGCCGGACACCGCGGATCCACCACACTCTTCACCCGCCATCCACGGCCCGAGCTCGAGTGGGCAAACATCACGAGGAGGTCACCCCGGCGTTCCTGACCCGAGATCCAGATACCCATGACCTGCCTCAAGCCTCCAGCCGACGCCTGCAGCCTAAATCCTGAAGGCCCCCTAACAGCAACCAGGAGCTGGTAAGAAGATCCGACCCCAAAAGGCACCCCTGCACCCGACGCCCCACGGCCTTGTGTGCCCAAACCGAGGGTGCCTAACCAACCACTAACTTACCAACTTACCTCTCGAAGTGGTGGTTGTGACAAAGTGCCCTCTTTCTGCATGGTATGCCCCCACTTTTTGCTGAATTGCTGATGTTCTTTGACTGAGTGTGCCCTGGGATCCTGCTAATCAGGTGCACAGGGCCTATGTTCCTTCCCTAAAACTGCATTGAAGCCTAAACCCAATTGGCATCTCTGGCCACATGTCAGCCCCTGGTACATGGTACCACAGGTACCCAGGGCACTGTGACCAGAGAAGGCCTCTAAGGGCTGCAGCACTTATTGTGCCACCCTTAGAGGCCCTGTACCCTGACACTCACACACTGCCTTTGCAGGCTGCGTGTCTTGGTGCAGAACAAAGTGAAGAGTAAACATGGCACACATCCCTGTGTGTCATGCCCACAAACCACTGCCCTGGCATACATCAGTCACCCCTCTAGCTGGGTGCCCTATGCCAGTGGTGAGGGTACAGGTGCATGAGCCCTGTACCCCTACAGTGCCCAAGTCCATTACTGAGCGTTACCAAAGGGGATGATGGACGGAGCGTTAGAGCAAATCAAACACTCACCCCCAGTCAACTGATCTGGGTTTAATCCATCATCATGCTTTAGCTCACTCCACCACCCCAGTTCAGACATGGCCATATGCAAATCAGTCTGACCCTGTGCCTCATGGGAACAGTCCAGCCCCTGCCCATCCTGGAGGGGGAGGCTTGGCACCGACGCTCCGTCCATCATCCCCTTTGGTATCGCTTTGTTCGCCCTAAGTTGGCTGGGTATGCCCAGACGTGGGTCCCTTGCTCACTTTGCCACTGGATTCAAGATAGCCTGGCTGATGACGGCTGAATAGCCAGAAACCGGTCCCAGGATGCTTGTTTCCGGTTCAGGGAAGACATGGCTTGGCAGTTCGGGCTGGACTGTTCCCATGAGGCACAGGGTCAGACTGATTTGCATATGGCCATGTCTGAACTGGGGTGGTGGAGTGAGCTAAAGAATGGTGATGGATTAAACCCAGATCAGTTGACTGGGGGTGAGTGTTTGATTTGTTCAAACGCTCCGTCCATCATCCCCTTTGGTATCGCTTTGTTCGCCCTAAGTTGGCTGGGTATGCCCAGACGTGGGTCCCTTGCTCACTTTGCCACTGGATTCAAGATAGCCTGGCTGATGACGGCTGAATAGCCAGAAACCGGTCCCAGGATGCTTGTTTCCGGTCCAGGGAAGACATGGCTTGGCAGTTCGGGCTGGACTGTTCCCATGAGGCACAGGGTCAGACTGATTTGCATATGGCCATGTCTGAACTGGGGTGGTGGAGTGAGCTAAAGAATGGTGATGGATTAAACCCAGATCAGTTGACTGGGGGTGAGTGTTTGATTTGTTCAAACGCTCCGTCCATCATCCCCTTTGGTATCGCTTTGTTCGCCCTAAGTTGGCTGGGTATGCCCAGACGTGGGTCCCTTGCTCACTTTGCCACTGGATTCAAGATAGCCTGGCTGATGACGGCTGAATAGCCAGAAACCGGTCCCAGGATGCTTGTTTCCGGTCCAGGGAAGACATGGCTTGGCAGTTCGGGCTGGACTGTTCCCATGAGGCACAGGGTCAGACTGATTTGCATATGGCCATGTCTGAACTGGGGTGGTGGAGTGAGCTAAAGAATGGTGATGGATTAAACCCAGATCAGTTGACTGGGGGTGAGTGTTTGATTTGTTCAAACGCTCCGTCCATCATCCCCTTTGGTATCGCCAAGTCCATTACTGGGCACTGTAAGTGCAGTGCTGCCATTAAGAGTATATGGTGCTGGGAGTTTGTCATTACGAACTCCACAGCACCATGATGGATACACTAAAGACTGGGAAGTTTGGTATCAAACTTCTCAGCACATTAAACCCACACTGATGCCAGTGTGGGATTTAATGTAAAATGCACCACAGAGGGCATCTTAGAGATGCTCCCTGAAATTCGACCAACTTCTAGTGACCTGACTGAGTGGCTGCTTAGGCTGCCACCACCAGACATGTTTCTGGACCCCTGGGTCGAGAGCCTGCTGCTCTCGGGGGCCTGAAACAATGCACATCCTGGGACGAGGTGCCAAGCCTCCTCCCCCAGGATGGGCAGGGTTCACGAAGGAGAAGCTTCAAAGGCATGCCGCCTTTGTGAGCCTCTCCAGACCATTTGCTGCTTTCAGCAACTGGTCCCCACTGGTTCTACCCCACCCACCTTTGGGCGGGAGAACCGGCGGGAAAAACAAGTGAGGAAGGGAGGTGTGCCCACCTCTGCCAACTCCACCCCTCAGGTGGGGGAGGCGAGGTGAAGCACAACCTCGAGTCCCCGCCATCTTGAGGATGGGGGGACCCGGCCAACCAGGGACAGGATCCTGCCCCCTGCCCATTGGTCCCTGCCCTTTACCTACCTGTAACGCCCCTAAATTTAGTATTTAGGGGGCACCCTGAACCTTACTTCCTCAGATCCAGCTTACCTACAAGAAGAAAAGAAGAAGGACGAAGAGCCGTGCAGAGCTAAGAAGAGGACGACCCCCACTGACTTTGCCTCAGCCCTACAGGCCTGTCTCCCCTCGAACCTGCTCCTGCGAAATCCCGGCGTGTCCAGCAGCCAGCAACCTCACAAACCCCGGAGGACCTGCCTGCCTTCACTTCCAAGACTGTTTCTCCCGTGAACACCGGACGTGTTTAAACTGCAGCTTCTGGCTCCGGCCGGACACCGCGAATCCAGCCCACTCTGCACCCGCCGAACCCGGCCCGAGCTCGAGTGGAAAAACACCACGACGAGGTCACCCCGGCGAACCTGACCCGAGATCAGGCGACTCCTGACCTACCTCAAGCCTCCAGACGACGCCTGCAGCCTCAATTCAGAGGATCCTCTCTACCGCGACCAGAGCGGGTAAGAAAATCCGACCTTAAAAGGCACCCCTGCACCCGGCGCCCCACGGCCTTGTGTGCCCAAACCAACCCAAGACATCCCAACTTACCCCTCAAAGTGGTGGTCGCACCCAGAAGATCCTCGTCCCCGAGCCAGCAGTGCTTCTTCAAACCGGAGGTTCTCCATAGAAAACAGGGCGTCCGACGCCGAAACAGCACTCTGCACCCGGCCGCCCCAGTGCCGCTTAGGGTGCACTTTTTGTGCCAACTTGTTTCCCCAATTGCCCTGACCTAAACCCTAGGAGCTTTGCTCCCACAACCCAGTGGCCTGCTTGCCAGCAGCCACCAACCGGAGACCCCCTATCCTCCATAGGATAACATTGGGCCTCAACACTCTGCACCCGGCCGCCCTAGTGCCGCTGAGGGTGCAACAGTGCATCACTGACCCTGGGGGAACCCTTGTTCTAACCCCAGAACCTTAACTCCCACAGTTGTTTACTTACCTGCAAACCGATAACCTGTTTTTCCTCCATAGGATAACATTGACAATTTTTCTTCCAAAAAACGAGTAAGTGTGGAGTTTTGAAAACTAAAGATATTCTTTAAAAATCGTACAAATAACCAAAACGTGTTTTCTCACCTGTTTGCAGGAAATGTACCAGTGCTGAATCTAGGCATCCAGCACTGAGTTACAAAAAGTAACGTAAAAGTAACTTACCTGCAAGTTGTTGAAAAGCCCTTTCATTTCAATGTACTGTATTTGCTATGAATTGCATACTACGGCTCCCCTGTAAATCAAACAAAGTACAATTTCTATTGCATTTTCAAACTGTTCTATATCCAGTAACTTATTACTGAAAAGTATTTAATGCTTACCTGTGCCAGGCTTGCTTGGTTCTAAAAATAAACAGTATATTTTTTTATACAAAAACAATTGGCCTAGAGTTCAGTTCTTGAGTGTGTGAATTCATTTGCTGACTGAGTGTGTACATCAAATGCTTAACACTGTCCTCTGATACTGCCTTACTGCTCGACCAAGCTACCACTATTAGAGAGTAAGGTTCTATCTAACTTTAACCTCTGCCTACCTCTGGAGTCACCTGGACCCTATACACACTATACCTCATTTTGGTGTAGTATATATAGAGCCAGTTTCTTACAGTGGTCGCACCCAGAAGACCTTCGTCCCCGAGCCTGCAGTGCCTTTGCAAACCGGAGGTTCCCCATTGAAACCAACAGGGCGCCAGACGTCGAAACAGCACCCTGCACCCGGCCGCCCTAGTGCCGCTGAGGGTGCACCTTTGGTGCTACTTTGTTTCCCCATTTGCCCTGAGCTAAAGTCCAGGAGCTTTGCTCCCACAACCCAGTGGCCTGCTTGCCAGCAGCCACCAACCGGAGGCCACCTATCCCCCATTGGATAACATTGGGCCTCAGCACTCTGCACCCGGCCGCCCTAGTGCCGCTGAGGGTGTAACGAGAGTGCATGCTTGACCCTGGGGGAACCCTGGTCCTAACCCCAGAAGCTCAACTCCAAAGACCGATTACTTACCTGGTAACCGTTAACTTCATTTCTCTCCATAGGAAACTATTGACTGTTTTTCTATGAAAAATGTGTGGAGTTGATTTGTATGGAAACCTGAAAAATAACAATGGTGCAAAACTGACTTTACTTACCTTTTCTCTAGGAAATGCCCAGTGCGATATCTAGGCATATCACACCGAGTAGAAAAAGTAATCTAAAAAGTAATCTCAAAAGTAACGTAAATGTAACTTACCTGTAATTCTTATTGCAAAATCGATACAAAGTAAATGTACAGCATTTCACAGTATTGCATTACCAGTAATTCAAACTGTAACCATTTCAAAGTACATTTACAATTGCATTTCAAACTGTATATTTACTGCAAAGTATTTATCAACTTACCTGTGCCAGGCTTGCTTGGTTCTAGGAAATAAAATAACTAAAAGAATATTTTTATACAAAACCAATTGGTCTGAAGAACAAGTTACTTACCTTCGGTAACGATATATCTGTAAGAAATATAGGATAGTTAAAGATTCCTTTCCTTAGAATCTCCCCCAGGCGTCAGACTGGATCCGGAAAGTTTTTCATCAGCAGTACCCCTGCGCGTCGGAAGGTGGCGTCGGTCGACTCCGCGTCAGTCGTCGGCGTCGTGGTCGCCAGGATGACGTTGTGGTCGCCAGGATGACGTCGCGGTAGCTACATAGACGCCGCCCTCGCGCGCTGACTTCAGTTCTGTACACGACTTTCCATGCCAGAAGCGCAGAGCCATGCAAGACACTGACCACTGGTGCACAAAACTAGGGCCCTGAAAGGATGTCCTTTAAATCAGTTCGCAGAACGGGGAGAATGGGTGGGGCGGTAAGGAATCTATAACTAACCTAGGTTTCTTACAGATATATCGTTACCGAAGGTAAGTAACTTGTTCATCTGAAAGAAACAGTTAGAAATAGATTCCTTACCTTAGAATAGATACCCCAGCAATACCAACCCCGGAGGTGGGTCTGCGGACCAAGTTCACACCAGAAAGTCCTGGAGAACAGAACAGCCAAAGAAGCCGTCTCTCCGGACTGGATTGTCCAGGCAGTAGTGTCTCGTAAACGTGTGCAACGATGCCCACGTAGCTGCCTGACAGATGGCATTCAGGGGGACACCTCGTCCCAAAGCAGTAGTAGCCGCCGTCGCCCTGGTGTAATGGGCACGCAGCCCCACTGGAGGCTCCTTCTTAGAAAAAGAATAGCAGGCTTTGATGCACACAACGACCCACCTGGAGATGGTCCGTTTGTGCACGGCCTGACCTTTCTTAGCGCCCACGTACCAAACAAAGAGCTGGTCATCCACCCGAAATTGTTTTGTGCGATCCAAGTAGAAAGAAAGCGCACGTTTTGGATCCAGACGGTGGAGCCTCTCTTCCTCTTTCGAAGGATGCGGAGGCGGAAAGAAGGTGGGCAAAGTGATGGTTTGGCCAATGTAGAAAGAAGTAACCAACTTGGGAAGGAAGGAAGGTCTAGTTCTCAGGACAACCTTGTCCGGATGGACAGCCAGAAAGGGAGACTTGGAAGAAAGAGCTTGTAGCTCACTCACCCTGCGAGCAGATGTGATGGCCACCAGAAAGGCAGTCTTCAAAGGTAGAAGCCTGGGAGGGCAATTATGAAGCGGCTCAAAGGGAGCACACAAGATATGTAAGAACCAAATTCAAGTCCCACTGGGGCATCATGAAGGGAACAGGAGGAAAAAGAGGAGTAATGCCCTTAAGAAGGAAAATGCTACTTACCAGTATGCATCTGTTCTTGGCATGTAGAGCTGCAGATCCACACACTATGCATAGATCGCCATCTGGTGTTGGGCCCGGATGTTTGCACTTTGTTGTTGTATTGGAATAAGTCTTTGGAAGTCACGAGATCGGTGACTCCTCCTTTGGACAATAGTGCGCATGGGCATCGACTCCATCTTCAGATTGTTTTTTCGCCAAGAAGGGAAATGATGGAGTTTTGTGAGAAACAGAAAGATGTCCATGTATGTTGTATCTAATTAAGATAATACTGGAACAGGTAAAGATAGCCGGGGAGGTGGGTGGGCGTGTGTGGATCTGCAGCTCTACATGCCAAGAACAGATGCATTCTGGTAAGTAGCATTTTCCGTTCGAGGCATATGAGCTGCAGATCACACACTATGCATAGATTGCATAGCAGTACCTCCCTTTAGCGGCGACCACCCGTATCTGTTGCAGTAGTTTGAAATAGTGTTTGGAGTACAGCCTGGCCCACACTAGCTTGTTGTTTTGCCTGCACATCTACACAATAGTGTTTTGTGAATGTGTGCGGTGTAGACCATGTAGCTGATTTGCAGATGTCATCTAAGGGAATGTTCCCTAAAAATGACATGGAAGCCCCAATTTTACGAGTAGAGTGGGCTTTAGGGGGAATAGATAGTGTACGTTTTGCTTTGTGGTAGCAAATTTGTATACATTTGACAATCCACCTTGCAATGCCAGATTTTGATATCGGATTGCCTTTATGTGGTGGTGAGAAGGATACAAAAAGTTGTTTTGTTTTGCGAAAAGGTTTTGTTCCGTCAATGTAGTAAAAGAGGGCTCTTTTCACATCTAGTGTATGAAGAGCTCTTTCTGCTACTGTCTGTGGTTGCGAGAAGAATACTGGCAACTCTACAGATTGGTTGAGATGGAAGGGAGAAATAACTTTAGGAAGGAATTTGGGGTTTGTCCTGAGAACCACTTTGTTATGATGGGAGTTGCAAAAATGGTTCTTGAATAGTTAGTGCCTGTAACTCACTGACTCTTCTGAGAGATGTGATAGCTACAAGGAAAGCAACTTTCCATGTAAGAAATTGGAGCTCACATTTATGTAGAGGTTCGAATGGAGGGCCCATTAACCTAGTGAGGACGATGTTTAGATTCCACACTGGAGAGGGTGGTACCCTGGGAGGAATTATTCTTTTAAGACCTTCCATAAATGCTTTAATGGCTGGTACCCTGAATAATGACAAATGTTGTCTATTTTGTAGGTAAGCTGCTATGGCAGCGAGATGCAATCTAATGGATGTGTATGCTAGATTACATCTTTGAAGATGCAGCAGGTAACATATAATGTGTTGAATGGACGCATCTAGAGGATTAATTGTGTTATTGGTACAGTTTATAACAAATCTTTTCCACTTGGCTGCGTAGCAGGCTCTAGTGGTGGGGCGCCTAGCCTCTTTGATAACGTTCATACAATCAGATGGAAGATTGAGGTAACCGAATTCTAGGACTTCAGGAGCCAGATCGCTAGGTTGAGCTGTGCTGGATCTGGATGTCTGATCTCTCCACGGTTCTGTGTTAAAAGATGTGGGGAGATGTTTAGCTTTTGGTGCGGGACTACGGATACTTCCAGCAATGTTGTGTACCATGGTTGTCTGGCCCATGTTGGAGCAACTAGAATCAGTGTTAGTGACTACTGCTGTAGCTTGCGCACCACTAATGGAATGAGTGGGAGAGGCGGAAAAGCGTACGCAAATCTGCCTGACAGATTCATCCATATCGCATTGCCTTTGGACAATGGGTGTGGATATCTGGCGGCGAAGCTTGGGCATTTTGAGTTGTAATGTGTGGCGAAGAGATCTATCTCTGGATGCCCCCACATTTGGAAAAATGGTTGAAGAACTTGTGGGTGAAGTTCCCACTCGTGAATTTGTTGTGTTTGACGACTTAACAGATCTGCGATCTGATTTTGAATTCCTGGAAGATGTTGGGCTAAGAGGAATATCTTTTGAGGAATAGCCCACCTCCATATGCTCTGAGCTAGTTGAGAGAGCTGTAGAGAGTGTCCCCCCCCCCTGTTTTTGTAAATAATACATTGCTGTGATATTGTCCGTCCGGACTAAGACAGCTTTGCCTGATATCTGTTTCTGGAATGATTTTAATGCCAGAAAGATTGCGAGTAACTCCAAATGATTGATGTGGAGTAACTTTTGCTGAGGTGTCCATGTGCCCTGTATGGTGTGATGTAGTAGATGAGACCCCCATCCGGTGAGCGATGCGTCTGCTGTTAGCACAATCTGTGGAACTGGCTCTAGGAACGGTCGCCCTGTGGAAAGGTTTTGGGTGTTCCACCACTGCAGAGAGCGATGTGTGCGGCCGTCTACCAACACCAGATCTGTTAGCTGACCTAGAGCCTGGTTCCACTGACGTGCCAAGCATTCCTGTAAGGGGCGCATCTGGAGTCTTGCATGCGGTACTATGAATATGCAAGAGGCCATCATCCCTATTAGTTGCATAAACACTCGAGCTGGAAGTGAGTGTTGCGGCTGGAATTTTGTTATAAGGGCTTGAATGTTTGTTATCCTGGCTGGATTGGGGTATGCGAGGCCTCTTAAGGTGTCTATTGTGGCACCTAGATATTGTTGGATGTGGGACGGTTGGAGGTGAGACTTTGTGAGGTTTATTGTGAACCCTAAGTCGTGAAGTAGTTGGATTGTGGTGTGTATGAGATTCACACACTGGGTATGCGACCTGGCTTTTATGAGCCAGTCGTCCAAGTATGGGAAGACGTGAATTTGTCTTCTTCTTAAGTGGGCTGCTACGACTGCCAGACATTTTGTGAAGACTCTGGGTGCTGTGGTGACTCCGAATGGGAGCACCTTGAACTGATAATGTTGACCGTCCACTACAAATCGAAGATATTTCTTGTGAGCAGGGTGAATGGGAATGTGGAAGTAGGCGTCCTTGAGATCTAAGGTGGCAAGGAAATCGCCTTGTTTGAGTAGAGGAAGGAGTTGTTGAAGAGTGACCATATGAAAATGGTCTGACTGTATGTAGAGGTTTAATGGTCTGAGGTCGAGGATGGGCCTCAGAGTTCCGTCCTTCTTTGGAATGAGAAAATACAGGGAGTAGACCCCTGTGTTTAGCTGATGCAGGGGAACTGGTTCTATTGCATGTTTTTGTAGGAGGGAAATTACTTCTTGCTTGAGAAGCGTTAAATGGTCTACTTACATTGGACGCTGTTTGGGTGGTATGTTTGGAGGAGTTGAAGTGAGTTCCAGGCAATAACCGGATTGGATGATTTGTCTCACCCACCTGTCCGTGGTAATGGTGTTCCAGACAGGTAGGAACTGTAGTAATCTTCCCCCGACCGGAGTGGAATGGTCTGGGGGGAGTGGAGGGAAGTCATTGTTTGGAGGTGGAGGCAGTACGGGTATTGACGGTTTTGCCTCTACCCTTGTTATTATTGCCCCTGTAGCCTCCTCTGTAATAACCCCTGGTAGAGGAGGTCTGGGTGGGACTTTTATAGGACGTGGAGGAGTTATCCGTGGTAAAACCTCTAGAGGCGCCCCTATAAGAGGAGCGACGAAAGGAACTTCTGGGAGTTTGGGATTGCAGAGCTCCCATTGATTTGGCTGTGTCGGTGTCTTTTTTCATCTTTTCTAAAGATGAATCCACACTAGGGCCAAATAAATGTTCTTGGTCAAACGGCTGATTTAGTATGGCAGTTTGAACCTTCGGGTTTGAACCCTGAAATACGGAGCCATGCATGTCTACGCAAAAGGACACTGGTATTAATGGCTCGTGAGGCTGTGTCTGCAGCATCTAGAGCACACCGAATGGAGGTATTTGTTATAATCTTGCCTTCCTGTATGAGATCAGTGGCTCTTGTCTTGTATTGATCTGGAAGGTGTTGTAGTAGGGTCTCTAGTTCATCAGTGTGCCCTATCGTACCTAGCCAGCAACGCCTGTGTGTTGGCAATTCGCCAAATGTTAGCTGCCTGGGACGCTGTTCGTTTACCTGATGCGTCCAAGAGTTTTGACTCCTTATCAGGAGGTGGAGCATCGCCTGAGGTTTGGGAATTAGCCCTTTTCCTGGCGTTAGAGACTACTAAAGAATCTAAGGGAAGTTGCCCTTTAATGTAAACAGGGTCAGCTGGGGCAGACTTGTATTTCTTTTCTACCCTGGGGTTAATGACTCTAGCCCTTACAGGATCTTTAAAGACTTCAGGAGCGTGTTTGATTACCCCTTTCAACATTGGGAGAATAGAAGTGGACCTTTGAGATGGTGCGAAAGTGTCCATAAGGAAGTCTTCTTCTATAGGGTCTGTGTGTAAATCTACACTGTGGTACTCTGCGGCTCTATGTATGAGCTGAGTGAACCCTATAGTGTCCTCTGGAGGGGACGGTCTAGATGGGTAGACATCATCCTGTGGTGTGTCAGGAACATCTGGTGTGCCATAATTGTTCCATGGGTCAGTTGGGATATTAGGAGGGCTAGGTTCTCCTAGGGGTTGATCATCACCCTCGTACTCAGAAGGGTCCTCATCATCCTGAGGTGGAGGAGATTCTGAGGGTACTGGAGATGGAATAGGAGAGATGTGTTGTGGAGGAGGGGGTGGAGAAGGGATTCTGAAAGGAGAAGTGGCAATGTCTCTTTTCTTGAGAGGGAGTGGAGCTGGTGCAGGTTTGTCCAATTTCCTCTTCCTGGAAGGACTAACCACACGGCGACCTGTATTTGGGTCTATTTCCAGGGTTTGTTGGGTTGGATCGGGTTGGAAAAGCTCCTCCTGTGAAGTATGGTGTTTCGGCGCAGATTTTTTTTTCGGGTCCGAATGTCTGTGTGGCACCAATTTTGGAGTTGTTTTGACCTCCCTAGGTTTGGAAACGGGAGTTTGTCGGTTCCGTTGGGGTCTTTGGAGCCGGTACCGGTAACCTTTTCGGGTCCGAAGGTTGAGGTCCAGCTGTTCTCGGAACTGGTTGTTTGCTCGATTCCGATGGTTTTTTCGGAGTCGAAGGCTCAGTGCCGGTGGGTTTCGGTGCCGAAGGCGCTGATGTGGAACCCGGCTTCGGTGCGGGCATAGACAGTGGCTTGTCTTTTGGTCTCGGTGCCGGGGATGGGGTTTCGGCACCAAGGGTAGGCTGGCTCGAGCCCGAGCGGCCTGAAGGCTTATTTGTCGACTTCTTGGCCGAGCCGGAAGGCGGGGCGTGAGAAGTTTTGTCCCGGTGTGCACCTAGGCCCGAAGGTGAAGGTGTTTCCGAAGCCTTTGCCGGAATGGATGGTGGGGAGGGGTCGACGTCAGTACTTACGACCCGTTGCCCAAGAGTGATGTCTTCCAAATCGGAATCGTCGGCTTCGGAGGCGCTGATGAGGCCCTCTTCGAGTTGTTCCTGTTCGGGTACATCGACACCTTCCTGGAAGATATATCGTCTGGTATGGATGTCGACGATCGAGCCATATTTCTTCGAGCTAGACGATCCCTTATGGTTTTCTTGGAGCGGAAAGAGGCGCAAGCTGGACAGTCTTTGGCCTTGTGCTCGGGTGAAAGGCAGAGGTTACACACCTCGTGAAGATCGGCGTGGGGGAACTTGGACCCACATGGAGGACACTTTTTGAAGGGAGTCCTTTCCATGGGCCAAGAAGGCCTGATGGCGCAGTTAGGCCCGAAGGCCTGCGTCGACGACCGGAATCGAAGGATTGGAGTTTGTAGAGATGCGCGTCGAAAAGGGAAACGCGATCGAAAACAATACTGACGAAAGGGTGAAGGATTGCGCGTCTAAAGTTAGAACGGTGGCGGCACCGAACTGGAGCGCGAGGAACACATCCGAGCCAGATGGCGGAAAAAAACAATCTGAAGATGGAGTCGATGCCCATGCACACTGTTGTCCAAAGGAGGAGTCACCGATCTCGTGACTTCCAAAGACTTATTCCAATACAACAACAAAGTGCAAACATCCGGGCCCAACACCAGATGGCGATCTATGCATAGTGTTTGATCTGCAGCTCATATGCCTCGAACATCTATTTACAACAGGGGACTTGAAAAGAGAAGGCTGATCAGGAAGCCTAAGAAAGACTGAAATGGCCGAGAGGTAGCCCTTAAGAGTGCCCAGAGCAGAGCCCTGCTGGGCCAAAGAGAGGAGGAACAAGAGAACCTCAGACTTTGCTGCGCACCATGCCACAAATTTATTCCATCTGCAGGCGTATACCGTCTTAGTGGAGGGACGCCTGGCTGCCAAGATTACATCACAGACTTCGGGAGGCAGGTCAAACGACGTCAACTGTCGCCGCTCAATCTCCACGCAAGGAGGTGGAGGCTGGACAGGTTCGGGTGGAGGACCGTCCCCTGCTGCTGCAACAGAAGATCCTCCCGAAGAGGCAGTCTGATCGGAGGATCGATGGCCATGTTGAGCAGCTTGGGATACCAGACTCTTCATGCCCAATTCGGAGCCACAAGAATGACTTGGGCCCGGTCGCGCTTGATCTTCTTCAGCACTCTGGGCAGAAGTGGTATAGGCGGAAAGGCGTATAGAAGACTGCAGCTCCACTCATGACGAAATGCGTCGCCTAGCGAGTGCCGCCTTGGAAATTCCAACGCGCAGAATTGCTGACATTCCGCGTTCTCTTCGGTGGCGAACAGATCTAACAAAGGCTCTCCCCACTGCTGAAAAAGACCGTGCGCCACCTCCGAGTGAAGACGCCATTCGTGATCCATCATGCACCTGCGGCTGAGTTCGTCCGCCCTGGCGTTCAGTGAACCTGCCAGGTGTTGAACCACAAGGGATATGCCCTGATGTTCCAGCCATGTCCAGAGGCGGAGGGCCTCTTGACAGAGGGTCCACGACCCCACCCCGCCTTGTTTGTTGCAGTACCACATTGCGGTGGTGTTGTCGTGAACACCTGTACTACTCTTCCCCGGACAGTGGGAAGGAAGGCTTTGAGTGCAAGACGGATCGCCCGAAGCTCCAGAAGGTTGATGTGGAGCCCGGACTCCACCGGATATCAGAGGCCTCTGATCTCCGCCTCTCCCATGTGGCCGCCCCACCCCAGAAGGGATGAGTCCGTCACCACTGTATGATCTGGTTGGGGAAGGGAGAGGGATCTGCCTTTGACCCAATCCTGGTTCGTGAGCTACCACAGCAATTGTCGTGCAATGCCCTCCGAGATCTGGACGCAATCGGACAGATTCCCCTGATGCCTCGCCCACGGGAACTTCAGGTCCCACTGCAGAGCCCGCATATGCCACCTGGCATGATCGACCAGCAGGATGCAGGAGGTCATGAGGCCCAGCAGCCTCAGGGTCATCCTGACCGAAACCCGGGATAGAGGCTGAAAGATCGGAATCATAGCCCGAATATCCCGGACTCGCTGTTCGGGAGGATAAACCCGAAACTGCGTCGTGCCCAGAACCGCTCCAATGAAGAGGAGCTTCTGAGAGGGGGTCAGGTGTGACTTCGGTACGTTGATGGAGAACCCCAGCGAATGCAGGAGGTCGGCTGTAGTCTGGAGGTGGGAGACGACAGCCTGGGGCGAGCACGCCTTCAACAGCCAGTCGTCGAGATAGGGGAAGACCGGAACCCCTGATCTGCGCAGATGAGCTGCGACCACCGCCATCACTTTCGTGAACACCGAGGGGCGCTGGTAAGGCCAAATGGGAGCACGGTAAATTGAAAATGCTCATGGCCTACCGTGAACCGTAAGTAACGCCTGTGGGCCGGCAGGGCGGGGATGTGGAAATAGGCGTCCTGCAAGTCCAACGCTACCATCCAGTCTCCAGGGTCGAGGGCAGACAAGACCTGAGTGAGCGTCAACATTTTGAACTTCTCCTTCCGGAGGAAGTGGTTGACGTTCCTGAGATCCAAGATAGGACGCAGGCCTTTGTCCTTCTTGGGCACCAGAAAGTAGTGGGAATAGCAACCACAACCTACTTCTGGGGCAAGAACACGCTCGATGGCACCCTTGGCCAAGAGTGCCGAAACTTCCTGTTGGAGAAGGGCCAGGTGATCCTCCGACGTGCGATGGTACTGAGGTGGCATGGAGAGAGGGGTAGTCTAGAAGGGGAGGGAGTAGCCCCTTCGGACTATTTGCAAAACCCACCTGTCCGACGTGATGGTGCGCCAGTGGGGGAGGTGATGGCGGATCCTGCCGCCCACTGGCGTTTGGTGGCCCTGAAAGGTTGGACTAAGAGTGTTTGGAGGCTGCTGCAGAGGGAGCTGTGGTGGACTGGCCCGCAAGCTGGCCCCCAGAACCACGCCGGTGGTTCCCACGTCCCCGGCCGTGCTGGGGCTGTACAGCTTGCGCCGGCCTGTGGCTCTGGGCGGGACGTAGTGGGGCACCCCTTCAGTAGCCACGAAAGGGGCGAAAGGCAGACTGCGCAGGGCAGGTGGTGGAGCTGGCCATAGCCCGAGAGTCCTTAAAGCACTCCAGTGCGTTGTCTGCCTTGTCGCCGAAAAGGCGACGGCCATCAAAGGGCATGTCCATAAGGGTGGATTGGACATCCCTGGAAAAACCAGTCGAACGCAACCAGGCGTAGCGTCGAAGGGCTACAGACGTTGAAATCGTCCTGCCAAGTGCGTCGGCGGTATCCAGCCCACAGCGGATGGTAAACTTCGCTGCGTCTCTCCCCTTGGCAACGGCACGGGAGAGTGTGGCCCGGGCCTCCTCCGGGCACTGAGGCAGCACCTGCGCCACTGTATCCCACACAGAGTGGGTGTAACGGCCCAACAGACATGCAGTGTTTACCAACCGCAGTCCCAAGCTGGCGGAAGAAAACATTTTCTTGCCAAGATGGTCCAGCTTTTTGGATTCCCTTTCCGGTGGTGCGGTAGGGAAGGCGCCTCTAGAAGTGGAGGCTTGAACTACCAAGCTCTCAGGGGTGGGATGTTGGGAGAGGATAGTGGGGTCGCCCGGGGACGGGCGGTGGCGTCGGGTAATCATCCTGTCTACAGGAGCCCCTGTGTTGGGCCTGGACCAAGTGCCCAAAAGGATGTCGGTTAGGGCTTCATTGAACGGCAGCAGGGGCTCCGAAGAGCTCGCTGCCGGCTGAAGCACCTCTGTCAGGAGGTTAGTCCTGACCGCCACCGTAGGAAGCTAGAGGTTGAGAGCCTCCGCCGCCCTATGCAACACCACTGCGTATGATGCTCCCTCCTCCGTAGCCACGGTAGGAGGAGACAACATGCCAAGGTCTGGGGAGGTATCCAGACCACTGGCATCCCCCAGTTCTTCTCTCCAGTCCGGATCGTACTCCAACTGGTCTGTCAAAGGGTCCCCAGACCCCTCCCAGTCTTCCTCACCCTCCTCTGGCTGTCAAAGTGGCTGAAAATGGCCAGGGTGGAACACGGGGACAAAAGTACCCATTGGCGCCGGCGTCGGCCGACGCCGGTCCGGCTCCATGTCCACGTTGGGTTGGAAGCCGGGGTCGACGCCGGCTGGGCGTCCAGCCGGCATCAGCTGCAGACGTGGTGCCGGTGGAATCTGCGCTGGTGTAGGTGTCACGAGGTCGACCGGCGCCGATCCGAATCCAGGCCTGGATCCAAGGGGGCCCTGCGGTGCCGAGGCCGGAGTCGCCGGTGTCGAAGGCCTAGGGCCCCCAACCAAGTCCGCAGGGCCCGAAGGCGCGCCGGCGGAGTCGGGCTGCCTAAAGATGGCGTGCATCGCTTCATAAAATTGACGAAGCTGGGCAGGGGTCGCTCCCGGTCCCGGGAAGGGAGGGAAGGCCGGAGTCGACCCTGAAGGCTCCGCATGCGGAGCTGCGGGAGAGGCACCACCCGCATCCTGCGTCGCGTCGGCCAACGGGAAGTCGAAGAGCGACGATGCATCTTCGACTTCTTCTTATGCTTCGACTTACCTGACCCCGAGCGCGAAGACTTAGAAGAGGAGTGATGATGACTCTGCGATCGGTCCCTCGACCTCCCACACGACCGGACCTTGCGCGACGCGGAGCCGACAGCCGGGCCTTGAGGAGCTTTCGGGACCGCTCCCGCAAAGACTTCGGGGCTATGGTTCGACAGTCGGAGCACGACTTGGGGTCATGGTCGCGCTCCAGGCAGAAGAGGCACCGGCGGTGCGGACCCGTCACCGACATCAGTCGGGTACAGGAACCGCAGGCCTTGAAGCCGGGCATCCCTCGTGCACCAGGAGTCGGTTGGAGACTCAAAAACGAAGTCGACAAAAGTCGCAAAAACTCAGTCAAAAAATAACTGGGGGTACCGCTCTCTCCAGGTCTGCGCTTGCTGGCGCGGAAAAAGAAAGAACTGACGTCAGCGTGTGAGGGCGGCGTCTATGTAGTTACCGCGATGTCATCCCGGCGACCGCGACGCCAACGACGGACGCAGAGTCGACCGACGCCACCTTCCGACGCGCAGGGGTACTGCTGACGAAAAACTTTCTGGATCCAGTCTGACGCCTGGGGGAGATTCTAAGGTAAGGAATCTATAACTAACTGTTTCTTTCAGATGTTCAGTCTGAGTGTGTGAAATCATTTGCTGATTGAGTGGGTACAAAAAATGCTTAACACTGTCCTCTGATACTGCCTCACTGCTCGACCACACTACCACAAATAGAGAGTGAGGTGCTATCTAACTTTACCTCTGCCTACCTTTGGGGATCCACTGGACTCTGTGCACACTATAACTCACTTTGGTATAGTATATACAGAAACAGCGTCCTACTTCCCCTGAAAATAGACCAGCCCTGGTGTGGTTCCTGAATGGCTGCCCGCCATTTGCCACCACCAGACAGGTTTCTGGACCCCTGGGTATAGAGTCTCCACTCTCTGGGTCCAGAAACAAAGCCCATCCTGGGCAGAGGTGTCATGCCTCCTCCCCCAGGATGGGTAGGGTCAACGAAAGGGGAAGCTTCAAGGGCCTGCTGCCTTTGGATGCTTTCCCTGCCTTTTGCTGCCCCCAGCAACTGGCTCCCACCGGTTCTGGCCCCCACTCTGGGCAGGAGAATCGGCGGGAAATCCAAGCTAGGTAGAGAGGCGTGCCTACCTTTGCCAACCCCACCCTTCAGGTTGGGGAGGCGAGGTGAAGCACACATCAGTCCCCTCCATCTTGAAGATGAGGGGACTCAGCCAATTAGGAAGAGCCTCATGCCCCCTCCCACTGGAGGGTGTCATAATAGGGGGTGTACCCAACCCAAGGAAGGGACCATTTGGTCCAGACCTGAACATCCCTTTAACGCCCCTAAATTTAGTATTTAGAGGCGACCCTGAACCTTACCTCCTCAGATTCGTGGAAGAACGAAGGACCGAAGAGACGTGCTGACCCAGGAAGGAGAAGAGGACACAAACTGCCTTGGCCCCAGCCCTACCGGCCTGTCCGGTCTATGACCTACCTACAGCAAGAACCCCGGCGAGACCAGGAGCCAGAAAGCCCGGAGGACCTATCATGCCACCTTCCTACTGATTGTCTCCCATGAGCACCGGATTTGCTCAACCAAAGACTCACCTCCAGAATCCGGATTCCTGTAACTACGCGATTCTGCACCACGCTGCACCCGAAGCCCGCGGCCTGAGCTCGAGTGGCCCAACACCCCAAGGAAGTCTTCCCAGCGATCCTGACTTGGGATCTGGTGATCCCCGACCTCCCTCAAGCCTACGCCTGCAGCCTCAACCTGAAGGCTCCCCCCGACCGCGACCCGAGCTAGTAAGAAAACCCGACAGAAGGCACCCCTGCATCCGGTGCCCAACGGCCTTGGGTGGCCCAACCGATGGTGTCCAGGCACCCCCCAAGATCCCAACTTACCTCTCCAGCCGGTGGTCGCCTTCAGGCAGCCTCCCTGCCCGGGTCTGCAGCATCTTTGTGAAACTGAAGGTCTCCATTGGGAAACACAGAGTCCCCGTTGTCTGTTTTGCACCCTGCACCCGGCTGCCCCAGTGCCGCTGGCGATGCAGCTCTTATGCTGGTCGTTGGCCCCTGCAGTGCCAACCTTAAACCTAGGAGCTTTGCTCCCACACTAGAGTGGCCTGCTCGTCAGCAGTCCCCAAGTGAAGGCCCCCTTAGCCCCATTGGCCAACATTGGTCCCCTGCACTCTGCAGCTGGCCGCCCCAGTGCCGCTGGTGGTGCACCTTGAGTGCCCATCTAGACCTTGGGGTGATCCAGCGGCCTACTAGCAACAGATACTCCACTACCTTATACTCACTTGGGCCCATACAACTCGCTTCCGCTCTGCGCTAAGTAAACCACTGGAATCTTTTAGTTTTTAATGTTTCTCATACTTCAAAGATCTAGTTATTGTCTCTTTAACTAAACCTTCTGCTGATCAAACATTCTTTCCTCTGGTTAATGGACCAGTTAGGTGGAACTAGTTGATGGCGATAATTGACATAACTTATTATAGATTTCTTAATATGTATAAAATAATGACAGACTCAGTAAGTTTTAAAAACTTTATCTAAATTAGGGGTTTTGAACCATCTCAAAGAGTTTCAGTACAAACACCCTCCTTCACGGGAGTGCCAATTCAAAACTATCTCAGATAACACTTATCAATTCAGATCCACACAACAACTATGCTCAGAAAGAAGAGGATAGAGACAGAAGAGCATTTAATAAACGATGAATTTCATAATTATCAAAGTATGGTGTGAAGACCAACCCCCTGGCCACAGGGCTGGTAAGGGCCTCCCAGGACAGATCAGGAGACAAAGGCTTCAGGACAGTAATCAGGACAGGATACTTCACCTCTCCAGTTACCGACGACTACGTCGCACCCCTCTCTGACACTCTTCCTCCTCGTGGTTCTTCCGCGATTTTCTTTCTAACCCACCCAATTTAAGTAGATGGTTCTGCATTTGGTTTCTTCATCAGCATTTCAGAGCATCAGCACCACCCCGGCACACCCCGATGTCAGGCTTCTTCAACGCGCATCAAAGCTTCTTCGTAACTTTCCCAAAGCTCGACACTTTTTTCTAACTAAACTACCTCAATTATACCTTTCCATAGGCATGTACCACCCATTAATGTTTCATTTTGCACAGAATACTAACTTCTGATTGGACAGGCGAGGGGGGGATGATCATCACACCACACTTATACAACCTGGGTTCTAACCCCCAAAGCTCACCCTTGTAAGTCGATTACTTACCTTCAAAACCGATAACCATTTTTCTCCCATAGGAACCCATGTTATAATATTTCAGGCCTAAAATTGTCGTACTTACCTTGTATGTAGAGATGCTAAGGTGTGATGTCTAGGAATACCACCCCCAGTAATCAAAGGGATCCAAAAGTAACAAAAAAGTATTTACTGTATAATTGAAACTGTTTTCAAAGCATTTACCAACCTGTAACAATTGAAATTTCAAGCACAACTGCATTATCTTGAACAGTCCTGCATTTTGAAAGTATATAACAATTACCTGTGCAAAGTCCCGCTTGGTTCTAAAATAAAACATAAGTATACCTTTTTTATATACTTACCTAATTGATCTGGATTCTGTCTCTGAGTGCGTGTATCAGTCCTTGATTGAGTGGATACAATAAATGCTTAACACACCCTCTGGATAAGCCTAACTGCTCGCCCACACTACCACATGCCTCGAACATGTGAGTTACAAAGCCAATGGTAAGCAAAGTGCGCAAAGCATTCCCAGGGAAGCTTTCAGAATGTCCCTAAGATATGTTTAGCAAACCAGACAGCTTTGCTGTCTGGTAGGCTACGACCTAATGACTATATTTTATAATGGCTAGGAGCTACAAGACAGATTTTTATCCAACCTTATGCCAGAGAGCCAATGGCTTTCCTTGAGGCAAGTTTGTGAGCTCTCTACTTATGACCGAGACTCGGGCGTTTATGTCAATGCTTTTAAGTGACGTTTTAGAGAATAGAACAGTAGTTCTTCATAAAAACATATCATGTACAAAGTTTGCTATGATAGGAATGGCTATTGGTACAAACAGGACTTCTCAATGTGATGAAGCTCTGTTGACATATTCAATAGTATTAAACGACCCCACTAAGGGCCTGATTCACATTGTGGTGGATGGGATGCTCAGTCACAAACTTGACGGATATTCCGTCCACCGTTACATATGCTTTATATCCTATGGCACTTTTAATACAGCTGACGGGATATCCGTCATGTATATGAAGGCGTAACCCATCTACCGAAAACTAAATTACGTTCTAAGTCTTCACCCAACAATCCATCACCCAAACAAAAAGGGATCACCAAGTGTACGAAGCTGGATCTTTAGATGATATATCAAAATGAGATATATTGTGTAAAGAGTCCATGGGTTCCCTTATAGATGGACAGGGGCTTGCTCTAGCAATCCCAAGGTGCTTTTTCTAGGGGGTAATGTGGTCGAGCAGCCTTAGGTTTGTCAGAGCGGAGTGTTAGACATTCACAAATACACACAATAGTCAATAAATGATACACAACTCAATAAAGAGATCCACACCAATTTATAAAAATAACATCTACATATATATATCTACATATACATATATATATATCTACATATACATATATATCTACATATACATATACAGATCTACATATACATATACAGATCTACATATACATATACATATATTTTGGCACTGGAATCAATACGATCAGGCAAGTACATTTTGCAAGAGAAATTCTTTTGTATTCAAAAAGTCGACAGTGCAATTTTTAAATGTTGCAATGTTAAACTATGGGAGGAAAAAAATATGCGGTTTACCAGTTCTTTTCAGCGACTTACATGACCAGTCTCTTGGATTAAAGGTGAGTAAGGGTCAAGGTCCAAGGCAGCACCAACAGGTCCCCTCCACCGGCACTAGGGCGGCCGGGTGCAGTGGTGCTAACAGCGTCGGGTGCCCAATGCAATCCAATGGGGATCGGTACAGTCACAACAAGGCTGCAGGGAGGGACTGAGTTCAGTTCAGCAAAACCAACGAGTGGCTTTGGGTCTTGCGATGTTGGGGAATGTGGGGACACCTTTGGTCCTCTTCTCCTCAGGGCAAGGCAGAGAGTCTTTGGGGTATCGGGTTTCTTCATCCGGCAACACTCGCAGTTGAGGGAGCCTGCACTCAGAGGCTGCAAGCGACATCGGAGGGGCCACGAGTGGTCAGTCCACAGTGAACTGAGTCCTTGGGGACCACACCGACACCATTGGCACACTTCGAAATGCGCTGGAGGGCTCGGGTGCAGTGGGTCTAGGCATTGTCGAGTTTTGGCAGTTCGAGTCCTCAAGGTCCTTCTTTAGGTGTCTGCACGATCCAGGGGACAGTTTCGCTGTCCCACGCAAGGTCTTGGTTGCTGGGTGAAGTGTTGGCAGGTCTCCCAGGCTTTGGAGACTCAGTAGCTGCAGGCCAAATCGGCTCTTGGTGCAACTGTCGAACTCAGCAAGCATGCCGGCAGGGTTGCCACCAGGTCAGTTGATGGGTCTTCAGTTCTTGCTGTTTGCGACTCTTCACGTCCATCTTCTTCTTTCAGGTTGGCAGGATCTGCTTTTCTGGTGACAGGGGGCTCCCATAGATACTGAACTTAGGGGCGTTAGGGGAGTGTAGGGTAGTAGCCAATGGGCTACCTACCCCTGGGGTCACTACGCCCCCTATACGACTACTTCCTGTGGGAAGTGGACATAACCCTGTCCCAGAATTCCTAAGTTTGCCATTTTCAAGACAGCCATCTCTGAAAAGTCATCTTCACTTCAGGTAGCCCACCTTAGGGGTGGTACTACCCTGAGGGTGGGCAAGCCTACCTGATGAATGGCTAATTTTCAAACCTGTCCAAGTGCCAAAGGGCTCTGGACAAACTGGATCGGCTTCCTCTCCTGTGAGGGAAGCCAGACTCGCATTTCAAAGGCGGTGGCTTCTTTGACGCTCCCCTGCCTTGGAATGCTAATCAGCAGGTCATCCTGTGGGAGGGGCTGTGAACACCCTCCACCCAATCAGGCTTTGTTTCTGACCTCCTTAGAGCGGAGGCCCTTGCGGTCAGAAATCTGTCTCTGGCAGCAGGCTGGACTGAACCAGTCAGCTAGTAGGCTAGAGGGCTGGTAGGTTCCAGGGGGTCCATCTAAGGTACCCTCTGGGTGCATGTATTAATAAATCCATCACTGGATCAGTTTGGGTTTATTAATACAAGGTGTTTGATACTAAACACTATGGTTCAGTGAAGCCATTATGTAGCTGTGGAACACGTTTTGACCAGTGCCCAGTACGTACCTTAAGATGGCTTCTCTGCTCACCTGCAATCATAGCAATAGTACTAGAGTTCAAAGGGGCATATCTGCTCATGCAGATATGTCCTCACATAAAATATAATGCACCCTGCCGTAGGGCTCAAGGCCTGCTGTAATGGTGACTTACATAGAATAGATGCAGTGACTTTGGCATGACACAGGAGTGTGTCATGTCGTGTTTTCACTCATGGTTTGCACCATGTCACGCCGCCTGCACTGTCAGTCTGGGTGGGATTTGTATGGGGGTCCCTTAGGGTGACATAAGACATGCTGCAGCCCTTATGGACCCTCTTTACTACTCCTGCTCTAGGTACCTGGGGTACCATTTACTAGGGACTTACAGGGGTGCTAAAGTCCTTAGCCAATTGTAGCACAATTAGGCTTACCTTGTTTTTAGGGTAAGAACACTGGCATGGAGGGGAGGTTAGCATGCCTCAGTGCACTGTAAGAGTCGAAAATTAGCACCTAGTAGCTAAATAGGGGGCAAAAAGAAGGGGGTGGGTGGGTAACTGCAGCAAAAGTCCATTTCCCTACACCAAGTTTAATCAAATGTTGCCATTTCGGTTCCCAAGAACTTCGTTATTGAGAGCCAAGATGGCTTTTGGACTCTGGAAGAATAGTTTGAGGGGAGACCAACTAAGGATCCTTGAGTTTCGAACACCAGGGAACGATGTGATAAAGGGCCAGCACACACCATGTTCCCCAACAGTAAAACTGTATGGGCTTCAATTTCAAAAGCTGGCTGGACTTTAAGTGATGGAGCAGAAACAGGACTGGGAACAGTGTCTGGACCAAATGGCTTTAACTTATATCAACTCTGATGGGCTAAAAAGATAGTTGGAACAATTCTGGATTCATCATGACCAGCCACTACAAAAACTATATGTGCCCAATGGCAGAGGTTTGAAAAAGAAATGTCTCTACTAGGTAGCAATCTAGCATAGATTGTATCCCTTGCCCGGTGTTTTCTATCACTTCCCTGGTGCACAGTTCTTTCCGGTGTCACGATCAATCAAGCACTGGCTAAGGGGTCCAGTACTTGTATCCCTAGCTGGATGTAGGTTCCTGAAATCCTTGAGTAGTATCACATCCTGTTGCTGGAAAGAATTTAGGACCAGAGTCCTCAGTCAGGCTACGTGTCATGTGTACTGCTCTCAGTCAGAGTCCTGCATCTGCTCTCTTGGTCATGGTGGACAGCTGCAACACAGGAAATGGGAGTTTTTTACCTAGAACAATAGAATCCTACTTTGTGACATCCACCTTGACCCCCATAATATTCCACATGCATATACATCTTACGTCCTTCATGCATGTCCCAGATAAGAGAGTGGCAAAGCAGCCTATTTATTGGCACAGGAGGGAACGTTTACTGGCGAGAGGCAGTAGGCAGCCTCTCCACAGAGTTATGGATAAAAACAACCTACATCCCTATGTATAAAATTGCAGCCACCTTTGTCATTAAGAGCATAGATGGGTAGAGAGGACAGTAGTCACACTCACTATGAAAGAGGATACACCTTGGTGTCCCACTGACATCATAGAGCAGCCCTGGTTTTGTCAAAAGATCCCAAAAGAGCATCTCCAGCGGACTTGGACAGGCGAATAATATCCTAGATGACATAGTTTGGCTTTTGTGCTGATCATAGCACAGAGACTGCGCTTATTAAAATCAACAGAGGAGATTAAGTCATGTCTTGATCGGGGCGGCTGAGCTGGTCTTAGCTTGCTCGACGTATCAGCAGCCTTTGATACTGTGAATCATGGGCTGCTGATGGAACGATTAAGCAGGATTAGAGTGACAGGAACAGCTCGGAAGTTGCTGAATTATTTTCTCATCGGGCGCTAACAGTCTGTCCGACTAGGTGGGTTTGTCTCAGACACATACTCTTAACCTTGTAGGGTCCCCGCTTAGTCAGACACTAGTTAACTTCTACATAACTCCCCAGGAAAAGCTAATAAGATCTTTTGGCTTTGCCCAGACATGCTATGCTGATGACCCTCAAACTGTTCTCTCATTTGATTCAGATGAGTCCAGGACTGCGTCAAATTTCCAGGAATGTATGCAGGCAGTCAATTCATGGATGTCTATGAACTGTCTAAAACTAAATTCGAAAAAAATTGAGGTTTTGATTTTTGGAGCTCACCCATCTTTTAGGTCTACTGCATGGTAACCATCTGAGTTAGGTTCACTTCCCACACCTGTGAGAGCTGTCAAAAATCTTGGAGTTCTTCTAAATGATAAGGATTATGTTACTTACCCTGTAAGCATCTATTCTCAGCATGTAGAGCTGTAGATTCACATGCTTTGCATACTCCTGCCATCTAGTGTGGAGTCTGGATGTTTGCAAGTTGTTTTTCTTTGAAGAAGTCTTTTCCAGTCACAAGGTAAGATGATTCCTTCCGGTGAGAGTGAGCATGGGCATCGACTCCATTGTTAGATTGTTTTCCCGTAAAAGGGTGAGAATGGAGTAAATGTGTGTAGTATAGAGATGTCCATGTGTGTACAATATAAATAATAATGCCAACTGCAACGACCATATGTGTCCAGGGAGGGCGCATGTGAATCTACAGCTCTACATGCCAAGAACAGATTCTTACAGGGTAAGTAACATAATTCGTTTGAGGCATGTGTGCTGCAGATACACATGCTTTGCATAGACTGTATAGCAGTACTCTCCCAAAGCGGTGTCTAACCAGTGGGCTTGGCAGTTGTTTGAAAAAGTGTTCTTAGGACTGCCTGTCCTACATTAGCTTGGTGGTGTGCCAATACATCCACACAATAGTGTTTAGTAAATGTGTGTGGTGTGGACCATGTAGCTGCTTTACAAATGTCAGCTATAGGAATGTTACCTAAAAAAGCCATGGATGCTCCTATTTTATGTAGAACGTGCTCTCAGAGGTAGAGACAAAGGTCTTTTGGCTTTGATAAACAATCCATCTAGAAACACCAGATTTAGAGATAGGAGGGAGAGCAAAAGCAACAAAACGTTTTGTTAAAATCTTTTGTTCCATCAATATAATACAATAATGCTCTTTTGACATCTAATGTATGTAGAGCTCTTTCTGCTACAGAATCAGGTTGAGGGAAGAAAACAGCTAACTCAACCGATTGGTTAATATGAAAAGCAGAACCTACTTTTGGAAGAAACTTTGGGCTAATGCGAAGAGCCAGTGTCTCAATGGAGTTGGAAAAATGGTTCTTCTAAGGTTAATGCCTGAAGCTCACGGACACGTCTTAGTGAAGTGATAATCAAAAAAGTTACCTTTCAAGCAAGGAATTGCAGTGGACAATTGTGCAATGGTTCAAAGGGTGGACCCATAAGTCTAGTTAGCACAATATTAAAGTTCCCATGCAGGTGAAACGTTTGGTGGTATCACTCTTAAGTCTTTCCATAAAGGCTTTGATTACTGGCACTTTGAACAGAGATAAGTGTTGTCTGTTTTGAAGATATGCAGCCACTGCTGCAAGGTGTAGGCATATGGATGTGTATACAAAGCCTGCACGTTGAAGATGTAATAAATATCAAATGATTTGTTGTATAGAAGCATCTAGTGGTTCAATTGTTTGGTTATTACAATAAATAACAAACCTTTTGCACTTTGCTGCATAACATGCTCTAGTGTTAGGGTTTCTTGCTTCTTTAAGAATTGTCATGCAATTTGATGGTATATTTAGGTATCCAAACTCTCACTTCAGGAGCCAGATCACTAGGTTGAGCTCCTTGGGGTTTGGATGTCTGATTTCTCCATGGTTTTGAGTAAGAAGGCCTGAGGTGAGGTGAAGCTTCTGGTGTGGAACTACTGAAAGCTCCAGCAGTGTGGTGAACCATGGTTGATGAGCCCATGTGGGAGCTGTCAAAATGAGGGTGGGAGATGTTTGCCTGAGCTTCCGAACCAGAAATGGAAGAAGGGGGAGAGGCGGAAAAGCATCAGCAAATATCCCTGACCAGTTCATCCATAGGGTATTGCCTTTGGATGGAGGGTGTGAACCTGGAGGCGAAGTTTGGGCATTTTGAGTTCTGAGCTGGTTGCAAAGAGATCTATGCGAGAAAGAGCCCTCTTTCTGCATGGTTGTAGGAAGCTGGCTCTGTATATACTATACCAAAGTGAGATATAGTGTGCACAGAGTCCAGTGGAACCCCAAAGGTAGGCAGAGGTAAAGTTAGATAGCACCTCACTCCATTTGTGGTAGTGTGGTCGAGCAGTAAGGCAGTATCAGAGGACAGTGTTAAGCATTTGTTGTACACACTCAGTTAGCAAATGAATTCACACACTCAAAGACTGAACTTCAGACAAATTGTTTTTGTATGAAAATATTCTTTTAGTTATTTTATTTTCTAGAACCAAGCAAGCCAGGCACAGGTAAGCAATAAATACTTTAAAATACTAATGCAGTTTGTAAACAGTTTGAATTGTAATTGTATATGCACTTTGTTTTGACTTACAGTGTGGTTGCAGAGAAATGCAATACTTTGTAAATACAGTACATAGACTTGAATGGACTTTTCAGTAAAATACCAGGTAAGATACTTTTTAGATTACTTTTCTTACTCAGAGTAGTATACCTGGATACTACTCTGGGACATTTCCTGTAAACAGGTAAGTAAAATCATTTTGGTTAAATAGTACAATTTTAAAGAATTTCTTCAGGTTTTCAAACTCCACACTTAGAAACTTTTCCAAGAAAAACAGTCAATGCTATCCTATAGAGGAAAATAGTGTTATCGATTTTGAGGTAAGTATTTGGTAGTGGGAATTGAGGTTCTGGGGGTAGACTCAGGGGTCCCCCAGGGTCAAGGATGCACTCTAGTTACACCCTCAGCGGCACTAGGGCGGCCGTGTGCAGAGTGCTGAGGCCCAATGTTATTCAAAGGGGGATAGGAGGCCTCCGGTTTGTGGCTGCTGACGAGTAGGCCACTTGGTTGTGGGAACCAAGCTCCTGGTGTTAGGCTCAGGGCAAAGGGGGATCCGGGTTAGCACACAAAGTACACCCGCAGAGGCGGATGGGTGTGGGTGCTGTTTTGGCGTTGGGTGCCCTGTTGTTTTCAATGGGGATTTTCGGTTTTGGTTTTTAGCTGCAGGCTCGGTCCAGGAAGACTTCCGGGAGGAACCAAGAGCTGGGCAGGTAAGTTGGAGGGCTCGGGGACGTAGGTGCACCTCGGGTTCCTTTCTCCAGGGCGCAGGGCGGCTGGATGCAGGGGTGTCCTTTGAGGTCGGATTTCACCTTACCGGGCCACTCGCGGTTAGGGGTGCGGGGGGGGTCTCCGTGCAGAGGCTGCAGGCGACATCGGGGAGTCCTGGAGGGGTCAACCCACAGTGGACTTGGACTCTGGAGCGCTGGGGGGACCTCGCTGGGACCGGTGGGCCACTCGAACTCGGCCCGTAGGTGACGGGTACAGTGGTGGTTCCAGGCGTCGGGTTTCTTTTTCCTCAGCAGGCTCGGACTCTTTCTTTGGTGTTTCTTTTGAACAGAGCTGCTGTTCACAGGAGATCCGGTCTTTGTTGTAGGCAGTCAGTCCTCCCAGGGGTTCTGGAGGTCGCTGGCTACAGGACAAGACTATTTTTGGCGCAGGATCTCTGGAAACTGCAGACAGGCCGGTAGGGCTGGGGCCAAGTCAGTTGTTCTCTGCAGTCTCCTCTGCTGGGCATCTTGTTTCGTCCTTTTTCTTCTTAGGTTGCGGGAATCTGAGTTCTTGGTTCAGGGCTCCCCCTAAATACTGTATTTAGGGGGCGTTTTAGGGGTCAAGATGTCAGTAGCCAATGGGCTACTGATCTTGGGGTGACTACAGCCTGGGTGTGCTCACCCCACGTGGGGATGTGAGCACATCGGGATGCACTGCTAGAAACAACACCTAAAGAGAAAACAGAGTGGTATGTGTGACCACATACACTCCCGTATCAAATAAAGTCCAGAACATCATACGGAAAAAGTGGCACATTCTAAACAGCGCACAAAAACAATGGGCACCCCCACTTTTCGCGTTTAAAAGGAGCAGAAGCCTACGCAACGATTTGGTTCACGCGAAAACACAGCCCCAAGAAAGAGAGGAACAGACTACACTCTGGAATCACCAGAGACCCATAGGACATTTTCCGTGCGGCAGCTGTGTGGCCTGCCCACTCACTTACACTACCAAAGAAGTGAACATAGGCACGAATAACCCATGGAAGCTGAAGGATTTCAGTAATTGCAACACTGAGAATGTGGTGTATCTGCTCACGTGCCCTTGCGATCTCATGTACGTGGGCATGACCACTAGGAAAATAAAGATCCGCATCAATGAACATCGGAGCACCATCCGATGTAAGAAATCAAATACCAAACTTACAAAACATTTCTTAGAAAAAAAACAAAGATACCGACTTAAAATGGGTGGTCCTGGAAGTCATGAAGAAGCAGAAAACAGATATCACCAAGAATCTGCACATTAGAGAACAACGATGGGTATATAGCCTCCGATCAAGGGAGAGGGGCTTGAATGATGAAATTCCTTGGCTGCAGATGGGACGATGACAGCTCCCCATGCATTGCCTCACCATGATTACCTCCATCAAATGTTCCCCCCATTCTGAGATATAATGATAAACCAGTAAACTACCGGCCTGATGGCTGCAGATGGGACAATGCCAGCTCCCTCTGCAGTGTCTCCCCATTTTTACCTCCACCAGATGTAACCCCGACACATAATGAACAACCAGTATAGTGTCGGTCTGCCTATTTTAACGCCGAGCAACCATCGTCATAGTCTCGCTGTTACATAGCACAACAATGTACTTAGCCAGAAAGAAGTATACCCATAATAAAAATGTATGTATACACACAAACCCTTTTGCTTCAATGTAAACACTATTATGAATCTGGCATAGCTGTGTCCATGCCACCTATTTAAAGTTTTAGGTTCATTTGAACTCCGGTGTTAAACATTTGACATCGCTCGTTTACTAGACAAAGCGCCTATATGCCTGCAGAATGGTACTAATTTCGCTTTGCAATTACCAGCGGATGTTTTTTCCTTACTATTACGATGAACCCTAGCAGGGTTACGCCGTTGAGGTTAACAAATTTCCTCTCACTACTATAGCCTCAGGTCTATATGCTGTGCTTTTAGCTTAGAGGTGCCGCACGGATCAGGCTTTGCATAACCGGGACTTATCCCCATGATAACACAAGGATCAGGCAATGCCTGACTCCCGCTTGTGGACAAATAACACGCGATCCGTTAAGATGCACTCCAGCGGGACTAAACAGCCGCACCTGGTGCGTAATAGGCCACGCCCTTAGCCAGGCACCGGCCTGCCCGCTTGAGCTCGCTCTTTTTGAGACACCGGATCTCGGAGGGGGAGCTATGCGACATGGTCAATTACGTTCTGAGCAGGTCAGGCACGAGTACCATATTCTTTTTCTGGCGCATTTCGAGACACCGGATCCCACGAACATGTAGGCAATTAGCACTAATCACGGCATCCTTCCCGCCACGCGTCCTATTTAGAGCACTATTTAAACCCTGACCAGCCCCGACTCAGTCACCACCGGGGAGGACAGAAGGACACGGTTAGGTGATACTTCGGAAGGCGTACCTTGATGCAGTAAGGGGATGCATGTAGTAGTGTGTGCTGAATGTATGCTTTAAAAGAGCATATTGTGAGGTTTGTGAATTTGTGTATAGAATGTGTATACCCTCACCATGGCTACCATTATCTTTTATTTTAATTTTACAGAGTCTGACTACAGGGGCTTTCCCTCCATTCCTCCTCCCATGGAGCACATAGGTTAAGGTTCTAGGGTAAGGTATGGGAGGTTTCATCTCCCATTCAATTTGGTGTGCACAGATTGTCACTTGTTGCACACATAACCACGCACGCTAATCCTTGTGTTTGTGGTCATGAATGGTTTATTTAAGTGACCGAACCTACTACTGATGGTTCTCTTGTATATATTTTTATCTTACAGGTCTTCTGAGAGCCCTTTTGAAGTGGAGAGTGACAAAGGTCACCCCACATAGTGGTACCTTCTCATCACGAAATTGGTAAGAACGGAGCCCGCTTGATACAGGTCCTGATGAATGCCACGTACCCCTTAGGGACACCAGGCAGAAACATGTTGACCCATTCACTACGGTGAGGGGATAATTAATTCCCCACCTCACCGTCCACTGTTTTTAGTACCATACAGCTGCCAACCCTATTAAAAATTTAATTTGAATCCTGTAATGGTTTTTAGAATTCACTCACTTCCCACGGACCCCCACTTAGTTTAGAAGTGCATCCCTGTCGTCAGGTGAATGCCCACCCTCTATAAAACCGAGTTTTTAGAGGGCGAGGACTGCCGATGATGAAGCATGACACCAGGTGGTGTGTGAGGCCAGTCCTACACTTTTTGTGAGATGTCCACACTCACAATTTCCCCTTGAGCACCTTCGGTCACTTTTTCTGGGAGTGCCCCATTTGTGTTGAACAATTTGTGTTGGAGGCTGGCCTGCTCCTAGCGCCCTGTGCCTCTAGTTCCCTCCTCCAGTTAATCCCTGGGGTTAGTGTGGTTACGATGTGAGCACAATCCCTAATCCTGATTGGAGAGTGCCTGCCATCTGCAAGATGGCGGGCACTGAAGAAAGGGCTTCACCTCACCTTCCCCACCTGAGGGGTGGGGTTGGCAGAGGTGGGCGCACACCTGGGCTGGCTAGTTTTTCCCACCTGTCTTCTCGCCGAAAAGGAGGGGAGACAGGAAGGGGGCCTGCTCCTGATAGCAGGAGAGGCTGGGGGTCGCAGTACAAAGGCTGCCAGGCCTTTGAAGCTCCCCTGCCACAGATGGCTCTTCCTGGCCTGGGGAAGGTGTGAACACCTCCACCCAGGAAAGGCTTTGTTTCTGGGCTCAGGGAGCGAAGGCTCCCACCTAGGGGTCCAGAAACATGTCTCGTGGTGGCAGGCTGGTGTGTACCAGTCATGGAAGCCACCAGAGGCTGGTCGTTTTTCAGGGGGCATCTCCAAGATGCCCTCTGTGTGCATGTTTCATTAAACCCCACACTGGCATCAGTGTCGGTTTAATGTGCTGAGAAGTTTGATACCAAACTTCCCAGTTTTCAGTGTAGCCATTATGGTGCTGTGGAGTTCGTAATGACAAACTCCCAGCACCATATACTCTTAATGGCAGCACTGCACTTACACTGTCTAAGAATGGACTTAGACACTGTAGGGGTACAGGGCTCATGCACCTGTACCCTCACCACTGGTATAGGGCACCCAGCTAGAGGGGTGACTGATCTATGCCAGGGCAGTGTGTTGTAGGCATGGCACACAGGGATGTGTGCCATGTCGACTCTTCACTTTGTTCTGCACCAAAACACGCAGCCGGCAAAGGCAGTGTGTGAGTGTAAGGGTGCAGGACCTCTAAGGGTGGCACAATAAGTGCTGCAGCCCTTAGAGGCCTTCTCTGGTCACAGTGCCCTGGGTACCTGTAGTACCATTTACCAGGGGCTGACTTGTGGCCAGAGATGCCAATTGGGTTAGTTTTGATGTAAGAACACAGGCCCTGGGAACAAGATTGGCAGGGACCCAGGGCACATCAAGTGAAAGTGCATCAGTCGTCTGGCAAAAAGTGTGGGGGGGTTACTGAAACAGAAACCCACTTTCCTACACCCCTGCACCCGACGCCCCATGGCCTTGGGTGGCCCAACCGACGGTGTCCGCCTACATCCCAACTTACCTCTCCAACCGGTGGCCGCCTCCAGAAGATCTTCGTACCAGAGTCTGAAGTGTTTGTTCTGACCAGAGCTTCCCCATTGAAACCAAAAGGGCTCCAATGTTGAGCTAGCTCCCTGCACCAAGCCGCCCCTGTGCCGCTGTGGGTGCACCGTGTGCTAACTTGGATCCCCCTTTGCCTTGAGTTTAACCCTAGGGCCTTTGCTCCCTCAACCTTTTGGCCTGCTCATAAGCAGCCACCAACCGACGGCCCCCTAGCCCCATAGTCTAATATTGGGCATCAGCACCCTGCACCCGGCCGCCCTAGTGCCGCTGAAGGTGCTTTTTGAGCGCATCCTTGACCCTGGCGCAACCCTTGTTCTAACCCCAGAAACTCAAACCTCAAGACCGTTTACTTACCTGCAATTCGATAACCTAATTTTTCTCCATAGGATTGCACGGACTGCTTTCCTCAGAAAAACGTCTAAGTGTTGAGGTTGTTTTGTATGGAAACCTAAGAAACTGTTTTGATAAAAACTGTTTTACTCACCTTTATCCAGGAAATGTCCCACTGTGATATCTAGGCATATCATACCGAGCAGAAAACGTAATCGGAAAAGTAATCTAAAAAGTAATCATAAGCAATGCAAAAGTAATTTCAAATGAAATTGAATCTTTGCACAAACTTGTACCAAAGTCATTCTCATCCAGCTTGCTTGTTGATCAATCTGTCTGGAAAAATAAAATTCTATTTACCTGTACCAAGTCCTGCTTGGTTCTACAAATAAAATACAACAAAGAAATATTTTTGATACAAACAATTGGTCTGAGTTCAGTCTTTGAGCGTGTGACATCAGTTCTTGCCTGAGTGTGTACAATAAATGCTTAACACTACCCTCTGATAAAGCCTTACTGCTCACCCACACTACCATAAATAGAGAGTAAGGTATTATCTACTTTTACCTCTGTAAGCCTTTGGGGATCCACTGGACTCTGTGCACACTATACCTTACTTTGGTATAGTATATACAGAGCCAGCGTCCTACAAGTTGCCACTAGTGGACCTGATGCCACACCCTGCTAAGGAGGTCGGCAAATTCGTTGTTCGTCCCTGGAAGGTGTTCTTCTAGCAGTTGGATTTTGTGATGCATTGGCCACCGTCAAATGGTCTGAGATGCGTGATAACTGTAGAAAGTGTGATCGGCCCCTCTTTTTGTACATAGCTGCCATATTGTCCGTCCAGACTAGGACATCTTTCCCTATCAGGTGAGGTGGAAATGCTTTTAGCGCTAGGTGAATAGCTAGAAGCTCTAGGTTGTTGATGTGGAGACTCTTGTGTTTGGTGTCCCATAGACTCTGATCTGTTAGATGCTATACATGGGCACCCCACCCTGTAAGAGATGAATCTGCTTTGAGTAAGATCTGTGGAACAGGGTCGATAAAGGGCCGCACTTTTGAAAGTTTTGTGTGTTCCGCCACAGCAGAGAGCGATGGGTGCGGCTGTCTGCCAACACTAGATCTTTTAGTTGATCCTGTGACTGATTTTATCGACATGCTAAGCATTCCAGTAGAGGACGCACGTTTAATCTTACATGAGGTACTATGGCAATGCATGATGCCATCATCCCTAAAAGCTGCATGAAAGTTCTCACTGTTAGATACAGATTGCTTTGAAATTATACCAGCAGTGTTTGAAAATTGTGAATTCTAGCTGCACTGAGATAAGCTAAACCTGTTTGAGTGTTTAGCTAGCTCCTAAATGGGGTTGCAGCTGCGCAGGTTGGAGATGGGATTTTTGTGCATTGACTGTGCATCCCAAATGACGAAGATTTATTGTAATCTGAGTGTGTTGTAAACACTCGAGTTGTGTGTTGGCTTTGATGAGCCAATCGTCTAGATATGGGAAGACATGAATTTGTTGTTTTCTTAAATTAGCTGCTACTACTGTTAGACATTTGGCGAATACTCTGGGTGCAGTAGTTACTCCGAATGGAGTACTTTGAAGTGATAGTGCTTTCCTGCTACAACAAATTTGAGGTATTTGCGATGTGCTGGGTGAACAGGGATGCGAAAGTACGCGTCCTTTAAGTCTAGTGTTGAAAAGAAAATCGGCTTGCAGCAAGAGGGGAAGCACCTGTTGAAGTGTGACCATATGGAAGTGTTCTGACAGCATGCATAATTTTAGAGGATTTGTTTGGGATTAGGAAGTAAAGTGAGTAAACCCCTGATCCTTGGTGTATTGGGAATGGTTCTAAAGCTCTATTTGTTAGAAGAGCTTGTACTTCTTGTTTGAGCAGTTGTTGGTGCTCTAGAGAGTTTGTGAATGCGAGGTGGAATATTGGGAGGATTGCTGATGAGCTCCAGGCAATAACCATGTTGGATAATGTCCAACACCCATTTGTCCGATGTTATCAATTGTCAAATGGGATGAAATTTGATGCAGTCTTCCCGCGACAGGTGTTTGATGAACGGGGGTAATGGTTATCAAGTCACTACTTGTTGGGAGATGGAGAGGTATGTGTTGGCGTACCTCTACCTCTGCTTTTAAAATCGTTTCCTCTGTAACCACCTTTGTAAAATTCTCTAGAGATTAAGGATTGATTTTGTGGTTTATAGGAAGACGTGTTGGCATCTGTGGAGGTACTTTCTGAGCCTCCCCTATGAAATGAGCGGTGAAAGGAGCCTCTGCTAGAGGAACTGTAGGGCTCCCATAGATTTTGTTACTTCTGTGTCTTTCTTCATTTTTTTAAGTGATTCATACACTTGCGGACCAAAAAGATGTTCCTTTTCAAATGAGGCATTAAGTATTGTTTGTTGTATCTCTAGTTTAAACCCAGAGACGTGAAACCATGCGTGTCTGAGGAGAATACTAGTGTCAATTCCTCTGGCTGCATTATCAGCAGCGTCTAACGCACACCTAATAGAGGAATTGGAAATTAGTTCTCTCTCCTGTACTAGTTCCATAGCCTCTTTTCTTATGCTCCTTTGGGAGATATTGGAGTTAGTCTTCCATTTCGTCCCAGTGGGCCCTATCGTACTTAGCCAAAAGACCTTGTGTATTGGCTATACGCCAATGGTTGGCTGATTGTGCAGCCACTCTTTTGCCTGAGGCATCTATTAACTTGGACTCCTTGTCTGTGGGAGGTGCATCACCTGACGTTTGTGAATTTGCTCTTTTACAAGCATTGGACACGACTAAGGAATCTAAAGGAAGCTGTCCCTTAATAAAAATTAGGTCAGATGGTGGTGGTGGTGGTGGTGGGGATCGGGATGGTTTAGGTTATATTTTTTATCCACCCGAGTGTTCTAATACGCGCCCTTACTGGATCTTTAAAAAGGTCTTCAGCATGCCTCATAATACCCTTTAACAAAATGGTTACCTACCAGTAGGAGTAGTTTTGCAGCTTGAAGAGTTTTTTGGATTCACATGCTGTGCATTATTCCGCCATCTAGTGGTTGGGTCCGGAATAGTCTTTTTTTTCTTCTTCTTCTGGGCGTCGTCGACCACCATTTGGTGCCAGGTACGTCCCCTGCGTGACGTCAGACGGTGCCCTGGAGGTCGTTGTGCGTGGTAGCCATCTTCGGATTCTTTTTTCTGCGTTTTATCTTAGTCCTTTAGATGGTACTTTAGAGAATTGTTAGTTATGTTTCCCCACTTGTTTGTATTCCTTGTATGAGAGGCTGGGTTGGTCGCATGTGAATCCAGAAATCTCTTCAAGCTGCAAAACCACTCCTACTGGTAAGTAACCATTTCGTTTTGCAGCATGAATTCTTTTATGGATTCACATGTTGTGAATAATATTATGTAGCGGTTTCTCCATTCTTGTGGAGGTTGTGGAAAGAGGAAGACCTTGCGAACAGGTGTTGAAATACCTTTTGTCTTATTTGTGCTTCCTTATTAATTTATTTGTATGTCCACACAGTAATGTTTGGTGGAAGCGTGTGGGGATGCCCATGTTGCTGCAGCACATATAGTGTCTATAGGCACATTCACTATGAATGCAAGAGTTGCTCCTTTCTTTCTAGTTGAGTGAGCTCTTGGTCGTACGCTTAGGCTTTTCCCTGCGGTGGCATAGCAAAGTTGGATGGTTTGGACTATCCATCGTGAAATTGTTGCCTTTGTGACAGGGGTCGGGTCCCTGTTTAACTATGTGAGTCCGCAACAAACAGCTGTTTGCTTGTGCGAGCTTGTTCTGTTCTCTGTAGATAATACAGTAGAGCCCTCCTTACATCCAGGGCATGGAGGCTCCTTTCTCCTTTTGATTGGGGGTCTTTGAAGAAGACTGGTAAGAGAATGCTTTGCTTCAAGTGATACTTGGACACAAGCTTTGGTAAGGATTGTGGATTCGTTCTTAGGATAACTGTCTTTATGGATTTGCATGTATGGTTCTTGTATAGTTAACGCTTGTAGCTCACTTATTCTTCTTAAGGATGTAATGGCAATTAGAAATGCTGTCTTCAGAGTGATGTGTTTGAAGTATGCTTTATGCATGGGCTCAAATGGTTCCGTCATAAGTTGCGTGAGGACTGTATTTAAACTCGACATGGGGGCTGGAGATGTTCCTGGGGGAAGGGGGTGGCGGGGCAATTCTTTTTGACCCCTCTAGGAACCTATTTATGAAAGGTCTCTGAAGAAGCTTTTGCATGATCTTCCCCTGGTGTAAGCTACGATGACCGCGATGTGTACTTTTAGGCTTGAGTAGTTGCTGTGATTGTCTAGGAGGTGAGTTAGTTATATGATCACCGTTTCCTGTGTGTTGATTGAGTCCATTAGGTTGTTTGCTGTGCACCAAGTGGTGTACCGCTTCCATTTTGCAGCATAGCATTGCGGTTTGTTTTCTTGCTTCTTTAAGAATTTCCATTGTTCGCCGAGGCAAGTTTAGGTGACCAAACTCTACGTATTCAGGTGCCAGGCCGCTAGGCGTAGAGTCGCTGGTTCCAGATGGAAGATTTAGCCTTGTTGCATTGTTAGTAGGTCTTTGTCTGCTTTCAGTCGGATTATTTGTCCTTTGGACAGTTCTAGGAGACTTGAGTAACATGTTTGTCTGGCCCACTGTGGAGCAATGAGAATTAGGTTTGTCCCTGGTCGTCTTGCTTTTTCCAGAACTCTTTGGATTAGAGGTATTGGTGGAAAAGCGTATGCTAATGTCCCTGACCAATCTAGCGACAGGGCATTCCCCCTTGACAGGAGGTGAAGAAACCTCGAGGCAAAGAACTGGCATTTCTTGTTCTGTATTGTAGCAAACAGGTCTATCTCTGGAATCCCTCAGAGTTTGAAGATGTATTGTATTGTCTTGTGCTTCAATTCCCACTCGTGGGAGCAGTTGTTCTGCCTGCTCAGTTGATCTGCTGTTGTGTTGTATATTCCCGGTAGGTGTATTGTTTGCAGATTGATCTTTTGAGAAATTGCCCATTGCCAGATCTGTTGTGTTAGCTTGCTTAGTGGGAATGACTTCGTACCTCCCGGTTTGTGGAGGTAAAACATTGTGGTGGTGTTGTCTGTTTGAATCAAGACAGTCCTCTTGCGAATGTGTTTCTGGAACGCCTTCAATGCTAGGGATAGTGTTTTCATTTCCAGGTAATTGATGTGTTTTATGGAGTCAAGGTTGTTCCACTAGCCTCGTATCGTATAGTTTCTTACCTGTCGGTGTAGTTTTGCAGCTTGAAGACTTTCTGGATTCACTATGCTGTGCATTATTCCGCCATCTAGTGGTTGGGTCCAGAATTGTTGTATTTCTTCTCTTTTTTTTTTTTTTCGTGGCCCAGGTGGGCGTCGACATACCACCATTTGGTGCCTCTTCGTGACGTCGACGCGCTTCCTCCGGAAGCTCCCACCTTTGGTCGCCATCTTCGGATTCTTTTTTTTAATTTTTTTTTATTCTTGTCCTTTAATAGTCTTCCTCCTGTTTTGATAGTTTTCCTCCCGTCTCATCTTTCTGGCGGAGGAGGGTGGGATCGCTAGTGAATCCAGAAAGTCTTCAAGCTGCAAAACTACACCGACAGGTAAGAAACTATACGTTTTGCAGCGTGAATCTTTCTGGATTCACTATGCTATGCATAGACTTTGTAGCGGTTTGCTAGGTTTGTGGTGGCTGGGTGGAAGATGAGCGTTGGTTACTGAATATGTGTTGTAAGACCTTCTGTCCCACTTGTGCTTCCTTAATCATCTGAATATATACGCAGTAGTGCTTAGTGAACGTGTGCACTGAGGACCATGTTGTTGCTTGGCAAATGTCTTGGATAGGCGTATTTGCTAGAAACGCAATTGTTGCTCCTTTCTTCCTTGTTGAGTGAGCATGTGTTGCTCCTTGTAATTCTTGCCCCGCCTGTTTGTGGCAGAATTGTATGGTTTGCGCAATCCATCGTGCAATGGTATTTTTGGTAACTGGTCATCCGAGAAAGCTGCTGGCAAAAGACACAAAGAATTGTTTTGTTTTCCTGCATTCTTTTGTCCTTTCTATATAGTGCATTACTGCCCTCCTGGCGTCCAGTGTGTGTAACGCCTTTTCTGTGCTTGTGGTTGGTTTTTGGAAAAAACTTGGTATTTGTATTGTCTGGTTTATGTGGAACCTTGACACCACCTTTGGCATGAAATGTGGGTCAGTCCTCATTACGATCCTGTCATTGTGTATTTGTAGGTAGGGCCCTTGTAGTGATAGCGCTTGTAATTCGCTTACTCTTCGTAGTGATGAGATAGCCACTAGGAAGGCGGTCTTTAGCGTGAGCATATGCAGTGTTGCTGTATGAATAGGCTCAAATGGTGTCTTCATCAATTGAGTCAGCACTACATTGAGGTTCCATGCTGGAGGTGGCTGTTTGGCGGTGCGATCCTTTTTGCCCCTTCTAGAAACCTCTTTACTACTTGGGAAGTAAAGAAACTCTTCCCTGTTTCTCCTCTTGTGTAAGCCACTATTGCCGCTAAGTGCACTCTTAGTGATGTGTAACTTAGATTATTTTGTAGTAGATGTGTCAAGTACTTCAGTACTGTTGATTCCTTGGTAATACTTCTCTGTAGTTTCTCCTTAATGCACCATTCGGAGAATCTTTTCCACTTTGCTACGTAGCACTTTCTTGTGGTAGGCCTTCTTGCCTCTCTTAGCACCGCCATTGTGCTTGCTGGTAATTTGAGGTGTGCAAACTCAGGAGCCCTGCTGCTAGGCTGAGACTCTCTGGCTCTGGGTGTAGCACCCTTCCGTTTTGCATCGTTAACAGGTCCTTTCTTGTGGGGAACCTGTGTGCAGGTGCTTGTGCCATTTCCACAATCTGTGAGAACCAGGTTTGTCTGGCCCACTGAGGTGCTATCAGTATTAGCGTCATGTTGCTGATTCTGCATTTGTTTAGTACCCTGTGTAGCAGTGGTATCGGTGGAAAAGCGTAGGCAAATGTCCCTGACCAGCTTATCCATGGCGCATTCCCTAGGGACTGTTTGCACGGTTGTCTGGATGCGAAGTTTTGGCATTTTGCATTTTGGTGTGTTGCAAATAGGTCTATTTGCGGAGTTCCCCATTTGTCGAATATATTCTGGATTTCTTGTTGACTGATTTCCCATTCGTGGGATGCGGACGTCTGTCTGCTGAGCCTGTCTGCTTCCACATTGTCCTTTCCTGGTAGATGTTTTGCCAGCAAGTCTATTTGTCTTGGAATTGCCCATCTCCATATCTCCTGTGCTAGCACTGATAGTGTCACCGATTGTGTTCCTCCTTGTTTGTTGATGTAGAACATGGTGGTTGTATGGTCTGTTTGGATTAGTACCCTGTGTCCGTACAGTTGTTTCTGAAAGGCTTTTAAGGCTAGGAACACTGTCTTCAGTTCTAGGTAGTTGATGTGTTTTATCGCATCCTGTTGTGATCACAATCCCCTTACCTTGAGGGCGTTTGTGTGTGCTCCCCACCCCCGCTGGGAGGCATCCGTTGTGATGGTCACTGTAGGAGTTGGTTGTGTGAATGGTTTCCCTTGTGTTATGTTCTTCTTGTTCCACCACGCTATTTCTTGCTGTACTGCTTGCGTGACAACCACTAGATCTTCCCAACTCCCTGTTGCCTGTGACCATTGTTGTTGGATCCATTCTTGGAATGGTCTCATGTGGAGGCGGATATTTGGGACCAGATGTATGCATGACGCCATCATTCCCATCAGTTTGCTGTAAGAAAGTGGCTCTGTATATACTGAACCAAAGTAAGGTTCAGTGTGCACAGAGTCCACAGTCCCCAGAGGTTTGGCAGAGGCTAAAGTTAGATATAACCTTACTCTCTAAAGTGGTAGCTTGGTCGAGCAGTAAGGCAGTATCAGAGGACAGTGTAAAGCATTTGTTGTACACACTCAGTCAGCAAATGGTCTCACACACTCAAGAACTGAACTCTAGGCCAATTGTTTTGTATATAAAAATATATTGTTGTTTTATTTTAGAACCACAAGTAGGTACAAAAATACTTTCTCAGAATGAGATGCTTTAGTTATATACTTTCAGTACACAATAGACTTAAATGCAATAGCTACAGTTGTTGCAATAGGCAACACAATTCAAACACAATTATAACATTGAGCTCAATAGGAGTTTTTAAGTAAAAGCAGTTTGTTACTTTACGTATGATTTTTCTTACTCAGGGTTGGATCCTGGATTCAACCCTGGTGCATTTCCTGTAAACAGTTGAAAGAAATCGTTTTTGTTACACAGGCGATTTTTAAGGAATATTTGTTTGTTTCAAAAATCGACACTTAGAAGAATTTCTGGAGAAAACCAGGCAATGTTATCCTATGGAGGAAAATCAAGTTATCGGTAAGTACAGTTGGAATTGCTTTTCAGGGTCAGTGCTGGGCACCAAGATCCAGCACTGGGATCTCTCCTGATAACAGGTGAGTAATTTCGTTTTCGTTGATCAGACGATTTTTAGTGATTATTTTAAAGTTTCAAAACTCGACACTTAGAAGAAATTTCAGTGTAAACCAGTCAATGTTACCCTATGGAGAAAATGTAGGTTATCGGTTTTCAGGTAAGTACTCGACTGGCAGAGTTAAGGTTCTGGACATAGACTCAGGGGTCTCCCAGGGTCAGGTAGGTACAGTTGGTACACCCTCAGCAGCACAGGGGAGGCCGGGTGCAGAGTGAGTTAGGCCCAATGTTAGCCTATGGCGGGCAGGGGGCCCTTGGTTGGTGGCTGCTGGCAGGCCACTCGGCTGTGGGAGCAAAGCTCCTGGTCACTTACTCAGGGCAAGTGGGGAAGTCGAACAGGGTAGTTGGTGCACACTCAGCGGCACTGGGGCGGCCAGGTGCAGTGGGCTTTTGGGCCGTCGGGCGCCCAATGGTTTTCAATGGGAAAGCTGCGTGACGAACAAAGGCTGCAAGCTCGGGGACGGTGATTCTTCAGGTGCGACCACCACTTCGAGAGGTAAGTTGGGAAGCTGTAGGAAGGGTAGGCACCCAGGAGTTGGGCACAGGAGGCCGTGGGGCGCCGGGTGCAGGGGTGTCTTTAGGCGTCGGAAATCTTACCCTTGGCTGGTCGCGGTTGGAGGGGTCCCTGGTTCTGAGGCTGCAGGCGTCGTCAGGAGCGTCGAGGAGGGTCCTTGGGTGCTGGATTCTGGGTCACAGTAGCCGGGGGGACGTCCTCGTGGTTTTTGTCCACTCAGGCACAGGCCGGGCTCGGCGGGTGCAGAGTGTGCAGGAGTCGCGGTTCCTGGCTGGCACCAGGGGTTTGTTACTTAGACCTACCTATTCTGACTTATGCCCGATGGAGCTACCTTGTTTAGCTATAGGGGAGACGGGCTGTGGATTCCCTCCTCGGTCGTCACCTACCCAGTCGGTCTTTGGGCAGACTTCCTCTCGTCTCTCCTGCCATCTTTTCACCCATCCTCCCCCTTCACATTACCCCCCAACCCCCCCGCTCTATCTGTCTCACCTTTCCTTCCTCTTTCAATATGTTGCTTATTTTTTGATGTAAAGTGTAATTTGTTTATTGTGTTCTGTAACATTGTGTAACCCAATGTAAAGCGCTCTGATACCTCCGGGTCTAGCCAGCGCTATATAAAACTCTCAAAATAAAAATAAATAAAATAAAAACTTGCTTTTGAGCAGTACCACTGCTCGTGGGAGTCCAAGTCTTTTTAGAGTCACAAGGCAGTCAGGTCCTCCGGGGTTTTCGAGGTTGCTGACCACTGGAGACGCCGGGTTTCAGCAGGAGCAGGTTCGAGGGTCGACAGGCCTGTAGGGCTGGGGCCAAGTCAGTTGGTGTCTCCCTCTTGTTAGCAGCTACACGGCAGGTTTTCTTTCTTTCTTCTTGTTCTTCTTGCTTGTTTCTGTTTCGGGATCTAAGGAAGGAAGGTTCAGGGTGCCCCTAAATACTAAATTTAGGGGCGTTACAGGTAGGTAAAGGGCAGGGACCAATGGGTCCCTTCCCTGGGGTGGGTACACCCCCTATCCTGCCACTCTCCAGTGGGAGGGGGGCAGGATCCTAGTCCTGATTGGGCAGGGCTCCCCATCTTCAAGATGGCGAGAGTCCGGAGATGTGCTTCACCTCGCCTCCCCCACCTGAGGGGTGGGGTTGGCAGAGGCTGGCACACCCCCTCTCCTCCCTTGGGGTTTCCCGCCAGTCTTCCCGCCAGAGTGGGGGCTAGAACCGGTGGGGACCAGTTGCTGAGTACAGCAAGTGGTCTGGGGAGGCTCACAAAGGCGGCATGCCTTTGAAGCTTCCCCCTGCCCATCCTGGGGGAGGTGACCTAGCACCTCGCCCAGGACGTGCATTGTTGCAGGCCCGGGAGAGCGGATGGCTCTCTACCCAGGGGTCCAGCAACGTGTCTGCTGTGTAGCAGCCTAGGCAGCCTCTCAGACAGGACGTGGATTGTAGGTTAGGTTCAGGGGGCAACTCTAAGTTGCCCTCTGTCGTGCATCTGACATTAAATCCCACACTGGCATCAGTGTGGGTTTAATGTGCTGAGAAGTTTGATACCAAACTTCTCAGTCTTCAGTGTAGCCATCATGGTGCTGTGGAGTTCGTAATGACGACCTCCCAGCACCATATACTCTTAATGGCAGCACTGCACTTACAGTGCCCAGGAATGGACCTGGGTACTGTAGGGGTACAGGGCTCATGCACCTGTACCCTCACCACTGGCATAGTGCACCCAGCTAGAGGGGTGACTGAGGTATGCCAGGGCAGTGTGTTTGTGGGCATGGCACACAGGGATGTGTGCCGTGTCGACTCTGTTTTGTTTTGCACCAAGACACTCAGCCTGCAAAGGCAGTGTGTGTGTGTCAGGGTACAGGGCCTCTAAGGGTGGCACAATAAGTGCTGCAGCCCTTAGAGGCCTTCTCTGGTCACAGTGCCCTGGGTACCTAGGGTACCATTTACTAGGGGCTGACATGTGGCCAGAGATGCCAATTGGGTTTAGGCTACAATGCAGTTTTAGGGAAGGAACACAGGCCCTGGGCACCTGATTGGCAGTAGCCCATGGCACACTCAGTCAAGGTACATCAGCAATTCAGCAAAAGGTGGAGGCATACCATGCAAGAAAGATGGCACTTTCTCACATTTGCCCACTGTCCTCACTGTCAGAGCTTGCCCCTTGTGGTAAAAACGTGTCTCCATTATTGCCACGGTTCTTTTTGAGCTCGGAAACACCTTGCCCTGTATGGTGTTGATCTCCGCCCCTAAGAATATCTTCACCTGTTTTGACTCTATTGATGACTTTCCCCAATGGATTGAAAACCCTAGTTGGACTAGTGTTTGTATGACCTCTTGCATGTTCCGCTTGCATTGGTTGTATGAGCTTGCTTTTACCAGCCAGTCGAGGTACGGGTATACATGTATTCCTTGCCGCCTTAAGTGTGCTGCTACTGCTGCAAGGCATTTTGTGAAAACCCTTGGTGCGTATTGGAGTCCGAATGCCAGCACTGTGAACTGGTAGTGAGTTTTGTTGATCATAAATCTTAGTAGATGTTTGTGTTTGTTGTTGATGGGGATGTGTAAGTAAGCGCCTTTCAAGTCGATAGTTGCCATGTAATCCCCTTCCTGTATCTGGAGTATTACTTCTTGAAGAGATGTCATTTTGAATCTTTGAGTTTTTATGAACTTGTTTAAGAACCTTAGATCCAGAATTGGTCGTAAGGTTTCGTCCACCTTTGGTATGAGGAAGTAGGTGGAGTAGACACCCTTGTTCCGTTCCTTGTATGGTACTATTTCTATGGCCCTTTTGTTTAGAAGTTCTTGTGCTTCTTGTAGCAAATGAGAATGCTCCTTTGCTGAGTGTACTCTGCTGTTCGGTCTCTTGTTTGGAGGTTGTTTTTCTAGCTCTATACAGTAACCGTGTTGTAGGAGGTTTAGTATCCATTTGTCTGATGTGATCTTCCTCCACTCCTGGAAGAAGTGCTTTATCCTGCCTCCTACTGGTGTTGTATGCTGGAGTAACTGTTGTTGGTCTTGTTGGTCTTGAATTAGTTCTTGTTTTTGTCTTAGCCTTTGCTGCACCCCTAGAAATGTTCACTGGGTGTGCGTTGGTCTTACAGCGAAGTCACTTGGATGTGGGTTGTTGCCCCCTCTCTGTCCGTTTCCTCTTCCTCATGCGCGCCCTCGAAAGGATTGTCCTCGGGGCTGGTACTGCCAGTTCTGCTGCTGCTGTCCCTGCTGTTGGCCCTGGTTACCTCCTTGATACCCCTGTTGGAAGGTTTGGTGTGGTGCCTGAGGTTGGTGGCTCCCCCTACCCGCTGGTCTTCTTGAAGGTGTTCCTCTTCGCATTCCTCTGAACTGTAGTGCCCCCATGGACCTAGCTGTCTCATTGTCCTTCTTGAGCTGATTGAGTTTCTCGTCAACTGGAGCACCGAAAAGCTGTTCCCCGTTGAAGGGTGTGTGGAGGATGTTGTTTTGCACTTCTGTCTTGAAGCCTGAAATTCTTAGCCAGGCATGCCTTCTCTCAGTTACCCCCAGCATCATCTGCCTGCTGGATGTTTAAGCTGCATCCAGGGCCGACTTCAGACATGTATTAGCCATGTTCTTTCCTTCCTCCACCAGGTGGCTCGCCCTTCTCTGGTATTGCTCTGGCAGATGTTTTAGGAGTTTGCCCACTTCCTCCCAGTGCTAGTATGCGTGTCTGTTGATGAGCGCATTAGAATTTGCGATGCGCCATTGGATCGCTGCACTCCTTTCCATTTTCCCCCGTTAGGTCCATTCTCCTGCTCTCCTTGTCTGGAGGTGGTCCTGTATTTGTGGGTATATTGGCCCTTTTCCTAGCCGTGGATGTTATGATCGAATCCGCTGGTACTGATCCCCTAATATACATAGGGTCCTTAGATGAGTGTTTGTATTTCTTCTCAGTCCGTGGAGTTACTGCTTTACACATAGCAGGTTACTTGAAGGCCTCCTTCCCCTGGTCCAGCACACTTGGGAGCATGGGGAGGAACTGGCTTCTTGTTTGGGTTGGTAACAATGTCTCCAACAGGAAGCAAGATTGAGGTTTCTCCTCCTCTAGCTGCACTCCATACGTGTCTGCAGCCCTCTTAATGACCTGGTTATAGATTCCTATGTCGTTCGGCGGCGAAGGCCTTGAAGGACACGATTCTACTCCCTCTTCCGGGGATTCGGCGTCGAGATCCTGTCACTGCAAGTCTTGCGCCTCCGAGGATGTCGAGCCTTGGTAAGTTTGTTCGTCCTCCTCACCTTCGGCATCGCCGTAATACAGGTCTTCCTCCTCCTGTTCCTCGACTGGTTCTGGTGTCGTCGGTGGTTGAAGGTCCTAGACGCACCTTTGGGCTTCGGTGGAATAGTGAACTGCGCCATCTTTTCATCGAAGTCCCTCTTGCGTTGCAAGATGCTCGCCATTTCGGCCTCGAGCCTTTTCTCCTTCTCTCGGACGAGTGTTCGGCGTTGAGAGTTTTGGCCTTTCTGTTTGCGGTTGTGGACGTCGAAGTAGTAGCTGCTTTCAACCCTTCATTTTTCGACGTCGAAGAGTCCCTTTGGTGACCGCTCTTCGACGACTTTGCCTTATCTTGGGTTTTCGCCGTCTGGGAGTCCTTGTCAAAGGAACCGACGGGCTGTTTGTCCTTGGATGCAGTTGCGGACGTCGAGTGTTTCGATGGCAAAGCTCCTTTCAAGGACTTGGACTCACTCTTTCGAGTATCAGTGGAGTGTCTGGGGTTCGACGACTCTTACCTCCTTCAGCGTTTTCTTTTCGACCTCGACGACTGCGGCGTCCTCCTGTCCTTCCGCGATGTTGTCCTCTTCTCCACTGGAGAGGCCCAAATCTCGGAGCGATGGAGGTGTCCCCTGCGCCTGCATGCTGTAGTTTGCCCTTCTTTGCCTCTCTCTTACTCTGAGGGTCTTCGGTGTGAATGGCGCGCAGGCGTTGCAGTCCTCGCTTCGATGGTCGAGCAGCAGGCAGAGATTGCAAACTGGATGTTGGTCCTTCTGCACGTACTTGTGGTGGCAGTTGGCGCAGAATTTAAAGGGTGTTTTGTCTATCACCGCGCCCAGGGAGCCCCGTGTGCGCATTCTCTGTAGAAACGTCGAAGTTCTCGATGTCTTCCTCTTTCGTCGTCTCCGTGACCTGACTCGTAGTCCGGTATGTTGTAAGGTGAGTTTTCATTTTCCTGCTGTTTTCCGTGGATTCTTCTCTCCAAAGTTGTGGAGCTCCTTCACTGACTATCCAGACCCAACGGCGGAAAAAAAGAATCCGAAGATGGCGACCAAAGGTGGGAGCTTCCGGAGGAAGCGCGTCGATGTCACGAAGTGGCACCAAATGGTGGTATGTCGACGCCCACCTGGGCCACGAAAAAAAAAAAAAAAAAAGAGAAGTACAACAATTCCGGACCCAACCACTAGATGGCGGAATAATGCACAGCATAGTGAATCCAGAAAGATTCACGCTGCAAAACTTCAGTTGTTGGAAGTGCGCTCCCCCTTCGTTGAGTGATGCATCTGTTGTGATTGTCACAGAAGGAGTTGGATTTTTGAAAGGTCTGCCTTGTGTTATGTTCTTGGATGCCCACCATTGTATTTATGCTTGCAGTCTGTGCGTAACAACCACTAGATCCTCCCAACTCCCTGTGACCAGTTGTTGGAAAGCCATTCTTGGAAGGGGCGCATATGTAGGCGGGCATGAGGAATCAGTGGGATGCATGATACCATCATGCCCATGAGCTTCATGACTCTCCCCACTGTCAGATTGACCCTTCTGGTAGAGGGATGTTTCTTGTTTGATGGCTTGTCTCCTGTTTAGGGAAGGGGGGAGGGAGGGAGTTGAAAGTTAGAACTGGATGGACCTGTTGTCCAATTTAAACTAAACGGATCCTAACAGGGAAGACTCAGAGTATACTGTAATGTACAATGTGGAACAAATGTCTGATACTCGAGATGTAAGGAAACCTCTGTGAATGTTATGCACACTAAATGCCAATAAAATCTGTTTAAAAAAATAAATAAGGGTAGACGTGTATACCATCCTTTCGCAGGTGAGCCGCTACTGCGGCTAGGCACTTGGTGAAGACACATGGTGCTGATTTTATTCCGAAAGGGAGTACTTTGAACTGGTAGTGTGTTCCTTCGTGTAGGAACCAGAGATATTTTCTGTGGCTTTCGAATATGGGGATGTGTAAATAGGCGTCCTTGAGGTCTATTGTTGCCAAGTAATCTCCCCTTTGAATTTGCGGTATTATTTCCATTTTGAAATGTTGCGTCAAAATGAATTTGTTTATGAACCTTAGGCCCAGGATGGGCCTTAGCGAAAGGCAGTTTGGGAACTAGGAAATACGGTGAGTAGTTTCCTTTGAAAAGGTCTTGCTTTGGCACAATATCTATTGCTTGTTTTTGAAGAAGCTCCTTGATTTCTGCATTTAACTGTGTCAGTTTTGATTTGAGGAACCTTTTTATCCTTGGGGGGTTGCTGGTGGTGTTTTTGTCAGTTCTATGCAATACCCATACTTTACCAAATTTAATATCCAATTGTCTGTAGTGATCTTTTGCCACTGTTGTAGGTAGGTATTGTGGTATCCTGCCTCCCACTGGTGTTGTGTGGGGGTCCTTTCCTGTGTAGGAGTCAATTTGATCCATTTCCTCTTCCTCTAGGTGGCTGGTGTCTGCCTCTTCCTCGAAAGGACTGCTTTGGCTGTTGTTGCCAGTTTTGGTATCCTGCTTGTTGGTTAGTTTGTTGACCGTTCCCTTGGCCCTGTTGTTGATGAGACATTTGCTGTCCTTGAGCAAAGCCCCCTCTTCCTGTGGGTTTTCTTCCGCTAAACCCTCCTCTTTTGAAGGTACCTCTTTGTTGCAGGGCTCCCATGGCTCTTGCAGTCTTGTTGTCCTTTTTAATCTGCTGGAGGGATTCATCTACTTAATTTCCAAATAGTGCGTCTCCTGTAAACGGTCTGTTAATGATAGAGGATTGAACCTCCTGTTTAAAGCTGGATATTTTAAGCCAGGCATTCCTTCTTAGTGTGGTGCTTGTGCACATTTGTCTGCTGGCAGTGTCTGCTGCGTCGAGTGCTGATTTTAGGCATGTGTTTGCTATGTTTTTGCCTTCCTGGACAATAGCTTTTGCCCTTTTCTTATCCTCTTCCGGGAGCTTGCTCCTCGATGTCATCCCATTGCTGGTGTCCGTACCGGTTCAGCAGGGCATTTGAGTTTGCAATGCGCAATTGCATCGCTGCCTCCTTCTCCATTTTTCTGCCTACCATATCCATTAGTTTGCTTTCCTTCTCTGGAGATGGATCCACTGTTAGAGATGGCATTTGCTCTCCTTCTTGCCGTGGAGACAATAATGGAGTCAGGCACTGTATTTCCTTGGATATACTTAGGGTCCTTGGAAGAGGGTTTGTACTTCTTTTCGACCTTTGGAGTCACCCCCTTGATTGAGGCAGGCTTTTTGAAGGCTTCCTTACCTTGATCCAGGATGCTTGCTAGCATTGGAAGGTATTGTGTGCCCTTGTTGGCTGGGGGTAATGTTTCTAAGAGGAAGTATGTGTCCCCCTTTTCCTCTTCGAGGGTGACCCTGAAGGCATCAACTGCTCTCTTCACTAGGCTGTTGTAGAAGGCTATATCATCCGGAGGAAAAGCCTTCGAGGGATAACAGCATATCTCCTCCTCTGGGCTTTCTGTGTTGAGGTCGTTCCATTGATCCTCGAAAGTTTCAGAGGCTTCTTCTTCTTCTGGTGCATCAATGTACGCCTCGAGGTTGTCATCGCATGGTTCGGGGGTTGGAGGTGACTCGAGGATCTCCTCTTCTTCCCCTTCGGCGTCTTCCGTCCCTTCGGCGTCGACATTGTCGGTGTTGGCAACCGGAATTGTAGGAATAAGGAATCCTTTGAGCGAAACGTTGAACTCCTTCTGGAGGAGTGCCGCCATTTCGGCTTAGAGCCGTTTCTTTTCGACCTCGAGGGCTCTCTCTGTGTCGGAGACAGGAGATTTACTCTTCTTGGGAGTACTGGTCTCTGTCTTCGAAGGCGGCGTAACTCCCTTCGGGGTTTTGTGTTTGACCCTAGTTTTCGGCGCCTTGTGCGATCTTCCCTCGTTGGCGTCCCTTGGTAGGGTTCCGTGGGATTCCTTGGATCGCGGCTCGCCTTCGATTGCCTTTTTCTTCGTCATCGGGGCTGCTTTAGGCGGTGCCTTATTATCGTGGCCCTTCGGTTCCGACGGATGTGTATGGTGTCTTACCTTGTCCGTCTTCTACTCTGTGTCCTTCGCCATCTTTTTGTGGGTGTTGATTTTTTCTGCCTCTCCCTCCAGAATTTCGACGTCCGATCCTTTGTGCATCGATTCTGCTGGAACTCCTTGGTCCTCCTCGTCGCTGGAGAGACCTAGGTCTTTCAGGGAAGGTTTCTTATGTGCCTGGGACATTGTTGCGTAGTGGGCCTCTCTCTGCTTTCGGCGTGTCCTGAGGGTTTTCGGCAGGAACACTGCGCAGGCTTCACTGTCCTTGTGGTCCTTGGGCAGGCAGAGGTTGCACACGTCGTGTGGATCGCATTGTGCGAATTTGTGGTGGCACTCGGGGTAGAATTTGAAAGGGGTATTTTCCATGGCCACTACCTCGCCATTTGTCGAACCATGAGGCTTTTGGTACTGGAGATGTCGTTCCCGGAGACAAGTTGTGTTATCCGCTTGCGAGGTCGATGTCCTATGCTGGTTTTGTAGTTGAAATCTCGATTCTTTTGGGGATTTTCTGCAAATCTTCGAAGCGTCCCCTCTTGCTTCCAGACCCAACGGCGGAAAAAAGAATCTGAAGATGGCTACCACGCACAACGACCTCCAGGGCAGCATCTGACGTCACGCAGGGGACGTACCTGGCACCAAATGGTGGTCGACGACGCCCTGAAGAAAAAAAAAAAATACTATTCCGGACCCAACCACTAGATGGCGGAATAATGCACAGGATGTGAATCCAGAAAAGGATTCACATTGCAAAACATAGGTAACAACTGAGTTGTCATGTGTGGTTCCTAATGTTTCAAATAAGAATTCTTCTACCGAAGATTCCTTGTGTAAAGTGGCTCCATGGTATGCGGCTGCCCTGGCAATTAACTCCTGATAAGAGCTGTTGTCAGCGGGAGGGGAAGGTTTAGCAGGGTATAGATCTGGTTCTTTGTCTGTAGGAGGATCTATATTATAATCATCCCATTGATCTGATGGTGGTTGTCCATAAGTTTCATCTCTATTCCCTGCATCAGGATCTGTACAAGGAGAGCCCTGTTGTGTACTGTCTAGAGTGTCTGAAGGTGGTATAATAGGTACTGGTGAAGATGGTGGAGGGGTATGAGGAATATGGTGAAGAGGTCTAGTAGCCTTTTTGAGAGGGATTTTATATCCTGTGTCTATTTTCCTCTTGGAGGATGGTATCACTGTCTTTGCTGTAATATGTCTAGTGTCTGGATTTACATACATTTTCTCTTGTTTTGGATCCAGCTTTTCTTGCATGGTTTCTAGAATTGGCTCCGGAGGCTTTTCAGGAGCATTTCCTGTTTCTGCACCAACATTTTTGGTGCCAAGCTGGATTTGTTTTTTTTTTGTCATTCAGAACCGATGTTTTAGGTGCCGAAGGTGTGGTATCGCGACTCCAGCCAGAGCCGGAAGACTTGACATGCGCCTTCGGTGCCGAGGCAGAGGGTGGGGCGTTCAAAGCATAGTCTCGGTGCCTACCATGGCCCTTAGTGCGCCGGGTATGCCCAGACGTGGGTCCCGGGCTCAATGTGCCACTGGATTCAAGCTATCCTGGCTGTTGAGGGGTGAAACCCCGAAACCGGTCCTAGGATGCTTGTTTCTGGTACAGGGAGGACCTGGTTTGGCAGTTCGGGCTGGACTGTTCCCATAAGGCACAGGGTCAAGACTGATTTGCATCTGGCCAGGTCTAAACTGGGGTGGCATGGTGAGCAAAATAATGATGGATTTAACCCAGATCTCTTGACTGGGGGTGAATGTTTTGATTTGTTCTGCAGCCCGTCCATCAATTGTGTGTCTTTTGCGAGCCGGAAGGCTTGACATGCGCCTTCGGTGCCGAGGCAGAGGGTGGGGCGTTCAAAGCATAGTCTCGGTGCCTACCATGGCCGGATGGCAGTGGTGGCCCGAAAACCATATGTTTAGTGGAAGCGGGTTTTGTGGGCAAAGGGACTTTGGTACTCATGGCACCATGACCAGCTGAAACATCATGGGACTCCAGTTCTATCTCCAGCTCGGAGTCGGACTCTTTGATGGAGAAGGTCACTTCTTCCACTGTGGACGCTTCCATTTCTTCCTCTGCAATATTTTCTCCAAAGATATCGGGGGTGTCTTCGATATTTTGTCTCTGCATTTCTTTCCGTCGAGCCCGGCGGTCTTGGAGGTTTTTTTTCGAGCTAAATGAGCGACAGGCGTCACAGTCTTCTTCCTTGAGCTCCGGAGACAGGCACAGGTTACAGACTTCGTGAAGGTCGGTGCACGGATATTTGGAGTGGCACCAAGGGCAGAATTAGAATGGAGTCTGTTCCATCGGCAGATTACTCAATGGTGTTTGTTTGAGTAGAAGTGAAGTAAAACGAGGTAGGCACGAAGGCCGCGGTTATAGTTCTCGATCCAACGAGGAGATTTTTCCAATTTTCGACTCGTGGAGGATGGGAAACACGTGGGAAACAATACAGGCGCAGGTACAGTGGGTTGTGAACCAAAGGGATCCTGACAAACTTTCTTGAACCAGAGCACAGCAAACCACGTTCAAACCTGATGGCGGAAAGAAAACAATCTAACAATGGAGTCAATGCCCATGTGCCCTATATTAGAAGAAAAACAACTTGCAAACATCCGGACCCAACACTAGATGGCAGGAGTATGCACAGCATGTGTATCTACAGCACACATGCTTCGAACATTCTCTTCTCACGACCAGGTGAATATCACGACCAGGTGAATACTGTCACTTCTGCTGCCTTTTACACCCTCAGGCTTATTAAGATTTTACTGTTTATTCCAGCTAACCCACAGAAAATGGTAGTCACTTTGTTAGTGCTTTAGAAGATTGATTACTGCAATGGGCTCTTTTTAATGCCCATCAGCACGTTTTAAACAAACTTCAAACTCTACAAAACGCGGCAGCACGGGTGCTCCTAAAAATTCCTCAGTCCGAGCTAATTTCCAAATCCCTTAGGAAGCCTCACTGGTTGCCTAAAAGGGTGAGGGTGTAGTTCAAAGCACGTACTTTTTAAAGAACAGGTTCACCTGGTATGCGCCTGCCAGATCTCTACGATTGGTATCGGCTAAATTTAAGGTAGTGCCCAGTTTCAAGCGTGCTACCTGGGGTGGCAGAGGCTTCGTGCTTAATGTTACTAAAGTGTGGAACAACGTTACTCTCTTTATCAAAGCTATGCCAAACCTTTTGGCATTTAGGAAGTCTAAGAAAATGTGGTTGTTTGCCATTAACTAGCTTTTTTGTGTGGTTCTTTTGTCTGCAGTTCAGCTAGCACCAGGATGCCTCCTTGTATTTGAGCGCTCTACAAGAATTAACATAACATGACAAATTACAGAATAAATATACAAGAGCTGTGGGGCTTAGCTTCCTGAAGCCATGCATAGGACTTTTGGTGTGTCTTATGCTGTAAAAGACCAATTCTGGCTGTGGTTCGAGAATACACTAAATAAAAACAAATTAAATAAATACATAAAAGTATTGCTGTAAAGTAAATACAACATATACGTGTGTTCTGAAACTAAAGCCCAGGGAGACGCAGAAATACACTTGGAGAAACAGCAAGTGGGATTTGACACAGAGTATACCCTCCCTCATCTTAACCCAAGCTCTCCATCCCATTGCATTTCTCATTCTTACCTCTCCAAATTCCTGATCAGTGGTGGTACTGCTGACACTGCTGTCCTCCTCCTTCACAGGGCTGTCCTCAGAGGATGAAGAAGAGGAGGAAGAGCTTGCATCGGCATCACTCCCATCGGCTTCGGCATATCGGCGCGGTGTTCCTACTTCCCCAGGGCTGAGGGTCCCCGTAAGGGGAAGGTCTGTTGATTCAGAGTCAGAGGACTCTGAATCAGTGGTTGAGGAGGAGGCTGCACTGGAGGAAGAGCTCTGGCTGGAGGAGTGGGGGAGCAGGCTACTGCTAACTGCTGTAAGAACCCGAGAGTTAGGGAAGGACAGGTCCAGGGCTTCATCCTCCTGCTTGCAGCAGGGCTGGATGACATCCACCTCCTCATCATCAACTTCTTCAAGCTTCACACTCTTGAGTTCTTCAAACGTCCCCTGTGAGGGTGCTGTACTATCTGCAAAAGAAAAGGTCAAGGTTTTCAGGAGCAAGCTGGGTTGCAAGGTGTTGGCTGAATACGAAATAAACACAAGCATGAAACAGAAAAGCAAAGATATACTCCTGCGCCAATCATCTTTCAGGATACAACTCCTTTAACTATTGGAAGATGCTGATTTAGACTGTTCTCTATCCGTGCATGCTTTAAAAGTCTGGGAAGGCTGATAGGACCACTTTTCCCAAGAATTAATAAACACAGCAAAGGACTTCGCTGTAACAATGTTTGTTTTACCACTTTTATACTACTGTGGCTGGAGAGAAATAGCATCAAGGAAGAATATCCGTATGAATATGCAAACCAAGCTATAAAGGAACAGAGCATTCTACATGTGGGTGGGGTTGGAAGGGAACAAAAAAGTGCAAAGAAGGGGGTGGGGGGGGGGACCCACGTCAAAGCTGGGTGGACAGGGTCGTACTATTTAGGAGGCAGAACAGGAAAACAAGACAAGTTACTTACCAATATGAATTGTTTTGCAGCTTGATGCTCTTATAACTCCCTTCCTTCACCGGGGATAGTCATGTGTGAATCTAAAAGAGTTCAAGCTGCAAAACCACTCATAGGTAAGTAGCTGGCTTCTTTTGCAACATGAATTCCCATCTAGATGCACAAGTTACTAACTTGTGTAACGATATATCTGTAAGAGACAGTAGTTCGTGACAGATTCCTTACCTTAGAATATCCCCAGGCGTCAGGCTGGATCCGGAAAGTTTTCTGCGTAGCAGTACCCTTGCGCGTCGGTAGGCGGCGTCGTGCGGCTCCGCGTTCGGCGTCGTGATCGCCGGGATGACGTCGCGGGCAGTACTTAGACGCCGCCCCTGCGCGCTGACGTCAGTTCTGTACACGACTTTCCGCGCCAGGAACGCAGAGCCATGCAAGAAGCTGACATAGGCGTCTGAAAAATACTAGGGCCCTGAAAGGGATGTCCTTAACCCTAGAAATCAGTTCGCAGAACGGGGAGGATGGGTGGGGCGGTAAGGAATCTGTCACTAACTACTGTCTCTTACAGATATATCGTTACACAAGTTAGTAACTTGTGCATCTGAAAGAGACACGTTAGTGACAGATTCCTTACCTTAGAATAGATACCCCAGCAATACCAACCCCGGTGGTGGGTCTGCGAACAAAGATCAGACAAGGAAGTCTCGGAGAACAGAACGGCCAAAGAAGCCGTCCCTCCGGACTTGGCTGTCAAGGCAGTAATGCTTTGTAAACGTGTGCAGCGAGGCCCACGTAGCTGCCTGACAGATATCCTGCAGCGGAACTCCGCGGCCCAAAGCCGTGGTAGCAGCCGTTGCCCTGGTGGAATGGGCACGCAGCCCAACAGGAGGCTCCTTCTTAGCCAAAGAAGAGCAGGCCTTGATGCACAAGGTAACCCAGCGGGAGATGGTTCGTTTGTGCACCGCCCGACCTTTTTTGGCGCCCACGTAGCCAACAAAGAGCTGGTCATCCACCCGGAATTGTTTTGTGCGGTCGATATAGAAGGAGAGCGCACGTTTTGGGTCCAGACGGTGGAGCCTCTCTTCCTCTCTGGAAGGATGCGGAGGCGGAAAGAAGGTAGGCAAGGTGATGGTCTGCCCAATGTGGAAGGCAGTAACCACCTTTGGCAAGAAGGACGGATGCGTCCTAAGAACAACCTTGTCTGGATGGACAGACAGAAAAGGAGGTTTGCATGATAGAGCCTGGAGCTCACTCACCCGCCGAGCGGAGGTGATGGCCACCAGAAAGGCTGTCTTCAGAGTCAGAAGACGAAGAGGACAGTTATGTAGAGGCTCAAAGGGAGCGCACATTAGAAAGGTAAGAACGAAGTTCAAGTCCCACTGAGGCATCACAAACGGAACAGGAGGGAAGAGGTGTGTAATGCCTTTTAAGAACCTGTTAACAACAGGGGACTTGAAAAGGGAGGGCTGATCAGGGAGCCTGAGGAAGGCCGAGATAGCACAGAGATAACCCTTGATGGTACCCAGGGCAGAACCCTGTTGGGCCAGAGAAAGAAGGAACAGAAGGACCTCAGAAAGAGGGGCAGAAAGGGGGTTCACAGCCTTTGCTGTGCACCATGCCACAAATTTGTTCCACCTGCAGGCGTATACCACCTTAGTTGAGGTACGCCTGGCTGCCAGAATCACATCACAAACTTCGGGAGGCAAGTCGAAAGGAATCAACTGCCGCCGCTCAATCTCCACGCAAGCAGGTGGAGGCTGGACAGGTTCGGGTGGAGGACCGTCCCCTGCTGCTGCGACAGAAGATCCTCCCGAAGAGGCAGACGGATCGGGGGATCTACGCTCATACTGAGTAGCTCGGGATACCAAACTCTTCGAGCCCAGTCCGGAGCCACAAGAATGACTTGGGCGCGGTCGTGCCGAATCTTCTTCAACACTCTGGGTAGAAGTGGTATAGGCGGAAAGGCGTACAACAGACCGCAACTCCACTCGCGACGAAAAGCGTCGCCGAGCGAGTGCCGCCTTGGAAATTCCAACGCGCAGAACTGATGACATTGCGCGTTCTCCTCGGTGGCGAATAGATCTAACCAAGGCTCTCCCCACTGTAGAAAGAGTCCTTGCGCCACTTCCGAGTGAACACGCCATTCGTGATCCATCATGCACCTGCGGCTGAGTTCGTCCGCCCTGGCGTTCAGGGAACCTGCCAGGTGTTGAACCATCAGGAACATGCCCTGATGTTCCAGCCATGTCCAAAGGCGCAGAGCCTCCTGACAAAGGGTCCACGACCCCACCCCGCCTTGTTTGTTGCAGTACCACATGGCGGTGGTGTTGTCTGTGAACACCTGCACTACCTTCCCTTTGACAGAGGGAAGGAATGCCTTGAGTGCAAGTCGGATCGCCCGGAGCTCCAGAAGGTTGATATGGAGCCGGGACTCCGCCGGAGACCAGAGGCCTCTGATCTCCGCCTCTCCCATGTGACCGCCCCATGCCAGAAGGGACGCGTCCGTCACAACTGTGTGCTCTGGCTGGGGATCTGCCCATGACCCATTGCCGGTCCGTGAGCCACCACTGCAACTGTTTTGCAGTCCCCTCCGAGATCTGGACGTGATCGGACAGGTTGCCCTGGTGCTGCGCCCACTGGAACTTCAGGTCCCACTGCAGAGCCCGCATATGCCACCTGGCATGATTGACCAGCAGGATGCAGGAGGCCATGAGGCCCAGCAGCCTCAGGGTCATCCGTACCGAAACCCAGGATAAAGGCTGAAAGATCGGAATCATAGCCTGAATATCCCGGACTCGCCGTTCGGGAGGATAGGCCCGAAACTGCGTCGTGTCCAGAACTGCTCCGATGAAAAGGAGCTGTGGAGAAGGAATCAGATGCGACTTCGGCACATTGATGGAGAACCCCAGCGAGTGCAGGATTTCGGCCGTAGTCTGGAGGTGGGAGACGACTGCCTGGGACGAGCCCGCCTTCAGCAGCCAGTCGTCGAGGTAGGGGAAGACTAAAACCCCAGCTCGGCGCAGATGAGCTGCGACCACCGCCATCACTTTCGTGAACACCCGAGGGGCACTGGTAAGGCCAAAGGGGAGCACAGTGAACTGAAAATGCTCGAGGCCTACCGTGAACCGTAGGTAACGCCGGTGGGCCGGCAGGACGGGGATGTGGAAATAAGCGTCCTGCAAGTCCAACGCTACCAACCAGTCTCCAGGGTCGAGGGCAGTGAAGACCTGAGCTAGGGTGAGCATCTTGAACTTCTCCTTCCGGAGGAAGCGATTGACGTTCCGGAGGTCCAAGATAGGACGCATGTCCTCCTTGTCCTTTTGGGCACCAGAAAGTAGTGGGAGTAGCAACCATGTCCTACTTCTGGGGTCGGAACATGTTCGACGGCCCTCTTGGCCAAGAGGGCCGTGACTTCCTTCTGTAGAAGCACCAAGTGATCCCCTGACATGCGGTGGAATTGAGGTGGCATGGCTGGGGGTGGTCTCGAAGGGGAGGGAGTAGCCCCTTCGGACAATGTCCAAGACCCACCTGTCCGAGGTGATGGGACGCCAGTGGTGAAGGTGATGGCGGACCCTGCCCCTACTGGGCGTGCCGTGCACCTGAAAGGAGGGACTATGAGGGCTTGGAGGCCGCGGACGGGTTGGAGGTGGTGGCCTGACCCGCACGCTGGTTGCCCGAACCGCCACGGCGGTATCCACGTCCTCGGCCACGCGAAGGCGCTTGCTGCACGGGCCGTTGGCCGGGCTGCTGACGTGACTGGGCGCCCCTCCCGTGGCCACGAAAGGGGCGAAAAGCAGATGTGAGCGGAGGGCGCACAACAGTAAGGCCCAGGGACTTTGCAATAGCCCGCGAGTCCTTGAAACGCTCCAGCGCATGGTCTGCTTTTGATCCAAAAAGACCGACTCCATCAAAGGGCATGTCCATGAGTGTATTCTGGACATCACCCTAAAAACCAGTGGTCCTCAGCCAGGCGTGGCGACGCAGCGCCACCGTCGTTGCAAGCGATCTGCCCAGCGAGTCGGCGGTATCAAAGCCACAACGTATGGTGTATTTAGCCGCATCTCGCCCTTCCGCAATGGCGCGGGTAAGCAGTGTCTGGACCTCCTCAGAACACTGCAGCAAAACAGTTGCCACCGAATCCCACAGGGAGTGGGTATATCGGCCCAAGAGGCAAGCGGTGTTAACGGACCGTAAGCCAGCACTGGAGGAAGAGAAAGCCTTCTTCCCAAAGTGATCCAGGCGCTTGGATTCCCTATCCGGAGGGGCGGTAGGGAAGGCGGTTTGGGAGGCAGAGGCTTGGACAACCAAGCTCTCAGGGGTGGGGTGTTGGGAGAGAAACAGGGGGTCGCCCGGAGCAGGGCGATGGCGTCGGGCCACGTTCCTATCCACAGGAGCCCCTGTGGTGGGCTTGGACCAGGCACCCAAAAGAACGTCAGTGAGTGCATCATTGAACGGCAGCACAGTCTCCGAAGAGGAGGCCGCCGGCTGAAGCACTTCTGTCAGGAGGTTAGTCCTGACGGCCACCGTAGGCAACTGGAGATTCAAGGCTCCAGCAGCTCTACGCAACACCGTTGCAAAATTAGCCCCCTCCTCCGTAGCCACGGGAGGAGACAGCATGCCAGAGTCAGGGAGGTGTCCAGACCACTGGCATCCCCAAGTTCCTCAACCCAGTCCGGGTCAAACTCGCACTGTTGTGTGAGAGGGTCCTCAGACCCCTCCCAGCTCTCCTGGTCCTCCTCAGGTTCATAATATGGAGGAGGAGGGACATTAGGGACCCAAGGTCTCATAGGCGCCGGAACCGGCGTCGGGTGACGTCGGTCCGGCTCCATGTCCGGACCCGGAGAGAGCCGGGGAACGACGCCGTCCGGAGCCCCGGACGGCGTCAGGAACGGCACCGGGGACATCGGCGTCGGCGGAGGCGTGGTTAGGTCAACCGGCGTCGATGGGGGTCGCGGCACCACCGGAGCCGGGATCGAGGCCGGGGCCGGAGCCGAGGCCGGGATGAAGGCTGGTGGGACAGGCGACGCCGGGACCGGAGTCGACGGCGATGCCGGAGCAACCCCATCAGGGCCCGAAGGCGCACCGGAGGGACCTTGAGGCCCGGAGAGGCGGGCCATGGCCGACAGGAACTCCTGTATTTGGGCCGGAGTCGCCCCCGAACCCGGGAAGGACGGGTAATGCGGGGGTAACTCGACAGGCACGTTCGGGGCCGCGGGGACGGTGCCGACAGGGACCTCAGCCGAGTCGCGAGACCGGCGAGGCGAAGTCTTAGAGCGATGATGCCGCTTAGACTTCTTGTGCTTCGACTTACCGGAGGAGCGCGAAGACTTGGATTCCGACGAACGGCGGGGACTCCGCGTCCGGCCCCTCGACCTCTCCCGGGACCGGGGCTTGGTGCGGCGCGGAGCCGACTGCCGGACCTCGAGGAGCTTTCGAGACCGCTCTCGTAAAGCCTTCGGATGAAGTTTCCGGCAGTCAGGGCACGACTTTGTGTCGTGGTCTCGGCCGAGACAGAAGAGACACTCGAGATGCGGGTCCGTGATCGACATCATGCGACCACATTCCTCGCAGGGCTTAAAGCCGGGCATCCCTACGACACCTTAGGAGTCGTGAAGACTCGAAGAAACAGTGAAAAAATTCACAAAAAAGGATAGTCAAAAAGTGACTAGGGCACTGCTCTTCCCGGATCTGCGCTTACTGGCGCGGAAAAAGAAGAACTGACGTCAGCGCGCAGGGGCGGCGTCCAAGTACTGCCCGCGACGTCATCCCGGTGATCACGACGCCGACGACGGACGCGGAGCCGCACGACGCCGCCTACCGACGCGCAAGGGTACTGCTACGCAGAAAACTTTCCGGATCCAGCCTGACGCCTGGGGATATTCTAAGGTAAGGAATCTGTCACTAACGTGTCTCTTTCAGATTCACATGCTGTGCACAGACTGCTTACCTGTATTATTTCCCAAGTTGGAGCGTATGAAGAGGAAATGGTACTACACGAAGGTTTTAGCACCGACTGGCCCACTGCTGTTTGTTTCTTTGGACGTTTCTAAACCTACACATTAGGGTTTCATTTAACGTATATGGATAAATTTACAATACAGCACTTCCTAGTGAAAAGTTTACACATCTCCTTTATTATATCTTGACTGTTATGGGAAGGTTCAAATTACTGAATTTTGCCATTTCAGGTGAGAAGATTCTACTTGTATTTTATTTGGGCTTGAATGAAATTCTCCACCCACCCCACATTCAGTGTGCCTTTGTGCATCACGATTCTGATTACCAAGGATACCATATATAACGTGGCCACTTAGTCATCACTCAAATCAATGTCATGTTTGAGATCTTGAACTTTTTCACAATTACTGGAATCAGCACCATCAGTGCTAACAATATGAGCAGATGTCCTGTATCAGCTTACTGATCATTCGTTCTCATCTGAGAATGGCAATGCCTAGATGCAAAGTTTCGGCATTTGTTTGTTTTTGAGGTATACCCCAGTGTAAAAACAGCATGTCCACCACTGACTGCTTTAGTTCGCATTTGTTGGACATTCCAAAACGTCTGCTTACTTTGTGTTTTTCTACTCCTGGTGCATGATTGTCCACAATCCACATATATGGATAATGTTACTTACCCAGTAAGCATCTGTTCTTGGCATGTAGAGCTGTAGACTCGCATGCTTTGCATACTCCTGCCATCTAGTGTTGGGTCCGGATGTTTGCAAGTTGTTTTGCTTCGAAGAAGTCTTTCCAGTCACCAGGTAGGTGGCTCCTCCTTTCGGTGATAGTGCGCATGGGCATCAACTACATTGTTAGATTGTTTTCCCACAGAGGGTGAGAATGGAGTTAGTAAGAGTAGAATAGAGATGTCCATGAGTATGTATATAAAGTAAGAGAGAGAACTGCAACAGGTATAGGTACCCGGGGAGGCGGGTGGGCGCATGTGAATCTACAGCTCTACATGCCAAGAACAGATGCTTACTGGGTAAGTAACATTATCCGTTTGAGGCATGTGAGCTGTAGATCACATTCTTTGCATAGACTATACAGCAGTATTCTCCCAAAGCGGTGGCTAACCTGTAGCTGTTGCAGTTGTTTGAAAGAGTGTTCTAAGTACTGCCTGTCCTACATTAGCTTGTTGTCTTGCTAACACATCTACACAATAGTGCTTGGTGAATGTGTGTGGTGTGGACCATGTTGCATACTTACAAATGTCAACTATGGGAATGTTTCCTAAGAAAGCCATAGTAGCCCCTATTTTGCGAGTGGAATTCGCTCTAGGGGGTACTGTTAAAGTTCTTTTTGCTTTTGCGTAACAAGCTGGAATACATTTAACAATCCACCTGGCAATGCCTGATTTGGAAATAGGATTGCCCTTGTGAGGTGGAGCAAAACCAACAAAAAGTTGTTTAGTCTTACGGAATTACTTTGTTCTTTCTATGTAGTATAAGAGGGCTCCTCTGACATCTAAAGTGTCTAGAGCTCGTTCTGCCACTGAATCTGGTTGAGGAAAGAACACCGTTAACTCAACCGATTGATTGATGTGAAAGGCAGAAACTACTTTAGGTAGAAATTTAGGGTTGGTACGAAGAACCACTTTGTCAAGCTGGAAAAAAGGTTCTTCTATGGTTAGTGCCTGTAGCTCACCCACTCTCCTCAGTTAAGTGATTGCAATGAGGCAAGCGATTTTCCACTAGAGAAATTGCAGTTCGCATTTCTGCAAGGGTTCAAAAGGTGGGCCCATTAATCGTGTGAGGACTATGTTAAGATTCCACACTGGGGCAGGTGGAAGTCTTGGTGGTAGAACTCTTAAGTCCTTCCATAAAAGCTTTGATAACCGTCACTCTAAAGAGAGACAAGTGTTGCCTATTTTGTAGATACGCAGCTATCGCCGCAAGATGTAGGCGGATAGAAGTGTAAGCTACTCTGACCACTGCAAGTGTAACAAATAACATAGGATATTTTGTATGGAAGCATCAAGGGGATTGATTACAATAGAGAACAAAACGCTTCCATTTAGCTGCATAACAAACTCTTGTAGTCTGGCCTCTCTAATGATGTTCATGCAGTCTGGTGGAAGATTCAGATAACCTAGCGATCTGGCTCCTGAAGTCAGAGTTTGGTTAAGTTCTTTGGGATCTGGGTGTCTGATTTCTCATTGGCTCTGTGTGAGGAGACTGGATGTGAGATGCAGCTTTTGATGTGGAACTAGTGATAGCTCCAACAGGGTCGTGAACCAGGGTTGACGGGCCCATGTGGGAGCTACTAGAATCAGTGTGAGGGATGTTTGCCTGAGTTTCTGAACCACTAATGGAACAAGTGGGAGAGGTGGAAAAGCGTAGGCAAATATCCCTGACCAGTTAATCCATAGTGCATTGCCTTTGGAGAGTGGGTGTGGATACCTGGAGGCGAAGCTTGGGCATTTTGGGTTTTTGTGTGTGGAGAAAAGATCTATTTGAGGAAACCCCCAACTTTGAAAGTATGGGAGGAGAACTTGAGGGTGAAGTTCCCACTCATGTATTTGCTGCCTCTGTCTGCTGAGAAGGTCGGCAATGTGATTGTTTACTCCTGGGCGGTGTTCTGCTAGGAGATAGATTTTGTGGTGAATGGCTTACTTCCAAATGGCTTGAGCCAGGTTTGACAGTTGGAGAGAGTGTGCCCCCCCCTGTTTTTGTATATAATGCATAGCTGTCATGTTGTTGGTGTGAACCAGGACAGCTTTGCCTACAAGGTGAGCCTGAAAGGCTATGAGGGCTAGAAACACTGCTAGAAGCTCTAGATGATTTAAGTGGAGAGCTTTTTGCTTTGGACTCCACAAGCCTTGAACTGTGTGATCTTGGAGATGAGCTCCCCAACCAGTGAGCGACGCGTCTGCTGTTAGCATCGTCTGTGGAACTGGGTCTATAAAGGGCTGTCCTTTTGATAAATTTTGTGGGTTCCACAACTGCAGAGAATGAGGAGTACGGCCGTTTACCAACACTAGATCGGTTAAAAGATCCTGCGACTGGTTCCATTGACTTGCTAAGCATTCCTGAAGGGGACGCATGTGGAGCCTGGCATGGGGAACAATCATGATGCAAGAGGCCATCATTCCCAACAGCTGCATATACACTCGAGCTGGTAGTGAGTGGGTGGGCTAAAACTGCAGTACCAGAGCCTGAATATTGCGAATTATGGCTGCATTGGGGAAGGCTAGAGCCCTTTGAGTATCTAAAGTGGCTCCCAGATAGTTTTGAGTGTAGGAAGGTTGAAGATGAGATTTCAACACATTGACTGTAAACCCCAGTTGGTGCAGTAACTGCAGTGTTATGTGAGTGTGCTGGAGACACTTTAGGTACGTACTGGCTTTGACGAACCAGTCCTTCAAGTACGGAAAGACATGAATGTGTTGTCTTCGTAGGTAAAAAGTGACTACTGCCAGACATTTTGTAAAGACTCTGGGAGCAGTGGTGACTCCGAATGGGAGTACTTTGAACTGGTAATGCTGCCCCGCTACCAAAAATCTGAGAAATTTGCGATGAGCGGGATGTATTTGTAAGGAAGTGGGTTTCTGTTGCAGTAACCCCCCCACTTTTTGCCAGACCACTGATGCACTTTGACTTGATGTGCCCTGGGTCCCTGCCCATCAGGTTCCCAGGGCCTGTGTTCTTTCCCCAAAACTGTACCCAATTGGCATCTCTGGCCACAGGTCAGCCCCTGGTAAATGGTACCACAGATACCCAGGGCACTGTGACCAGGGAAGACCTCTAAGGGCTGCAGCGCTTATTGTGCCACCCTTAGAGGCCCTGTACCTTTACACACCCACACTGCCTTTGCAGGCTGCGTGTTTTGGTGCAGAACAAAGTGAAGAGTCGACATGGCACACACCTCTGTGGGCCATGCCTACAACCCACTGCCCTGGAATAGGTCAGTCACCCCTCTAGCTGGGTGCCCTATACCAGTGGTGAGGGTACAGGTGCATGAGCCCTGTACCCCTACAGTGTCTAAGTCCATTCTTAAACATTGTAAATGCAGTGCTGCCATTAAGAGTATATGGTGCTGGGAGTTTGTCATTACGAACTTCACAGCACCATAATGGCTGCACTGAAACCTGAGAAGTTTGGTATCAAACTTCTCAGCACATTAAACCCCCACTGATGCCAGTGTGGGATTTAATGAAAAATGCACACAGAGGGCATCTTTGACATGCCCCCTGAAAAACGACCAGCCTCTGGTGGGTTCCCTGACTGGTACACACCAGCCTGCCACCACGAGACATGTTTCTGGACCCCTAGGGTGGGAGCTTAGGCTCCCTGAGCCCAGAAACAAAGCCTTTCCTGGGCAGAGGTGTACACACCTCCCCCAGGCCAGGAAGAGCCATCTGTGGCAGGGGAGCTTCAAAGGCCTGGCAGCCTTTGTAATGCGACCCCCCAGCCTCTCCTGCTATCAGGAGCAGGCCCCCCTTCCTGTCTCCCCTCCCTTTCGGCAGGAAGACAGGCGGGAAAAACTAGCCAGCCCAGGAGGTGTGCCCACCTCTGCCAACTCCACCCCTCAGGTGGGGGAGGCGAGGTGAAGCCCACTCCAGTACTCGCCATCTTGCAGATGGCAGGCACTCCCCAATCAGGACTAGGGATTGTGCTCACTCCCCCACGTGGGGTGAGCACACCAAGGGTGTAGTCACCCTAAGGTCAGTAGCCCATTGGCTACTGACCTCAAGACCCCTAAAACGCCCCCTAAATACAGTATTTAGGGGGCAGCCCTGAACCAGGAAGGCAGATCCAGCAACTACAAGAAAAAGAAGAGAAGAAGAAGGACGACTAGCCGTGCAGAGCTAACAAGAGGACGACGCCCACTGACTTGGCCCCAGCCCTACAGGCCTGTCTCCCCTCGAACCTGCTCCTGCAAAACCCCGGCGTGTCCAGCAACCTCAAAAACCCTGGAGGACCTGCCTGCCTTCACTTTCCAAGCAGTTTCTCCCGTGAACACCGGACGTGTTTGAACTGCAGCTTCTGGTGCCAGCCAAGAACCGCGAATCCCGCACACTCTGCACCCGCCGAATCCGGCCCGAGCGGGCAAATACCCCGAGGAGGTCCCCTCGGCGATCCTGACCCGAGATCCGGCAACCCCTGACCTGCCTCACGCCTCCTGACAACGCCTGCAGCCTCAATCCAGAGGACCCCCCCCTACCGCGACCAGAGCGGGTAAGAAAATCCGACATCCCAAGACACCCCTGCACCCGACGCCCCACGGCCTTGTGTGCCCAACCCAGCGGTGCCTAACCAACCCTCAACATCCCAACTTACCCCTCGAAGTGGTGGTCACTCCTGGAAGATCCTCGTCCCTGAGCCTGCAGTGTTTCTTTGTCCCGGAGAATCTCCATTGAAATCAACAGGGCACCCGACCTCAAAACAGCACCCAGCACCCGGCCACCCTAGTGCCGCTGTGGGTACCCCTTTTGTGCTAACTTGGTCCCCAACTTGCCCTGAGCTTAACCCTAGGAGCTTTGGTCCCACAACCCCGTGGCCTGCTTGCCAGCAGCCACCAACCGGAGTCCCCCTATCCTCCATAGGATAACATTGGGCCTCAACACTCTGCACCCGGCCGCCCTAGTGCCGCTGAGGGTGCAACAACAGTGCATCACTGACCCTGGGAGACCCCCGAGTCTAACCCCAGAACCCTAACTCAAAAGACCGATTACTTACCTCGAAACAGATAACCTGTTTTTCCTCAGAGTAACATTGACACTTTTTCTCCCAAAAAGTTTCTAAGTGTCGACTTTTGAAAACTAAGAATATTCCTTAAAAATCACACAAATAACCAAAACGCATTTTCTCAACTGTTTTCAGGAAATGTCCCAGTGCTGAATCTAGGCATCCAGCACTGAGTAAGAAAAGTAACATTAAAGTAACTTACCTTTGAATTGAATTTCCTTCCATAGGATAACATTGGTGGTTCTAGGTGAAAAAGTTTCTAAGTGTCAACTTTTGAAATACAAGAATATTCTTTAAAAATCGTACAAACTACAAAAACGTAATTACTTACCTGTTTTAAGTAAATGTCCCAGTGCTGAATCTAGGAGTCCAGCACTGGATTACAAAAGTAACGCAAAAGTAATTTTACCTGCATTTACCTTAAAAAGCCATTCATTTCAATGTACTGCATTTATTAAGTATTGCAACCTACTTCATCCCCTGTAAATCAAATCAAGTACAATCTTCATTGCTTTTTAAAACTGTGTACAACAAGTAACTTATTACTGAAAAGAATTGAATGCTTACCTGTATCAGGCTTGCTTGGTTCTAAAATAAAACAGTATATTTTTTATACAAAAACAATTGGCCTAGACTTCAGTTCTTGAGTGTGTGAATTCATTTGCTGACTAAGTGTGTACATCAAATGCTTAACACTGTCCTCTGATACTGCCTTACTGCTCGACCAAGCTACCACTATTAGAGAGTAAGGTTCTATCTAACTTTAACCTCTGCCAAACCTCTGGAGACCCCTGGACTCTATACACACTGTACCTCACTTTGGTGCAGTATATATAGAGCCAGTTTCTTACAGTATTGGAATGTGGAAATACGCGTCCTCTAAGTCTAGGGTAGACATGAAGTCGCCCTGTTGTAAAAGTGGGAGCACTTGTTGAAGCGTCACCATGTGAAAATGATCTGATTGTATGTAAAGATTCAATTCTCTGAGGTCTAAGATAGGTCTGAGAGAACCGTTCTTTTTGGGTATGAGAAAGTAAAGGGAGTATACGCCCGGCCCCTGATATTGAAGTGGTACGGGCTCTATGGCCCCCTTTAAGAGGAGAGACTGAACCCCTAGTTTGAGGAGGTGTAAGTGGTCTGGTGACATTTTGTGTGCACGTGGAGGAATGTTTGGAGGATTGTTTGTAAGCTCCAGGCAATAACCAGAACAGATAATTCCTAGCACCCATTTGTCTGTAATTATTGATTGCCAGACGGGTAGGAATTGAGAAAGACGTCCCCAGACAGGTGTTAAATGATCGGGGGGGGGGGGGGGGAGTGTAGGCAAGTCACTGTTTGGTATTGGAGGGGGAGGTGTAGGAAGCTGGCTCTGTATATACTCTACCAAAGTGAGGTATAGTGTGCACAGAGTCCAGTGGAACCCCAAAGGTAGGCAGAGGTAAAGTTAGATAACACCTCACTCTCTATTTGTGGTAGTGTGGTCGAGCAGTAAGGCTTTTTCAAAGGACAGTGTTAAGCATTTGTTGTACACACTCAGTCAGCAAATGAATTCACACACTCATAGACTGAACTTCAGACCAATTGTTTTTGTATAAAAATATTCTTTTAGTTATTTTATTTTCTAGAACCAAGCAAGCCTGGCGCAGGTAAGTGATAAATACTTTGCAGTAAATATACAGTTGCAATACAGTTTGGCTTGTAATTGTAAATGCACTTTGTTTTGACTTACAGTATTGTTTCTGAGAAATGCAATGCTTTGTAAATACAGTACATATACTTTGTATAGGATTTTCAGTAAAATTTCAGGTAAGTTACTTTTGAGATTACTTTTCTTACACAGCGTAGTATACCTAGATACTACACTGGGTCATTTCCTGTAAACAGGTAAGCAAAATCGTTTTTGTTAGTTAGTGCAATTATAAAGAATTTCTTTAGGTTTTCAAACTCCACACTTGGAAACTTTTCCAAGAAAAACAGTCAATGTTATCCTATGGAGGAAGGAAAATGCTACTTACCCAGTATGCATCTGTTCTTGGCATGTAGAGCTGTAGAATCTCATGCATATGCATAGATCGCCATCTAGTGTTGGGCCCGGATGTTTGCACTTTGTTTTTCTTCGAAGAAGTCTTTCCTAGTCAGGAGGTAGGGGACTCCTCCTTTCGATGATAGTGCGCATGGTCATCGACTCCATCTTCAGATTGTTTTCCCGCAGAGGGTGAGAGAATGGAGTAGTAGTAAAGAATAGAGATGTTCATGTGTATGTATGAATAGTAACAAGAGAACTACAGCAGCTACAGGTACCCAGGGAGGTGGGTGGGCGCATGAGATTCTACAGCTCTACAAGCCAAGAACAGATGCATACTGGGTAAGTAGCATTTTCCGTTTGAGGCATGTGAGCTGTAGATCACATGCTTATGCATAGACTATACAGAAGTCTCCCCTAAGCGGTGGCTATCCTGTAACTGATGGAGTTGTCTGAAACAGCGTTTTAAGTACTGCTTGGCCCACATTAGCTTGTTGTCTTGCTAACACATCTACACAATAATGCTTGGTGAATGTGTGTGGTGTGGACCATGTTGCAGCTTTGCAGATGTCAGTAATAGGGATGTTCCCTAAGAAAGCCATAGTAGCCCCTAGCTTATGAGTGGAATGTGCTCTAGGAGGTACTGTTAGAGTCCTTTTGGCTTTTGCATAACAAATCTGAATACATTTAACGATCTACCTAGCAATACCTGATTTGGATATAGGATTGCCTTTGTGAGGTGGTGCAAAAGCGACAGAGTTGTTTGGTCTTACGAAAATATTTCATTCTTTCAGTGTAATACAACAGTGCTCTTCTAACATCTAAGGTGTGTAGAGCTCGTTCTGCAACGGAGTCAGGTTGAGGGCAGGAAACGGGTAATTCAACCGACTGATTTATGTGAAATGCAGATACTACCTTAGGTAGGAATTTGGGATTGGTACGGAGAACCACTTTATCTTCGTGTAGCTGGAAAAAAGGTTCTTCTATGGTTAGTGCCTGAAGTTCACCCACTCTCCTCAATGAAGTGATTGCAATGAGGAAAGCTGTTTTCCAAGTAAGGAACTGTAATTCACATTTGTGCATGGGTTCAAATGGTGGGCCCATTAACCTTGTGAGGACTATATTAAGATTCCAGACTGGGGCAGGTGGAAGTCTTGGTGGTATAACTCTTTTTAGTCCTTCCATAAATGCCTTGATTACAGGCACTCGAAAGAGTGATAAATGTTGCCTATTTTGAAGATAGGCTGCAATTGCAGCGAGATGCAGTCTGATGGATGTATAGGCCAATGATGACTGCTGCAAATGTAACAGGTAGCAGATAATGTTCTGTATGGAAACATCAAGAGGGTTGATGTTATTGTTATTGCAATAGATAACAAATCGTTTCCATTTGGCTGCGTAGCAGGCTCTTGTGGTTGGCCTTCTGGCCTCCTTAATAATGTTCATACAGTCTGGTGGAAGGTTCAGATAACCAAACTCTATAACTTCAGGAGCCAGAGCGCAAGGTTCAATTGTTTGGGATCTGGGTGTTTTATTTCTCCATGGCTTTGATGCGGTACCAGAGAGAGTTCCAACAGGGTTGTGAACCAGGGTTGACGTGCCCATGTTGGAGCTACTAGGTTTAGTTTGAGAGATGTTTGCCTGAGTTTCCGAACCACTGATGGAATGAGTGGGAGAGGCGGAAAAGCGTAAGCAAATATCCCCGACCAGTTCATCCATAGAGCATTGCCCTTGGATAACGGGTGTGGATACCTGGAGGCGAAGCTTTGGCATTTTGCGTTTTGGGGTGTGCAAACAGATCTATGTGAGGGACTCCCCAAGCTTGGAAGTAGGGGTGGAGAACTTGAGGGTGAAGTTCCCATTCGTATATTTGATACCTCTGCCTGCTGAGGAGGTCCGCAATCTGGTTGTTGACTCCTGGGAGGTGTTCCGCTAGGAGATAGATATTGTGGTGAATAGCCCACTTCCAGATGTCTTGGGTTAAGTGGAACAGTTGGAGAGAGTGTCCCTCCCTATTTCTGTATGTAATACATAGCTGTCATGTTGTCGGTTCGTAGTAAGACAGCTTTGCCAGACAGGTGATCTTGAAAGGCTTTGAGAGCTAGAAAGATTGCCATCAGCTTTAAATGATTGATGTGGAGCTGCCTTTGTTGGTGGCTCCACAGGCCTTGCACTGTGTGTTGTTGAAGATGAGCTCCCCAGCCAGTTAGGGACGCGTCCGCTGTTAATACTGTCTGTGGAACTGGGTCTATGAACGGCCGTCCTTTTGACAAATTTTGTGTGTTCCACCACTGCAGAGAGCGAGGAGTACGGCCGCTTACCAACACTAGATCGTTTAATAGACCGTGTGACTGGTTCCACTGACTGGCTAAGCATTCTTGAAGTGGACACATGTGTAGCCTGGCATGGGGAACTATCATGATGCAAGATGCCATCATTCCTAACAGTTGCATGAAAACTCGAGCTGGAAGTGACTGATTGGCTTGAAACTGGAGAATTAACGTCTGAATGTTTCGAATTCTGGCTGCGTTGGGAAACGCCAGAGCCCTTTGAGTATCTAGGGTAGCTCCAAGGTAGTTCTGAGTTTTGGCTGGCTGAAGATGTGATTTTAACACATTGACTGTAAACCCCAGTTGGTGAAGTAACTGAATGGTTACGGAAGTGTGCTTGCGGCATTGTTGATACGTGCCGGCTTTGATGAGCCAATCGTCCAGGTATGGGAAGACATGGATGCTTTGTCTTCTTAGATGAGCAGCTACTACCGCCAGACACTTTGTGAAGACTCTGGGGGCAGTGGTGACTCCGAATGGGAGTACCTTGAATTGGTAATGTTGACCTGCTACTACAAACCTGAGAAATTTGCGGTGAGCCGGGTGTAATGGAATATGAAAGTAGGCGTCCTTTAAGTCTAGAGTAGACAGAAAGTCGTCTTTTTGCAAAAGAGGTAGTACCTGTTGAAGTGTTACCATGTGGAAATGGTCTGACTGCATGTAAAAATTTAGTTCTCTGAGATCTAATATTGGTCTGAGAGAGCCGTCCTTTTTGGGAATTAGGAAGTAAAAGGAATACACACCCGAGCCCTGATGTTGTGGTGGTACGGGTTCTATGGCTCCTTTTAGTAGTAAGGATTGTACCTCTTGTTTGAGGAGGTGTAGGAGATCCGGTGAAAGTTTGTGTGACTTTGGAGGAATGTTTGGAGGAGTGTTGATGAATTCCAGGCAATAACCAGAATGGATCATTTGTAGAACCCATTTGTCTGTTGTTATGACTGCCATTTTGGTAGGAAATGTGACATTCTTCCCCCGACAGGTGTTAAATGGTCGGGGGGAAGTGTGGGCAAGTCACTGCTTTGTATTGGAGGGAGAGGTGCGTGTGCTAGAACCTCTACCTCTGCCTTTGCTCCCTCTGTAACCCCCTCTGAAGTAATTTTTAGAGCCAGAGGGTTGATTATTGCCCTTGTAAGTGGATGCAGTTTCCGAGGAAATGTTTTTGGACCCTGCTCGATAGGAGTGCCGAAAGGAACCATGGCCTTGTATAGATTGAAGGGCTCCCATTGATTTAGCCACTTCAGTATCTTTCTTCATTTTCTCCAGAGAAGAATCTACTACTGGATGCTCTTTTTCGAAGGGTGTATTCAATATGGAGGTTTGCACCTCAGGTTTGAAACCAGATATGCGCAGCCATGAGAGTCTTCGTAAAAGTACACTAGTGTTCACTGCTCTAGCAGATGTGTCAGAGCATCTAGGGAGCACCTGATTTGGCTGTTTGAAATTAATTGTCCCTCACGTATTAGGTCTTGCGCTTTAGATTTATGTTCTTGAAGTAGAAATTGCATGAGTTGTTCCATTTCATCACATTGCGCACAGTCGTATCTTGCCAGTAACGCCTGTGTATTAGCTATGCGCCAGATGTTAGCTGCCTGAGAGGCTACCCTTTTACCTGAAGCATCGAGAAGCTTGGATTCTTTTTCTGGGGGTGGAGCATCTCCAGTAGTTTGGGAGTTTGCCCTTTTACGTGCATTGGAAACTACCAACGAGCCTAAGGGTAACTGTCTTATGTACACTGGATCAGATGGTGCAGGCTTATATTTTTTATCCACCCTAGGGGTAAGGATACGTGCCCTGACAGGATCCTTAAATATGTCGTCTACATGCCTGATCATTCCCTTTAGCATGGGCAACATGTGTAGATTTTTGTGTACTGTTGAGTGTCTCAAAAAGGAAATCCTCTTCAAGGGATTCTTTGTGGAGCTGCACCCCATGGTAATTGGCAGCCCTGCCTAGTAACTCAATATAATCTACACTGTCGTCTGGTGGAGAGGGCCTAGTAGGATATAGGTCAGGGTCATTGTCTGTGGGCGAGTCAGTGTTAGTCGTCCCATTCGTCTGTAGGTCCTGGTTGACCATCATCATTATCATCAACCCCATCCCCGTCACCTTGGTTGTCAGGTGTATGTGGTGGTGAGTGCTCAGGTGAAGTTGGTACAGGTAGAGACTGAGGAGAAGGTGGTGATGGAGGAAGAGGAGGAGGGGAAGGGTTAGTTCCAACTGTTCTCTTCTTTAAAGGAATGTGATATTCCTCTTCAGTATCAGTCCTTCTCTTTAAGGTCACCTTGGTGGTAGTCTGTCCAGGTTTAGGATGCATGTAGAGCACCTTCTGTTTCGGGTCCGGTTTGTCGAGCGGATCTTCGAAACTGTGCTTTTTTGGTGATTTTGGAGCATCAGTCTGTTTCGGCGCCGAAGTTTTCGGTGCCGGCGGCTTAGGGGTTGGTGTCTTCGGATCCGAAGTATTTTTCGATGCAAAGTGGTGAGGTTCGGATCCAGACTTGGGCTTCAATCCGGAAGGCTTTGGCTCGGTGCCCGACTTGGAGTGGGGCTTCTCGGAGCCGAAAGGCTTTTTAGACTGCTTCGGTGCCGAGCCTGAAGGCGGGGCGTCAGAAGCCTGTTCTCGGTGCCGACCGGGGCCTGAGGGCGCGGGGTGGTCCGGAGCCTTCTTTTTAACTGGTTGACTTGGGAGTCGGGGCGAAGAAGGGACTGTACTTACAGTACGTTGTCCATGCGGGATGTCCTCATCCTGGTTGGAGCCCTCCTCCGAAACGGAGATCGGATCCTGCTCCTCCTCGGCCCCGATAGCATTGCTTCTTCCGATTCAGGTCCGAAGAGGTCCGGAATGGAGCCTGTCTTCTTGGAGCGGAAAGCCTTACACGCGTCGCAGTCCTGTTCTTTGTGTTCTGGTGAAAAACACAGGTTGCACACTTCGTGCGAGTCGGTGCGCGGGTATTTCGCATGGCACCGAGGGCAGTATTTAAAGGGAGTTCGTTCCATCGACTGCGAGTCGAATCGAGGCGGTTAGGCCCGACGGCCTACCACGAGCTTTCTGACCGAAAGAGGGTTTTTCTGAAATAAACACGATACGAGAAGAATGGAATACGCGATCGGAAACAATACCGTCGAGGGTGAGTGTTCTACGCACCGAGGGAAACCGAAGGATCGGTGTCGAACCGGAGCGCAGCGAGTAACATCCAAAACCGATGGCGGAAAAAAACAATCTGAAGATGGAGTCGATGACCATGCGCACTATCATCGAAAGGAGGAGTCACCTACCTCGTGACTAGGAAAGACTTCTTTGAAGAAAAACAAAGTGCAAACATCCGGGTCCAACACTAGATGGCGATCTATGCATAAGCATGTGATCTACAGCTCACATGCCTCGAACATTAGTGTTATCGGTTTTAGGGAAAGTATTCGGTAGTGGGAGTTGAGGTTCTGGGGGTAGACTCAGGGGTCCCCCAGGGTCAGGGATGCACTCTCGTTACACCCTCAGCGGCACTAGGGCGGCCGGGTGCAGAGTGCTGAGGCCCAATGTTATCCAATGGGGGCTAGGGGGCCTCTGGTTGGTGGCTGCGGATGAGCAGGGCACTTGGTTGTGGGAGCAAAGTTCCTGGACTTTAGCTCAGGGCAAATGTGGAAACAAAGTAGCACCCAAGGTGCACCCTCAGCGGCACTAGGGTGGCCGGGTGCAGGGTGCTGTTTCGACATCGGGCGCCATGTTGTTTGCAATGGGGAACCTCTGGTTTGCAAAGGCACTGCAGGCTTGGGGACGAAGGTCTTTTGGGTGGGACCACCACTTCGAGAGGTAAGTTGGGATGTTAGGGGTTGGTTAGGCACCATCAGTTTGGCCACCCAAGGCCGTGGGGTGTCGGGTGCCTTTTAGGGTCGGATCTTCTTACCAGCTCCTGGTCATGGTTGGGGGGACCTTCCAGATTTAGGCTGCAGGCGTCGGCTGGAGGTTTGAGGCAGGTCAGGGGTCGCCGGATCTCGGGTCAGGATCGCCGGGGGGACCCCTTCGTGGTGTTTGCCCACTCGAGCTCGGCCTGTGGGTGCAGAGTGGTGCGGATTCGCGGTGTCCGGCCAGAGGTTGGAGATGAACAAATCCGGTGTTCACGGGAGACACAGTCTTTGTAGTTGAAGGCAGGCAGGTCCTCCGGGGTTCGAGGTTGCTGGCTGCAGGACACCAGGATTTCGCAGGAGCAGGTTCGAGGTGGAGACAGGCCGGTAGGGCTGGGGCCAAGTCAGTGGGCGTCTTTCTCTTGTTAGCTTCGGCACAGCTGTTTGGTCCTTCTTTTCTTGTAGTTTCTTCTGGTCTGAGGAAGCAAGGTTCAGGGGTGCCCCTAAATACTAGATTTAGGGGTGTTAGAGGTAGGTAAAAGGTTGGGACCAATGGGTCCCTTCCCTGGGGTGGGTACACACCCTATGATGCCACCCTCCAGTGGGAGGGGGGGCATAAACCTTTCCCTGGTTGGCTGAGTCCCCCCACCTGCAAGGTGGCGGGGACTGAGAGTTGTGCTTCACCTCGCCTCCCCCACCTGAGGGGTGGAGTTGGCAGAGGTGGGCACACCTCTCTTCCTCACTTGTTTTTCCTGCCAGTTCTCCTGCCCAAAGTGGGGGTCAGAACCAGTGGGGACCAGTTGCTGAAAGCAGCAAGTGGCCTGGGGAAGCTCACAAAGGCGGCAAGCCTTTGAAGCTTCCCTTTAGAACCCTGCCCATCCTGGGGGAGGATGCTTGGCACCTCGTCCCAGGATGTGCATTGTTTCAGGCCCCAGAGAGCAGCAGGCTCTCGACCCAGGGGTCCAGAAACATGTCTGGTGGTGGCAGCTGAAAGCAGCCACTCAGCCTGGACACTAGTGGTAGGTTAGTTTTCAGGGGGCATCTCTAAGATGCCCTCTGTGTGCATTTTTCATTAAAACCCACACTGGCATTAGTGTGGGTTTAATGTGCTGAGAAGTTTGATACCAAACTTCTCAGTTTTCAGTGTAGCCATTATGGTGCTGTGGAGTTCGTAATGACAAGCTCCCAGCACCATATACTCTTAATGTCAGCACTGCACTTACAATGTCTAAGAATGGACTTAGACAGTGTATGGGTACAGGGCTCATGCACCTGTACCCTCACCACTGGTATAGTGCCCCAGCTAGAGGGGTGACTGACCTATGCCAGGGCAGTGGGTTACAGGCATGGCACACAGGGATGTGTGCCATATCGACTTTTCACTTTGTTCTGCACCAAAACACGCAACCTGCAAAGGCAGTGTGTGAGTGTGAAGGTACAAGACCTCCAAGAGTGGCACAATAAGTGCTGCAGCCCTTAGGGGCCCCCTCTGGTCACAGTGCCCTGGGTACCTGTGGTACCATTTACCAGGGGCTGACCTGTGGCCAGAGATGCCAATTGGGTTTAAGCTTCAATGCAGTTTTAGGGAAAGAACATAGGCCCTGGGTACCTGATTAGCAGGAGCCCAGGGCACACTCAGTCAAAGCAAATCAGCAATTCAGCAAAAAGTGTGGGCAACCATGCAGAAAGAGGACACTTTCTCAAAGGAAGCGCGCGTGTTGGAACCTCTACCTTTGCCATTGTTGCCTTTGTAGCCCCCTCTGAAGAAACCCTTGGTAGCAGAGGGCTAATTGTTGCCCTTGTACGGTGTAGAGGCAGTGTCTGAGGAGGTATTCTTGGACCCTTCACGATAGAAGGAGCACCGAAAGCAACCACGGCCAGAAGGGGACTGTAGGGCTCCCATATATTTTGCCACATCTGTGTCCTTTTCATTTTTTCTAAGGACGTGTCTATTACAGGACCAAAGAGGTGTTGTTTGTCATACGGCGTGTTAAGAATAGAAGCTTGAACTTCTGGTTTAAACCCAGAAATTCATAACCATGCATGTTTTCTTAGTAGTATGCTGGTGTTGACAATTCTAGCCGCAGTGTCAGCCGCATGTAACGCGCACCTAATGGAATTGTTAGAGATGAGCTTTCCCTCTTGCACTAGGTCTTGAGCTTTGGACTTGTGCTCATCAGGCAGGAATTGGAGCAATTGCTCCATTTAGTCCCAATGCGCCCTTTCGTACCTGGCTAAAAGTGCATGGGTGTTAGAAAGGCGCCAGAAATTTGCAGCTTGGGAGGCTACTCTTTTCCCAGAGGCATCTATCAATTTAGATTCTTTGTCCGGAGGTGGAGCATCCCCTGACGTTTGAGAATTCGCCCTTTTACGGGCATTAGAAACCACTAAAGAATCTAAGGGTAACTAGCCCTTGCCTGATGGTGCAGATTTATATTTTTTGTCTATCCTGGGGGTGAGAATACGTGCCCGAAAAGGATCCTTAAATATGTCATCCACATGTGTTAGCATACCCTTGAGCATGGGGAGTGTGTGAGTGGATCTTTGGGAACTATTAAGGGTTTCGAAAAGGATATCCTCCTCTAGGGATTCTTAGTGTAATTAAACCCCATGATAATCAGCAGCGCTGCTTAATAGTTCTATATAGCCTACGTAGTCAACTAGGTGGAGAAGGTTTAATAGGGTAAAGATCAGGATCGTTATCTGTGGGAGAATCTGTGTTATAATCCTTCCAGTGGTCTGCAAGTGCAGGATCATTGTCCCCATCCCAGTCATCCTGATCATCAGGTGTATATGGTGGTGGTGAATTAGTAGGGGTAATTAACAAGTGTTGTGTTTCAGGGGAAGGAGGTGATGGAGGAGGAGGAGGAGGAGGAGGAGGAGATGGGTTAGTACCAACATGTTTCCTGTTTAAAGGAATGTGATAGGCTTCCTCGGACTCAGATTTGCGTTTAAGTGGCAATTTGGTCGCAATATGTCCAGTTTTTTGATTGATGTACAGTTCTTTTTGTTTCGGGTCCGGTTTTGAAGGCGGGACTCCTTCGATGGCATCGGAGCATTTTTAAGTTTCGGCGCCGAAGTTTTCGGTGCCGGTGTCTTGGGTGCCAAGGATTTCGAATCCGAAGACGGTTTCAGCGTCTAAGGAGGTGGGGCTGCAAAGGGACCCCGAAGGTTTCGGCTCAGTGGCTGAGTGTGGACGACTCGATCCCGAGCCGGAAGGCTTTGGTGTGAGTTACGGTGCCGAGCCGGAAGGCGGGGCGTTGGAAACATGTTCTCGGTGCAGACCATGGCCCGAAGGCAGAGGTGGCACCGGAGCCTTTTTCTTGGGCTGAGTTGAACTTTGGGGCAAGGGAGGATTGGTACTCACGATACGCTGACCTTGCGGAATGTTTTCGTCCACATCGGAGCCGGACTCGGAGACGGAGATATGCTTGTCCTGTTCTTCCTCGGCCCCTATGGCATCGCCGGTCTCTTGTTCGGAAACTTCTCCAAAGAGGGCCAGAATGGAACCGGTGTGTTGGCTCTGCATGTCGCGACGTCGAGCCAGACGGTCGCAGAGCGTTTTCTTTGAGCGGAAAGATTTACACGCGTCGCAGTCCTGTTCGTTGTGCTCCGGAGATAAGCACAAGTTGCACACTTCGTGCGAGTCGGTGCGAGGGAACTTCGCGTGGCACCGAGGACAGAATATGAATGAAGTCCGTTCCATCGACTGCGAGGCGGCCCGACGCGGGTAGGCCTGACGGCCTGCCACGAGCTACCCGATCGAAAAGAGTATTTGTATTAAATACGATACGCGGAGAAATGGAAATACGCGATCGAAAACAATACCTTCGAGGGTAGGTTAATTGCGCACCGAGGGGAACCCGAGAGACGGTGTCCAACTGGAGCGCAGCAATTCACGTCCGAACCCGATGGAGTCAATGCCCATGCGCACTATCACCAAAAGGAGGAGTCACCTACCTCGTGACTGGAAAGACTTCTTCGAAGAAAAACAACTTGCAAGCATCCGGACCCAACGCTAGATGGCAAGAGTATGCAAAGCATGTGATCTAAAGCTCACATACCTCGAACATATATTTTTTTAAATGCCCACCTGTACCTCTTCTGTGCTACTTTTGAGAGTGGGTAGGAGAGCATAGCTCCCTGCTTGCTTAGGTAAAACAGTGCAGTAGTGTAGTCAGTCAAAATCTGCTCATTATTGTTGGGGATATGACTTTTGAAGCCTTTCAAATCTAGAAAAGATTGTTTTGAGTTCTAGGTGATGTGTGTTGTAGTGCTTTCTGCGCTGGCTAAACTGCCCTTATTTTAATCTATTCAAATTTGAGCGCCCATCCTACATGGGATGCATCCCTTGTTTTGATGGCTTATGTGACCGATGATTTTGAACAAATTTGAGCTATGTTGTTAACTATGTATATTTGTAAAGTGCACTATCAATCAGGAGGGTATCAGGGCGCTGAACAGGGGTGTGAGCCTAGCCCTGTCTATGCTAGGTTCATAAACTGAAAAGCCAGGTCTTCAGCTAAAAATCGGCTCAGGAAACCCCTCGATGGTTCAGGATTACTGGTAAACGTATGCTTTTATCAAGAGAACACTGGCCAAGGAACACAACGAAAGATTCTGAGCCTCCAACAAGTCTTGATCTCTTGCCCCCTTGTTTGTCTAAGTAGCATGCTTGAATAAGAACACTTTGTGCCTTGTGAAATAAATGGTCTGCTCTCAGCTCCAGATAACTGAAGTGATGTGAGCTCTCCTTTTCTGACCACTGGCATTGCATGGAGAGCACTCCTTGATGTGCTTTCCATCTTGACTGAAAGGCATCAGTGACAATAGTTTGAGTTGGAGGAACCTGTTGGAAAGGGATTCCTTGAAGCAGGTTCGCTCCCTTGCACCACCATGAGAGGAATAGTCAAGAATTAGAGATTGTTGTCCCAACTGTCCTTTAGAAGCTACTGATCTTCCAGACACTGCTATGATATATTATATGTAGTCTTGCGTTCGGGACAGAATAAATGCAGGAAACCATGGACCCTCACAAGGAAATTTGATGTGGGGTTGGATTCGCACTCTTTAGAAGATACATTTCTCAAGAATCAATGACACTTTCTTCTCCAAAGGAAACACTTTTCCCTGAAATGTTTTTAATGCTGCTCCCAGATAGGACAGAACTTGAATGCAGGATGCAATCAATTTCTGATCATCAGTAGACCCAGATGAAGCAATAGAGACCTTTTATCTTGAAGTCCTGCTCTGCTATGTGTGCGCGGTGCGCTGATATCAGCCATTCATCTAGCTATGAATAAACAAATATTCCTCAACAACGTAGGGGCTGCCACTACATTGCATTTTGAAAACGTTTGGGAGGCTGATTTCAGACTACAGAGAAGGACAGCGTACAGATGTGATTTTCTTTCAGCGAACCTCAAACACGCCTGTATTTTCTGGAAATTGGAATGTGGAAACAGGTGTCTTACAGATCTACAGCACACACTCAATCTCCTTGTCTTAGAGAAAATCTGATGACGGACCAATATGCAAACTCTCTTCGGATTCACTTGTTGGTCTTTCATGGCGCTAATATTGGTCAGAATTTAGCAATCTGATCTTTTGTCTGAATCAGGAAATATCTTGAATATATTCATTTTCACTAGAGGGAAGGAAGGTAGGGGAACGGGTTGGATTGCCTTTCTTAGGGCAACTAGTTGGTATGTTGACGTCAGCTTCTAGCCTTGAAACCTAGCTGGTAACCATGCTTTACAATGGTTAGCACCCACATGTCATTTGTAAATTTCCCCTACTCTTGTAGAAGAAAGGATACCGCTCCTGCCACTAAAGCGTGGATGAAGGAGGGGGGTATTGAGGTGCCACTGGCAGCTGGTAGCAGCATGGTGTTCCAAAGCGTTAAGCAGGTTGTAACTGCACTGCTTTGCCTTTAGATCTCTTTCAGTGACATGGTATCCCTGGCCTTTGCATTGTTGATAAGGCAAGCAAAGGAGTTGAACTCTCCATGGTCAATCCCTCGGTTTATGCTCACACTCGAAGAACCTTTATTTTACTATGAAACCCACCACCTTTAGTGTCTCTGCCTCATTCTTCATTCTGGCCAACTGTTATTCTGCATGTTGGCCAAGCAAAGAAGGCCTGAAACTGGGAGATTCAGGATTTTCAGTCACATGTCTCGCTTTAATGCAGAGAGGTGCAACCAAAATTAGTCAGTACCCAGAAGCTGCTAACTCCACTTCATCTATAGCTGCACTGATAAGTTGACCTGAAACTAATGAGCCTTCATGCAATATTTTCTCAAAATCCTGTCTGTGGTGACTAGGTGATTATTCAGCACAGGATTACGGACCATCCCATATGTCACTGAGGTAGCATTCAAGGAGGGCTACAGCACTGACATTCTTCAGGGCAGCAGCCACAGATCCAGTCATCTTTCTTTTTATTAAATCCATCCTCTTGCTTTCACCATCAGATGCTGCAGAGGTTTCATAGGCACATACAGGTCTCCTCCAGACCAAAGCCTCAATATAAGGTCTGGGTTGAAGTCTGACTGGAGCGATTTAACCATGGTGTAGCTGCCTTAATGGTGGTTGGTGTTAAGAATTTCTCCTCAGACAGTTCCAAGAAACCCATGACCATTAGAGGAAGGTTCCTTGGGGATGCCCTTGGTTGGAGTGTTTCCATGATCACAGACTCTGTTGTCTGCAGTGCCAACAAATGAGGATTTCATTTTGCAATGCTTCATGCAAGAACATCATGAACAGTTATGTTATCCATGGAAGACACCCTTGCCAGAGATGTTGCAAGTGATGTGAGTGAGTGACAACATGGAGTCGTAATCATTCGAAGTGCACCATGTAGGTGCTTCAGCTGGTGATCTGTCGTCTATGCCCAGAGGGCGTATGTGGAGCATCCAGATTACCCTTGGAAGATTGGGGTGCATGAGGAGGTGTATCATGGCTTGAAAAAAATCAAAGATACAACTACATTCTTCAAAGTGGAGACACTGACATCGTACCAGACACCATTCTAACTGTAGGTGGCAAAGAGGGAGCAGAGGAGTCTACAGAGGGCCTTCACCCAGAACGACATAGCGATAAGATCCTAAGGACTGCGGAGATGAATCCATAGTCGGTGATAACATCAGCCTCTTTTTAGGTCTCTATGGCAGGCATGTCAAAGTTCTCGACACCGATCTATGCGACGTTGAGAGATACCTTGATACCAGAGGAGCTACTGATGAATGTTATGTCGACGTTGAATGTACATACTCTATCGATGGCAACGGGGAGCCATTGTAAGTCTGGAGTCCTTCAGCATTGGCGGGGACACCATGGGATGTCTGTATACTAAGAGTGCTGCCAGTAATGGTATATTGTTAACGTTGAATACTTCGACAGCGAACATGTTGGGTTTGAAGCTCTTGTCGCCATGGTCTTGACGGTGATCGGGTCCATCAACTGTGAGAATGATGGTGAGGATGGATTCTTTTTCTCAGACACTTTCATAACTTACTAGTGGAACAAGAGTGTTCCCTGGTGGACATTTCTGATCTCTTCTCCCTTCAGTTCCTACAGCTTGCCATAAGTCCAAGTGAATGGAGACCAATAAGGATGTTTCCCCACAAAAGAGTGGATACAAATCTTACTCTGTCTATTGTCTGGGATGTCTGAGAGTAACTGCAAGATCAGGGTCTCAGAGTCCAACCTCCAAGTCAAGGGCTACGTCAGCACTGATCTGGGAGTGGGACTGACTAATTTTGGTGCGAAGCAGGATAGTTAGTGCCTCATGACTGAGGTGGCAGTTATGGCAGGCATGGCAGCCTTTTTTTAGAGCAAGCTTGGGACAGAGTGCATCACTCTGGGTTGAGGTGTGTTGTATGCAGGACCTGAGGTTCGGTGCCTTTTTAAGCTAGGTTTGGGGATCTCGGGAGCAGTGCTCTGCCTCAGCTCATGGGCACTTTCAAAGTGGAACTACCTGAGAAGGACTAACACAGGCAGAGGGATAAATGTCCTTGGTGTGGTCTTTGTCGTGGGGCCTATAGGCCACTGGGAAAAAGCTCCTCTTGTTCTGGTTCCGATTCAGAGGTGCTCGGGGATACCATCTCTGGGCTCTCCTGTCCTTGCAGTGGACAAATCTTTTGCTTTCCTTCATTGTGGTGAATATCCTCTTAGCCAAAGAGATCTGGTGTCTCAGGCAACTCCTAGCGGTACAGCTTATAGTGAGTCTGTAGGAAAGTGGGTTTCTGTTGCAGTAACCCTCCCACTTTTAGCCAGAATTCTGATATACTTGGACTTGATGTGCCCTGGGTCCCTGCCAATCAGGTTCCCTGGGCCTGTGTTTTTTTACCTGAACTGTACCTTTGTACCCCCAATTGTTGGAAGCTGGTTCTGTATATACTATACCAAAGTGAGGTATAGTGTGCACAGAGTCCAGTGGAACCCAAAAGGTAGGCAGAGGAAAAATAGATAGCACCTCACTCTCTATTTGTGGTAGTGTGGTCGAGCCACAAGGCTTTATCAGAGAACAGTGTTAAGCATTTGTTGTACACACTCAGTCAGCAAATGAATTCATACACTCAAAGACTGAACTTCAGACCAATTATTTTTGTATAAAAATATTTTTTTAGTTATTTTATTTTCTAGAATCAAGCAAGCCTGGCACAGGTATGTGATAAATACTTTGCAGTAAATATACAGTTGTAATACAGTTTGGATTGTAATTGTAAATGCACTTTGTTTTGACTTACTGTATTGTTTCTGAGAAATGCAATGCTTTGTAAATACAGTACATATACTTTGTATAGGATTTTCAATAAACTTACAGGTAAGTTACTTTTGAGATTACTTTTCTTACACAGTGTAGTATACCTGGATACTACACTGGGACATTTCCTGTAAACAGGTAAGTAAAATCGTTTTTGTTAGTGCAATTTTAAAGAATTTCTTTTGGTTTTAAACTCCACACTTATGAACTTTTCCAAGAAAAACAGTCAATGTTATCCTATGGAGGAAAGGAAAATGCTACTTACCAGTATGCATCTGTTGTTGGCATGTAGAGCTGCAGATCCACACACTATGCATAGATCGCCATGTGGTGTTGGGCCCGTATGTTTGCACTTTGTTGTTGTATTGGAATAAGTCTTTGGAAGTCACGAGATCGGTGACTCCTCCTTTGGACAATAGTGCGCATGGGCATCGACTCCATCTTCAGATTGTTTTTTCGCCAAGAAGGGAAATGATGGAGTTTTGTGAGAAACAGAAAGCTGTCCATGTATGTTGTATCTAATTAAGATAATACTGGAACAGGTAAAGGTAGCTGGGGAGGTGGGTGGGCGTGTGTGGATCTGCAGCTCTACATGCCGAGAACAGATGAATACTGGTAAGTAGCATTTTCCGTTCGATGCATATGAGCTGCAGATCACACACTATGCATAGATTGCATAGCAGTACCTCCCTTTAGCGGCGACCACCAGTATCTGTTGCAGTAGTTTGAAATAGTGTTTGGAGTACAGCCTGGCCCACACTAGCTTGTTGTTTTGCCTGCACATCTACACAATAGTGTTTTGTGAATGTGTGCGGTGTAGACCATGTAGCTGCTTTGCAGACGTCATCTAAGGGAATGTTCCCTAAAAATGCCATGGAAGCCCCAATTTTACGGGTAGAGTGGGCTTTAGGGGGAATAGATAGTGTACGTTTTGCTTTGTGGTAGCAAATTTGTATACATTTGACAATCCACCTTGCAATGCCAGATTTTGATATCGGATTGCCTTTATGTGGTGGTGAGAAGGATACAAAAAGTTGTTTTGCGAAAAGGTTTTGTTCTGTCAATGTAGTAAAGGAGGGCTCTTTTCACATCTAGTGTATGAAGAGCTCTTTCTGCTACTGTTTGTGGTTGCGAGAAGAATACTGGCAACTCCACAGATTGGTTGAGATGGAAGGGAGAAATAACTTTAGGAAGGAATTTGGGGTTTTTCCTGAGAACCACTTTGTTATGATGGAGTTGCAAAAATGGTTCTTGAATAGTTAGTGCCTGTAACTCACTGACTCTTCTGAGAGATGTGATAGCTACAAGGAAAGCAACTTTCCATGTAAGAAATTGGAGCTCACATTTATGTAGAGGTTCGAATGGAGGGCCCATTAATCTAGTGAGGACGATGTTTTAGATTCCACACTGGAGAGGGTGGTAACCTGGGAGGAATTATTCTTTTGAGACCTTCCATAAATGCTTTAATGGCTGGTACCCTGAATAATGACAAATGTTGTCTATTTTGTAGGTAAGCTGCTATGGCAGCGAGATGCAATCTAATGGATGTGTATGCTAGATTACATCTTTGAAGATGCAGCAGGTAACATATGATGTGTTGAATGGACGCATCTAGAGGATTGATTGTGTTATTGGTACAGTATATAACAAATCTTTTCCACTTGGCTGCATAGCAGGCTCTAGTGGTGGGGCGCCTAGCCTCTTTGATAACGTTCATACAATCAGGTGGAAGATTGAGGTAACCGAATTCTAGGACTTCAGGAGCCAGATCGCTAGGTTGAGCTGTGCTGGATCTGGATGTCTGATCTCTCCACGGTTCTGTGTTAAAAGATGTGGGGAGAGGTGCAGCTTTTGGTGCGGGACTACAGATAGTTCCAGCAATGTTGTGTACCATGGTGGTCTGGCCCATGTTGGAGCAACTAGAATCAGTGTTAGTGACTGCTGTTGTAGGTTGCGCACCACTAATGGAATGAGTGGGAGAGGCGGAAAAGCGTACGCAAATCTGCCTGACCAATTCATCCATATCGCATTGCCTTTGGACAATGGGTGTGGATATCTGGCGGCGAAGCTTGGGCATTTTGTGTTGTAATGTGTGGCGAAGAGATCCATCTCTGGATGCCCCCACATTTGGAAAAATGGTTGAAGAACTTGTGGGTGAAGTTCCCACTCGTGAATTTGTTGTGTTTGACGACTTAACAGATCTGCGATCTGATTCTGAATTCCTGGAAGATGTTGGGCTAAGAGGAATATGTTTTGAGGAATAGCTGTAGGAAAGTGGCTCTGTATATACTGTACCCAAGTAAGGTTCAGGGTGTACAGAGTCCACAGTCCCCAGAGGGTTGACAGAGGCTAAAGTTAGATATAACCTTACTCTCCAAAGTGGTAGCTTGGTCGAGCAGTAAGGCAGTATCAGAGGACAGTGTAAAGCATTTGTTGTACACACTCAGTCAGCAAATGAAGCCACACACTCAAGAACTGAACTCTAGGCCAATGGTTTGTATATAAAAAAATATATGCTTGTTTTATTTTAGAACCAACAATAGGATCAAAATATACTTTCTCAGTATGAGATGCTTTGGTTATTCACCTTACAGATAGGCAATAGACTTTTTTGATAGTGGTTATCACAGTTGGTGCAAGAGGCAACACAGGGTCAAATTCAATGCAACATTGAGCTCAATGGAAAATTATACTTAATTACAATTGATTACTTTGCAGAGCACTTTTCTAACCACAGGACTGGATCCTGGATTCAGTCCTGGGACACTTCCTGTAAACAGGTAAGAAAAAGCGTTTTGGTTATTGTAGTGATTTTTGAAGAATATTACTATATTTCAAAAGCTGACACTTAGAAACTTTTCTGGGTAAAATTACCAATGTTATCCTATGAAAGGAAATACAGTGTGCAAGCAAAGTATGTTTACGTTACTTTTGTAATCCAGTGCTGGACTCCTAGGTTCAGCACTGGGACATTTACTTAAAACAGGTAAGTAATTACGTTTTTGTAGTTTGTTCGATTTTTAAAGAATATTTGTAAAAGACAGAAATCGACACTTAGAAGAAATTTCACAGAAAACCAGTCAATGGATCCCTATGAAAGAAAAGTGAGTTAACGGTAAGTAACGTTGCGATTACTTTTAGGGCCAGTGTTGGGCACTCGGGTCCAGCACTGAGGCCCCTCCTAATACTAGGTGAGTATTTTCGTTTTCGTGACTCGGTTGATTTTTGGTGAATATTCTAAAGTTTCAGAACTCCACACTTAGAAGAAATTTCGCAGAAAACCAGTCAATGGAACCCTATGGAAGAAAAGTGAGTTATCGGATTTCGGGTAAGTACTTGACTGGCAGGGTTAAGGTTCTGGGTAAGACTCAGGGGTCCCCCAGGATCAGGTAAGTACAGTTTTTACACCCTCAGCGGCACAGGGGCGGCCGGGTGCAGAGTGAGAAGGCCCAATGTTATCCTATGGCAGGCGGGGGGCCCCGGGTTGGTGGCTGCTGGCAAGCAGGCCACGCGACTGTGGGAGCTGGGCTCCTGGTCACTTGCTCAGGGCAAGTAGGGAAGTAGGTTAGGATAGAGGTTGCACTTCCAGGGGCACTCGGGCGGCTGGGTGCAGGGTGCTTTGAGCCGTCGGGCGCTCAATGTTAAACAATAGAGGTCGTGAAAGGTGAAGAAAGGCTGCAGGCTCGGGGACGGTGATTCTTCAGGGACGACCAACACTTCAGGAGGTAAGTTGGGGTCTTGGAGGATAGGTAGACACCCAGGAGTTGGGCACAGGGGGCCGTGGGGCGCCGGGTGCAGGGGTGTCTTTTGAGGTCGGGAAATCTTACCCCCTGCTGGTCGCGGTTGGAGGGGTCCCTTGTCCTGAGGCTGCAGGCGTCGTCTGGGTCGTCGAGGAGGGTCCTTGGCCACTGGATTCCAGGTCAGAATCGCCGGGGGACGTCCTCGAGGTCTTTGGTCACTCAGGCACAGGCTGGACTCGGCGGGTGCAGAGTGTGCAGGTTTCGCGGCTCCGTGCCAGGGCCGGGTCTTTGGTAGGTTTTCTTTTGAGCAGTACCACTGCTCGTGGGAGTCCCTGGGTCGAAGGCTGTAGCACAGAAGTCAGGTCCTCCGGGGTTTGTGAGGTTGCTGAGGCCGGGATTCCGCAGGAGCAGGTTCAGAGGTCGACAGGCCGGTAGGGCTGGGGCCAAGTCAGTTGTTGTCGCCTCCTTTTTAGCAGCTGCACGGCTGGTCTTCTTGCTTCGTCTTCTCTTCTTGTTTTCGGATTTGGGAACTCCGGAAGGAAGGTTCAGGGAGCCCCTAAATACTAAATTTAGGGGTGGTTACAGGTAGGTAAGGGCAGGGACCAATGGGTCCCTTCCCTGGGGTGGGTACACCCCCTATTCTGTTCCTCTCCAGTGGGAGGGGGCAGGAGCCTGTCCCTGGTTGGCCAGGTCCCCCCATCCTCAAGATGGCGGGGACTCGAGTTTGTGCTTCACCTCGCCTCCCCCACCTTAGGGGTGGAGTTGGCAGAGGTGGGCACAACCCATTTCCTGCTTCTGGTTTTCCCGCCGGTTCTCCCGCCAGGAGTGGGGGTAGAACCAGTGGGGACCAGTTTGCTGGAAGCAGCAAATGGTCTGGGGAAACTCCAAAGGCGGCAGGCCTTTGAAGCTCCCCCTGCCCATCCTGGGGGAGGAGGCTTTGGCACCTCGTCCCGGGATGTGCATTGTTTCAGGCCCCTGAGAGCAGAGGCTCTCGACCCAGGGGTCCAGAAACATGTCTGGTGGTGGCAGCCTGGGCAGCCACTCAGTCCGGACACTGGAGGTCGGGTTGGTTTCAGGGGGCATCTCTAAGATGCCCTCTGAGTGCGTTTACATTAAATCCCACACTGGCATCAGTGGGGGTTTAATGTGCTGAGAAGTTTGATACCAAACTTCTTAGTCTTCAGTGGGGCCATTATGGTGCTGTGGAGTTCGTAATGACAGACTCCCAGCACCATATACTCTTAATGGCAGCACTGCACTTACAATGCCCAAGAATGGACTTGGGCACTGTAGGGGCACAGGGCTCATGCCTCTATGCCCTCACCACTGGCATAGTGCACCCAGCTAGAGGGGTGGCTGACCTAGGCCAGGGCAGTGGCTTGTAGGCATGGCACACAGGGATGTGAGCCATGTCGACTCTTCACTTTTGTTCTGCACCAAGACACGCAGCCTGCAAAGGCAGTGTGTGTGTGTAAAGGTGCAGGGTCCCTAAGGGTGGCACAACAAGTGCTGCAGCCCTTAGGGGCCTTCCCTGGTCACAGTGCCCTGGGTACCCATGGTACCATTTACCAGGGGCTGACCTGTGGCCAGGGATGTCAATTGGGTGTAGGTATCAATGCAATTTTAGGGAAGGAACACAGGCCCTGGGTACCTGGTTGGCAGGAGCCCAGGGCACACTCAGTCAAAGTACATCAGCCATTCAGCAAAAAGTGGGGGCATACCATGTAAGAAAGATGGCACTTTCTCACACAACTCCCCCAAACGAAAGATGATGAGACTAACCTTGCCCTATGGAGTCTTCATTGTCTAAGTGGAAGAACCTGGAAAGGCCATCTGCATTGGCATGGGCAGTGCCAGGTCTGTGTTCCACTTCAAAGTCCATTCCCTGTAGGGAGATGGACCACCTCAACAGTTTTGGGTTTTCTCCTTTCATTTGCATTAGCCACCTGAGAGGTCTGTGGTCAGTTTGAACTAGGAAGTGAGTTCCAAACAGGTAGGGCCTCAGCTTCTTCAGGGACCAGACCACAGCAAAGGCCTCCCTCTCAATGGCACTCCAACGCTGCTCCCTGGGGAGAAGCCTTCTGCTTATAAAAGCAACAGGTTGGTCTTGGCCTTCATCATTGGTCTGGGATAGGACCGCTCCTATCCCTAGCTCAGAGGCATCAGTCTGCACAATGAACTGCTTGGCATAATCTGGTGCTTTTAGAATTGGTGCTGAGCACATTGCTTCTTTCAGAGTGTCAAAAGCCTTTTGGCAACAGACTGTCCAGTTTACTTTCTTTGGCATCTTCTTGGAGGTGAGTTCTGTGAGGGGAGTCACAATGGACCCATATCCCTTCACAAACCTCCTGTAGTACCCAGTCAAGCCAAGGAATGCCCTGACTTGGGTCTGAGTTGTTGGAGCTACCCAGTCCAGGATAGCCTGGATCTTGGGCTGTAAGGGTTGTACCTGGCCTCCACCAACCAGGTGGCCCAAGTACACCACAGTGCCCTGCCCTATCTGGCATTTGGATGCCTTGATAGTTAGGCCTGCAGTTTGCAGGGCCTTTAAAACCTTCCCAAGGTGGACCAGGTGATCCTGCCAGGTGGAACTGAAGACAGCAATATCATCAAGATAAGCTGCACTAAAGGACTCCAACCCAGCAAGGACTTGATTCACCAACCTCTGGAAGGTGGCAGGGGCATTCTTTAAACCAAAGGGCATAACAGTGAACTGAAAATGCCCATCAGGTGTGGAGAATGCTGTTTTCTGTTTGGCTCCTGGGGCCATGCCAATCTGCCAGTACCCTGCAGTTAAGTCAAAGGTACTCAGGTATTTGGCTGCACCCAATCTGTCTATCAGTTCATCAGCTCTTGGGATAGGGTGTGCATCTGTCTTGGTGACAGAGTTGAGACCCCTATAGTCCACACAAAACCTCATCTCTCTCTTTTCACCCTTTTGATGAGGTTTGGGGACCAGAACCACTGGGCTAGCCCAGGGGCTCTCAGAGGGCTCAATAACCCCTAGCTCCAGCATCTTGCTGACTTCAGCTCTGATGCTTTCCTTAACTTGGTCTGACTGACGATAGATCTTGTTTTTGACAGGTGCACTGTCACCAGTGTCCACATCATGGGTACACCAGTTTGTCAGACCAGGGGTCAAGGAAAGAGCCCAGCATACTGCTGCAAGACTTGCTTGCAGTCAGTCTGCTGTTGGGCAGTGAGGGTGTCTGAAAAGACAACTCCATCTACTGACCCATCTTTTGGGCTGTGGGAGAGGAGATCAGGGAGAGGTTCACTCTCAGCTTCCTGTTCCTCATCTGTCACCATCAGCATGGTGATGTCAGCCCTGTCATTGTAGAGTTTTAGGCGGTTCACATGGATAACCCTTTTGGGTGTCCTGCTGGTGCCCAGGTCAACCAGGTAGGTGACCTCACTCTTTTTCTCTAGGATAGGGTAAGGGCCACTCCATCTGTCCTGGAGGGCCCTTGGTGCCACTGGCTCCAAAACCCATACCTGTTGCCCAGGTTGGAATTCAACCAGTGCAGCTTTTTGGTCATACCAGTGCTTCTGAAGCTCCTGGCTGGCCTCAAGGTTCTTGGATGCCTTTTCCATGTACTCAGCCATTCTGGACCTTAGGCCAAGCACATAGTCCACTATATCTTGTTTGGGTTCTTGGAGAGGTCTCTCCCAGCCCTCCTTTACAAGACAGAGTGGTCCCCTCACAGGATGGCCAAACAGAAGTTCAAAGGGTGAGAAACCTACCCCCTTCTGTGGCACTTCTCTGTAAGCGAAAAGCAGGCATGGTAGTAGGACATCCCATCTCCTTTTGAGTTTTTCAGGGAGCCCCATGATCATGCCTTTCAATGTCTTGTTGAACCTCTCAACAAGGCCATTGGTTTGTGGATGGTAGGGTGTAGTAAACTTGTACTGCACCCCACACTCCTTCCACATGTGGGTCAGGTAAGCAGACATGAAGTTGGAACCTCTGTCTGAAACCACCTCCTTAGGAAACCCTACCCTGGTGAAGACACCAATGAGGGCTTTGGCTACTGCAGGAGCTGTAGTAGTCCTAAGGGGAATAGCCTCAGGATACCTAGTGGCATGATCCACTACCACCAGTATGAATTTGTTCCCTGAGGCTGTGGGAGGTTCCAGTGGACCCACTATGTCCACACCTACCCTTTCAAAGGGAACCCCCACCACAGGTAGTGGTATCAGGGGGCCTTTGGATGGCCACCTGTCTTGCCACTGGCTTGACAGGTAACACAGGAGCTGACAAACTCCTTCACCTTTTGGTGCATCTGGGGCCAGTAAAAGTGGCTAACTAGCCTTTCCCAAGTTTTGGTTTGGCCCAGATGTCCAGCTAGGGGGATGTCATGAGCCAAAGTTAGGAGGAACTCCCTGTACTTCTGGGGCACTACCACTCTCCTGGTGGTTCCAGGGTTGGGGTCTTTTGCCTCAGTGTACAGTAATCCCTCTTCCCAATAGACTCTGTGGGTACCACTGACATCTCCCTTGGCTTCTGAAACAGCTTGCTGCCTCAGGCTTTCAAGAGTGGGACAGTCTTGCTGTCCCTGGCACAGCTCTTCCCTAGAGGGTCCCCCTGGGCCCAAGAGTTCAACCTGGTAAGGGTCAAGCTCTAGGGGCTCAGTTCCCTCTGGGGCTTCCAGGTTCTCTCCCTGAGGAGAGGGGTCCTGCTCTTGTGACTGTGTAGAAGCTGGTCCGCCAGTCTTCTTTCCTTTTCTCTTGGTAGGCTGGGCCATCATTCCAGGCTCCAACACTATTTCTTCACCCTGCCTTTTGCTCTGTGCTCTTGTTTTTACACACACCAATTCAGGGATGCCCAGCATTGCTGCATGGGCCTTTAGCTCCACCTCTGCCCAGGCTGAGGTTTCCAGATCATTTCCTAGCAGACATGCAGCTGGTAACTTCGGAGAGACCACTACCTGCTTCAGGCCAGTAACCCCCCCAGCCTAATGTCACCAGGGCCATGGGATGACTAGTGGTGACACTGTCAGCATTGGTGACTGGGTAAGTTTTCCCAATCAAGTATTGCTCAGGGGAAACCAGTGTGTCCCTCACCATAGTGACACTGGCACCTGTATCCCTCAGAGCCTCTACTCTAGTTCCATTCACCCAGGGGTATTGCAAATACTTCTTTAAGTTGGGTGGCCACACAGCTACAGTGGCAAATTCCACTTCCCCTAGGGAGACCAGACTTGCCTCAGTGGGTTCCCAGATTTGCTCAGGGTACACTTCTGATCCCATCTGTAAACTTGCTGCCCCAGGAGTAGCTGTACTGGGTGCCTTAGGGGCTTTGTTGTGGGGGCAAGTTTTGTCTACAGTGAGGTGTCCTGACTTCTTACAGTTATTACACCAGGCCTTCAAGGGATCAAAGTTCTTCCCCCTATAGGGTTGAGGCACATAGGGAGTAGTTTGGGACCCACCCCTGAACAGGTTTTTGGGGCCCTTTGGAAGACTCAGACTTTTTATCTTGGGGATTCTCACCACCTTTCCCCTGGGGGGTTTGGTGACCACCTTCTTTTGGTCACCCCCAGTGGTTGTCCTTGTCACCCTAGTCTTGACCCAGTGGTCTGCCTTCTTTCCCAATTCTTGGGGAGAAATTAGACCTAGGTCTACCAAATGCTGATGCAACTTTTCATTTGTGCAATTACTTAGTATGTGTTCCTTCATAAACAAATTGTAAAGTCCAGAAAAATCATGCACATTATGTCCAGCTAACCAGCCATCCAGTGTCTTTACTGAGTAGTCCACGAAGTCAATCCAGGACTGGGTCTGGGTTTTGTGAGCCCCCTGAATCTAATTCTATACTCCTCAGTAGTGAGCCCAAATCCCTCAATCAGAGTACTCTTCATGAGGTCATAGGACCCTGCATCTGGCCCAGAGAGGGTCAGAAGCCTGTCTCTGCAGTTACCAGAGAACAGTTCCCACAGGAGTGCCCCCCACAGAGGTTTCTTTACTCTTCTTATTTCACAAGCCCTCTCAAAGGCTGTGAACCATTTGGTGATGTCATCACCTTCCTCAAACTTAGGGACAATCCCTTTGGGGATTTTAGGTTCAGAAGTTTCCTCCCTATCCTTATTTTTAGTATTGCTGCCACCATTGATGGGTGCTAAACCCATCTCCTGTCTTTCCTTCTCTAGAGCCAGGAGTCTGGTCTCTAGGTCCAGTCGTTTGGCCAACCTGGCTAACAAGTTGTCCTCCTCACTGAGGGTATCCTCAGTGTCCTCTCTGGGACCAGGACCACCTAGGTGGCCCCTAGGTCCCCAGAGGTCTATTCTTGGAGTTAAGGGTGCAGGGACCCTATCTTCCCTAGGAAGTGATGGAGGTGGGTTACCATCCCCATCCTCCTCATTCCTTTCCTCCTCTGTTGGGTCATCACCATGCTCAGAGGGGTGGGCTTTAGCATACTCAGCCAGGAGCTCCTGGAGCCCTTGTTTGGTTGGATGCTGGCCCATCGGTATATCTTTAAGTTTGCATAAGGACCTTATCTCTTTGAAAGACAAATGAAGATAAGGGGTGAGGTCGAGCTCCTCAACCAGTTCCTGTATGTCATTATTATCTTCACTAGTAGCTGGGTTCTTGTCTTGAGACATTTTTTAAAAAAAAATTCTAACCCCTCTAACCTTGGCTATAGTGACTTTTTATTTTCTAAGATGCTACAGGGACTTAAGCAAGGCCCTAACAAGACTTTTAGTAATTTGGTAAAAAAAATGCCAATTAAAAAAATCAGAATTCTAAAGGCAATTTAAGAGTTCTGTCGTGTGATCAGATGGTAACCAAGTAGTCCAACAAATGCAAGTTTGTATCCCACCGCTGATCCACCAATGTAGGAAAGTGGCTCTGTATATACTGTACCCAAGTAAGGTTCAGGGTGTACAGAGTCCACAGTCCCCAGAGGGTTGACAGAGGCTAAAGTTAGATATAACCTTACTCTCCAAAGTGGTAGCTTGGTCGAGCAGTAAGGCAGTATCAGAGGACAGTGTAAAGCATTTGTTGTACACACTCAGTCAGCAAATGAAGCCACACACTCAAGAACTGAACTCTAGGCCAATGGTTTGTATATAAAAAAATATATGCTTGTTTTATTTTAGAACCAACAATAGGATCAAAATATACTTTCTCAGTATGAGATGCTTTGGTTATTCACCTTACAGATAGGCAATAGACTTTTTTGATAGTGGTTATCACAGTTGGTGCAAGAGGCAACACAGGGTCAAATTCAATGCAACATTGAGCTCAATGGAAAATTATACTTAATTACAATTGATTACTTTGCAGAGCACTTTTCTAACCACAGGACTGGATCCCGGATTCAGTCCTGGGACACTTCCTGTAAACAGGTAAGAAAAAGCGTTTTGGTTATTGTAGTGATTTTTGAAGAATATTACTATATTTCAAAAGCTGACACTTAGAAACTTTTCTGGGTAAAATTACCAATGTTATCCTATGAAAGGAAATACAGTGTGCAAGCAAAGTATGTTTACGTTACTTTTGTAATCCAGTGCTGGACTCCTAGGTTCAGCACTGGGACATTTACTTAAAACAGGTAAGTAATTACGTTTTTGTAGTTTGTTCGATTTTTAAAGAATATTTGTAAAAGACAGAAATCGACACTTAGAAGAAATTTCACAGAAAACCAGTCAATGGATCCCTATGAAAGAAAAGTGAGTTAACGGTAAGTAACGTTGCGATTACTTTTTAGGGCCAGTGTTGGGCACTCGGGTCCAGCACTGAGGCCCCTCCTAATACTAGGTGAGTATTTTCGTTTTCGTGACTCGGTTGATTTTTGGTGAATATTCTAAAGTTTCAGAACTCCACACTTAGAAGAAATTTCGCAGAAAACCAGTCAATGGAACCCTATGGAAGAAAAGTGAGTTATCGGATTTCGGGTAAGTACTTGACTGGCAGGGTTAAGGTTCTGGGTAAGACTCAGGGGTCCCCCAGGATCAGGTAAGTACAGTTTTTACACCCTCAGCGGCACAGGGGCGGCCGGGTGCAGAGTGAGAAGGCCCAATGTTATCCTATGGCAGGCGGGGGGCCCCGGGTTGGTGGCTGCTGGCAAGCAGGCCACGCGACTGTGGGAGCTGGGCTCCTGGTCACTTGCTCAGGGCAAGTAGGGAAGTAGGTTAGGATAGAGGTTGCACTTCCAGGGGCACTCGGGCGGCTGGGTGCAGGGTGCTTTTGAGCCGTCGGGCGCTCAATGTTAAACAATAGAGGTCGTGAAAGGTGAAGAAAGGCTGCAGGCTCGGGGACGGTGATTCTTCAGGGACGACCAACACTTCAGGAGGTAAGTTGGGGTCTTGGAGGATAGGTAGACACCCAGGAGTTGGGCACAGGGGGCCGTGGGGCGCCGGGTGCAGGGGTGTCTTTTGAGGTCGGGAAATCTTACCCCCTGCTGGTCGCGGTTGGAGAGGTCCCTTGTCCTGAGGCTGCAGGCGTCGTCTGGGTCGTCAAGGAGGGTCCTTGGCCACTGGATTCCAGGTCAGAATCGCCGGGGGACGTCCTCGAGGTCTTTGGTCACTCAGGCACAGGCTGGACTCGGCGGGTGCAGAGTGTGCAGGTTTCGCGGCTCCGTGCCAGGGCCGGGTCTTTGGTAGGTTTTCTTTTGAGCAGTACCACTGCTCGTGGGAGTCCCTGGGTCGAAGGCTGTAGCACAGAAGTCAGGTCCTCCGGGGTTTGTGAGGTTGCTGAGGCCGGGATTCCGCAGGAGCAGGTTCAGAGGTCGACAGGCCGGTAGGGCTGGGGCCAAGTCAGTTGTTGTCGCCTCCTTTTTAGCAGCTGCACGGCTGGTCTTCTTGCTTCGTCTTCTCTTCTTGTTTTCGGATTTGGGAACTCCGGAAGGAAGGTTCAGGGAGCCCCTAAATACTAAATTTAGGGGTGGTTACAGGTAGGTAAGGGCAGGGACCAATGGGTCCCTTCCTGGGGTGGGTACACCCCTATTCTGTTCCTCTCCAGTGGGAGGGGGCAGGAGCCTGTCCCTGGTTGGCCAGGTCCCCCATCCTCAAGATGGCGGGGACTCGAGTTTGTGCTTCACCTCGCCTCCCCCACCTTAGGGGTGGAGTTGGCAGAGGTGGGCACAACCCATTTCCTGCTTCTGGTTTTCCCGCCGGTTCTCCCGCCAGGAGTGGGGGTAGAACCAGTGGGGACCAGTTTGCTGGAAGCAGCAAATGGTCTGGGGAAACTCCAAAGGCGGCAGGCCTTTGAAGCTCCCCCTGCCCATCCTGGGGGAGGAGGCTTTGGCACCTCGTCCCGGGATGTGCATTGTTTCAGGCCCCTGAGAGCAGAGGCTCTCGACCCAGGGGTCCAGAAACATGTCTGGTGGTGGCAGCCTGGGCAGCCACTCAGTCCGGACACTGGAGGTCGGGTTGGTTTCAGGGGGCATCTCTAAGATGCCCTCTGGAGTGCGTTTTATATTAAATCCCACACTGGCATCAGTGGGGGTTTAATGTGCTGAGAAGTTTGATACCAAACTTCTTAGTCTTCAGTGGGGCCATTATGGTGCTGTGGAGTTCGTAATGACAGACTCCCAGCACCATATACTCTTAATGGCAGCACTGCACTTACAATGCCCAAGAATGGACTTGGGCACTGTAGGGGCACAGGGCTCATGCCTCTATGCCCTCACCACTGGCATAGTGCACCCAGCTAGAGGGGTGGCTGACCTAGGCCAGGGCAGTGGCTTGTAGGCATGGCACACAGGGATGTGAGCCATGTCGACTCTTCACTTTTGTTCTGCACCAAGACACGCAGCCTGCAAAGGCAGTGTGTGTGTGTAAAGGTGCAGGGTCCCTAAGGGTGGCACAACAAGTGCTGCAGCCCTTAGGGGCCTTCCCTGGTCACAGTGCCCTGGGTACCCATGGTACCATTTACCAGGGGCTGACCTGTGGCCAGGGATGTCAATTGGGTGTAGGTATCAATGCAATTTTAGGGAAGGAACACAGGCCCTGGGTACCTGGTTGGCAGGAGCCCAGGGCACACTCAGTCAAAGTACATCAGCCATTCAGCAAAAAGTGGGGGCATACCATGTAAGAAAGATGGCACTTTCTCACAATAGCCCACCTCCATATGCTCTGTGCTAATTGAGAGAGCTGCTGACAGTGCGTCCCCCCCTGTTTTTGTAAATACATTGCTGTGATATTGTCCGTCCGGACTAAGACAGCTTTGCCGGATATCTGTTTCTGGAATGATTTTAATGCCAGAAAGATTGCGAGTAACTCCAAATGATTGATGTGGAGTAACTTTTGCTGAGGTGTCCATGTGCCCTGTATGGTGTGATGTAGTAGATGAGACCCCCATCCGGTGAGCGATGCGTCTGCTGTTAGCACAATCTGTGGAACTGGCTCCAGGAACGGTCGCCCTTTGGAAAGGTTTTGGGTGTTTCACCACTGCAGAGAGCGATGTGTGCGGCCGTCCACCAACACCAGATCGGTTAGCTGACCTAGAGCCTGGTTCCACTGACGTGCCAAGCATTCCTGTAAGGGGCGCATCTGGAGTCTTGCATGCGGTACTATGAATATGCAAGAGGCCATCATCCCTATTAGTTGCATAAACACTCGAGCTGGAAGTGAGTGTTACGGCTGGAATTTTGTTATAAGGGCTTGCATGCTTGCTATCCTGGCTGGATTGGGGTATGCAAGGCCTCTTAAGGTGTCTATTGTGGCACTTCGATATTGTTGGATGTGGGACGGTTGGAGGTGAGACTGTGAGTTTTTTTTGTGAACCCTAAGTCGTGAAGTAGTTGGATTGTGGTGTGTGTGTGATTTACACACTGGGTATGCGACCTGGCTTTTATGAGCCAGTCGTCCAAGTATGGGAAGACGTGAATTTGTCTTCTTCTTAAGTGGGCTGCTACGACTGCCAGACATTTTGTGAAGACTCTGGGTGCTGTGGTGACTCCGAATGGGAGCACCTTGAACTGATAATGTTGACCGTCCACTACAAATCGAAGATATTTTTTGTGAACAGGGTGAATGGGAATGTGGAAGTAGGCGTCCTTGAGATCTAAGGTGGCAAGGAAATCGCCTTGTTTGAGTAGAGGAAGGAGTTGTTGAAGAGTGACCATATGAAAATGGTCTGACTGTATGTAGAGGTTTAATGGTCTGAGGTCGAGGATGGGCCTCAGAGTTCCGTCCTTCTTTGGAATGAGAAAATACAGTGAGTAGACCCCTGTGTTTTGCTGATGCGGGGAACTGGTTCTACTGCATGTTTTTGTAGGAGGAAATTACTTCTTGCTTGAGAAGCGTTAAATGGTCTACTGACATTGGACGCTGTTTGGGTGGTATGTTTGGAGGAGTTGAAGTGAGTTCCAGGCAATAACCGGATTGGATGATTGGTCTCACCCACCTGTCCGTGGTAATGGTGTTCCAAACAGGTAGGAACTGTAGTAATCTTCCCCCGACTAGAGTGGAATGGTCTGGGGGGAGTGGAGGGAAGTCATTGTTTGGAGGTGGAGGCAGTACGGGTATTGACGGTTTTGCCTCTACCCTTGTTATTATTGCCCCTGTAGCCTCCTCTGTAATAACCTCTGGTAGAGGAGGTCTGGGTGGGATTTTTATAGGACGTGGAGGAGTTATCCGTGGTAAAACCTCTAGAGGCACCCCTATAAGAGGAGCGACGAAAGGAACTGCTGTGAGTTTGGGATTGCAGAGCTCCCATTGATTTGGCTGTGTCGGTGTCTTTTTTCATCTTTTCTAAAGATGAATCCACACTAGGGCCAAATTAATGTTCTTGGTCAAACGGCTGATTTAGTATGGCAGTATGAACCTCGGGTTTGAACCCTGAAATACGGAGCCATGCAGGTCTACGCAAAAGGACACTGGTATTAATGGCTCGTGAGGCTGTGTCTGCAGCATCTACAGCACACCGAATGGAGGTATTTGTTATAATCTTGCCTTCCTGTATGAGATCACTGGCTCTTGTTTTGTATTGATCTGGAAGGTGTTGTAGTAGGGTCTCCAGTTCATCATAGTGTGCCTAGCCAGCAACGCCTGTGTGTTGGCAATTCGCCAAATGTTAGCTGCCTGGGACGCTGTTCTTTTACCTGATGCGTCCAAGAGTTTTGACTCCTTATCAGGAGGTGGAGCATCGCCTGAGGTTTGGGAATTAGCCCTTTTCCTGGCGTTAGAAACTACTAAAGAATCTAAGGGAAGTTGCCTTTTAATGTAAACAGGGTCAGCTGGGGCAGACTTACATTTCTTTTCTACCCTGGGGTTGACTCTAGCCCTTACAGGATCTTTAACCCCTTCGATGCTCGTGACGAGCTCAGCTCGTCATGCTGCGCGGTAGCACTGTGCGCATGACGAGCTGAGCTCGTCACGACCACACCCGCGATCGGAATGTCCAGCACACGAGCGGAATTCCGATCGCGGTCAAGGGGTTAAAGACTTCAGGAGCGTGTTTGATTATCCCTTTCAACATTGGGAGAATAGAAGTGGACCTTTGAGATGGTGCGAAAGTGTCCATAAGGAAGTCTTCTTCTATAGGGTCTGTGTGTAAATCTACACCGTGGTATTCTGCGGCTCTATGTATGAGCTGAGTGAACCCTATCGTGTCCTCTGGAGGGGATGGTCTAGATGGGTAGACATCATCCTGTGGTGTGTCAGGAACATCTGGTGTGCCATAATTGTTCCATGGGTCAGTTGGGATATTAGGAGGGCTAGGTTCTCCTAAGGGTTGATCATCACCCTCGTACTCAGAAGGGTCCTCGTCATCCTGAGGTGGAGGAGATTCTGAGGGTACTGGAGATGGAATAGGAGAGATGTGGTGTGGAGGAAGGGGTAGAGAAGGGATCCTGAAAGGAGAAGTGGCAATGTCTCTTTTCTTGAGAGGGAGTGGAGCTGGTGCAGGTTTGTCCAATTTCCTCTTCCTGGAAGGACTAACCACAAGGCGACCTGTATTTGGGTCTATTTCCAGGGTTTGTTGGGTTGGATCGGGTTGGAAAAGCTCCTCCTGTGAAGTGTGGTGTTTCGGCGCCGATTTTTTCGGGTCCGAATGTTTGTGTGGCACCAATTTTAGAGTTGTTTTGACCTCGGTTTGGAAACGGGAGTTTGTCGGTTCCGTTGGGGTCTTTGGAGCCGGTACCTTTTTCGGCTCCGAAGGTTGAGGTCCAGCGGTTCTCGGAACTGGTTGTGGAACCCGGCTTTGGTGCGGGCGTAGACAGCGGCTTATCTTTTGGTCTCGGTGCAGGGGATGGGGTTTCGGCACCGAGGGTAGGCTGGCTCAAGCCCGAGCGGCCTGAAGGCTTATTTGTCGACTTCTTGGCCGAGCCGGAAGGCGGGGCGTGGGAAGTTTTGTCCCGGTGTGCACCTAGGCCCGAAGGTGAAGGGGTTACCGAAGCCTTTGCCGGAATGGATGGTGGGGAGGGGTCGACGTCAGTGCTTACGACCCGTTGCCCAGGAGTGATGTCTTCGACGTCAGAATCGTCGGCTTCGGATGCGCTGATGAGGCCCTCTTAGAGTTGTTCCTGTTCAGGTACATCGACGCCTTCCTGGAAGATATCGTCTGGTATGGATGTCGACGATCGAGCCATGTTTCTTCGAGCTCGACGATCCCTTATGGTTTTCTTGGAGCGGAAAGAGGCGCAAGCTGGACAGTCTTTGGCCTCGTGCTCGGGTGAAAGGCAGAGGTTACACACCTCGTGAAGATCGGCGTGGGGAAACTTGGATCCACATTGAGGACACTTTTTGAAGGGAGTCCTTTCCATGAGCCAAGAAGGCCTAATGGCGCAGTTAGGCCCGAAGGCCTGCGGCGACGACCGGAATCGAAGGATTGAAGTTTGTAGAGATGCGCGTCGAAAAGGAAAACGCGATCGAAAACAATACCGACGAAAGGGTGAAGGATTGCGCGTCGAAAGTTAGAACGGTGGCGGCACCGAACTGGAGCGCGAGGAACACATCCGAGCCCGATGGCGGAAAAAAACAATCTGAAGATGGAGTCGATGCCCAAGCGCACTATTGTCCAAAGGAGGAATCACCGATTTCGTGACTTCCAAAGACTTATTCCAATACAACAACAAAGTGCAAACATCCGGGCCCAACACCAGATGGCGATCTATGCATAGTGCGCGATCTGCAGCTCATATGCCTCGAACATAGTGTTATCGGTTTTAGGGTAAGTATTCGGTAGTGGGAGTTGAGGTTCTGGGGGGTAGACTCAGGGGTCCCCCAGGGTCAGGGATGCACTCTAGTTACACACTCAGCGGCACTAGGGCGGCCGAGTGCAGAGTGCTGAGGCCCAATGTTATCCAATGGGGGATAGGGGGCCTCTGGTTGGTGGCTGCTGACGAGCAGGCCACTTGGTTGTGAGAGCACAGCTCCTGGACTTAAGCTAAGGGTAAATGGGGGTTTAGGCCAGCACAAAAGGTGCACCCTCAGCGGCACTGGGGCGGCCTGGTGCAGAGTGCTGTTTTGGCGTCGGGTGCCCTGTAGCTTTCAATGGAGAGTCTCTGGTTTGCAAACACACTGCAGGCTCTGGGGCATAGTTCTTCTGGGTGCGACCACACTTGGAGAGCTAAGTTGGGATGTTAGGGGTTGGTTAGGCACAGTCAGTTGGGCCACCCAAGGCGTGGGGCGTCGGCTGCAGGGGTGCATTTTAGGGTCGGATCTTCTTACCAGCTCCTGGTCGCGGTTGGGGGGACCTTCCAGATTTAGGCTGCAGGCGTCGGCTGGAGGTTTGAGGCAGGTCAGGGGTCGCCGGATCTCGGGTCAGGATTGCCGGGGGGACCTCCTCGTGGTGTTTGCCCACTCAAGCTCGGGCCGTGAACTGCGGGTGCAGAGTGGTGCGAATTCGCGGTGTCCGGCCGGAGCCAGAGGTTGGAGATGAACAAATCCAGTGTTCACGGGAGACACAGTTTTTGTGGTTGAAGGCAGGCAGGTCCTCCAGGGTTTGAGGTTGCTGGTTGCAGGACACACGGGGATTTCGCAGGAGCAGGTTCAAGGTGGAGACGGGGCGGTAGGGCTGGGGCCAAGTCAGTGGGCGTCTTCCTCTTGTTAGCTTCGGCATGGCTGTTCGGTCCTTCTTTTTTCTTGTAGTTTCTTCTGGTCTGAGGAAGAGATTTTGGAGGTGTTTCTGAGGAGAAAGATAATGTTTTCTTCGCCTTTCGTTTTGAGGACATCTCACACAGGTGATCTGGATAGACTGCGCTCCATGTGAGAGCTCCGAGAGGATGTTTAAGTGTTTTTTAGATGGTGTCAGCAAAAAGAGGTAACTTTCTTACACCAATTGGCACTTCTCTGGCCACATGTAAGTCCCTTGTAAAAGGAACCATGGGTATCAAGGGCAAAGTGACCAGGGAAGGCCTCTAAGGGCTGCCGCACATATTGTGCCACCCTTAGAGGTCCTGTACCTTAACACACACATGCTGTCATTGCAGGCTGTGTGCTTTGGTGCAGAGAAAAGTGAAGAGTCGACATGGCACACATACCTGTGTGCCATGCCTGCTATCCACTGCCTATGGTATAGGTAAGAAACCCCTCTAGCTGGGTTCACTATAACACTGGTGAGGATATAGTTGCATGTGCATTGTACCCCTACAGTGTCTAAGTCCATTCTTAGGCATTGTAAGTGCAGTAAAGCCATAAAGAGTATATGGTCTGGGAGTTTATCATTACGAACTCCACAGCACCATAATGGCTTTACTGAATTCTGGGAAGTTTGGTAGCAAAGTTCTCAGCATAATAAACCCACACTGATGCCAGTGTGGGATTTATTATACCATGCACTCAAAGACAAAAGTTGTGAAACTGGAGCCTGTGGTGTTGAAGGCTGTCTTAGAGGAGATTTTTGTGGCTGAGAGGCATGTCTAGTGGAAGGTGATGGAGGGAAATGTCTTCTACAGTCCGACAACATGAACTGTAGGTCTGAAACCAAGGAATATGGTAGTGAAATAATTTCCTCCTGGTACTGCTGATGATATTCTGCTGGTGTGGCATAATAACCTTGTTCATAGTACTCCTCTTTATTGTCCTCTGGTTGATATCTGACGTGCAACTCAGATGGACTGTGAACCATGCCAAAGGGACCATCTTTATCAGAGTCAATCTCATATAAAAGTGGGGCTGGCAGTAATGATGACACCTTACTTGGAGAAGTATGTGCAGGTGTGATATGCCTGGATTTGCTATGCTTTTCAGATTTTTCTCTCATCAACTGGGACGTCAATGAGGTGGTCGTCGAAGATGTAAAGGGAGATTTGGCGGACGATGCTGCAGAAACTGATTTCTTAGTCGATGGTGGGGACTTTAGCGACGGCCGTGACTTCGTAGACGGGTGTGACACAGTCAAATGGACTGTCGTTAAGGTGAGGACGATCTTCGTGGTCGATGAATTGGGACTGGACTAGTCAGCCATGAAGTCATCGGCGAGAAAGATGAGGAAGTCGAGCAGGTGGAGACGTTGGCCGTAGATGAGGAGGAGGTGGTCTTTGTCGTCAATGGTGTCGACGGCAATTTTCTCATCAATGGTACCACACTAGTCGAAGGTCTCCTGGTCAACGTTACAGAAGACTGCTTTTTAAAAGGTGTGGATTACCTTCGGAGGAGGTGTAGGAGGGTCAGACCTCGATTTTGGAGGTGTTGGTTTTGAGGACATCTCACACAGGTGATCTGGATAGACTGCGCTCCATGTGAGAGCTCTGAGAGGATGTTTTAGAGTGTTTTTTAGATGGTGTGGGAAAGTGGGTTTATGTTGCAGCACCCCCCACTTTTGCCTGGCTTTTGATGCAACTTTGACTGAAATGTTCTGGGACCCTGCTGTCCAGGTTCCCAGTACCAGTGTTCTTTCCCTAAAAACTGCATCACAATTGGCAAACCCAGACCCCCCCTGTAAGACCCTAGTAAATGGTACCCTGGTACCTAGGGCATGGGGAATGAACAGGGTCCCCTAGAGACCCCTCACCAGGGCCATGCTAACTGCCTCTGCAGCCTGCATGCCTTGGTGCAGACAAAAACGACTAAGTCGACATTGCACACTGCCTGTGTGCCATGTCAAAGCAGCACTACATAAGGTATTGGTAAGTCACCCCTCTAGCAGGACTTACAAGCCCCTAAGGCAGGATGCACTATATCACAGGTGCGGGCAAATCACTTAATATTTTAAGTGCCAGGGAAGCCATAGAGTACACGGGCTGGAAACTCGCCAACTTGAATTCCCCAGTACCATTGGCTTCACTGAACCCAGGAGTATTTGGTAAAAACAACTCCTCTTAATAAACCCACAAAGATGCCAGTGCTAGATTTATTAAAACATGTACCCAGAGGGCACCTCAGAGGTGCCCCCATAAAGTCTACCAACCTTGGTGTGGTCTCGGACTGGCTTTAGGCAGTCTCCCACCACCAGATATGTTTCTTGACCCCTGGGACAAGAGCCCCTGCTCTGAGGCCAGAAACAAAGCCCATCCTGTGCGGTAGTGTCACACCTTCTCCCCCAGGATGAGCTCAGTGCTCGAGAGGGAAGCTTAAAAAGCCTTGCTGCCTTTGTAATGCGACCCCAGCCACTTTTAGCGGGAGAACCAATGGGAAAACCTAAGTGGATGGCAGATGCAAGGTATGTGGAAGGAACTGAAAAATTCTGGCTATGTAACATAACTCAACTTGAGATTTCTACAGATAGGGTCGGCATTCATCTCTCACCTGGTGATATTATTGTCTCCTCATATTTCATAACATCAGTGCAGACGGGAGCCAAATCAGGAACTGGAACCTCAACAGGTAGTTCTGCCTCATACTGAGGAGTGCTTAACTCATCCTTTGGAAAGCATTCACTCGTGCTGACTTCCTGTGGTACCTCCAAACATACCCGGTGCCTCTTGGTTCCAATTCGTTGCTTGGTCACACTGGAAAGGTGAGAGATCAGAGTTATTCATTGTCCCTTATAATTCGATACCCTGCACTCTACAGGACATCTATGCCTAGGTAGCCCCGTACGAGTGAAGAAATTCATACCTCTGAGAGCGTTCACAATAGCTTCCTCAGTCCCACCTCCCAAACAAATATTCAAACTGCTCCTTTCAGCTAATGTACACTAGAAAGTAAAACAAAAATACTTCCTCACAACTCCCAATTCATGCAAGTACGCATCAGTCATGAGTATGATATACAGCATAATGTTGCAACAGCTGGTCTCCAGGTAAAGGCCACCACTGAAAGTCCTCATGAAGATGAGGTGAGATGTGCGTTAGGCATGTTATGTTACTGTGACAAAAGTATGTGGTCTGTTCCTTGGATCCAGAGGGCACCATACATGGTTGATACTGCTGTTTACCACTGGCATACCAAGGCTGCAAGCATAGAGACACACCAATTAGGTAACGAAGTATCTGCCTTTAGGAGGTTAATTCGGACTATGCTATAGTACGAGTCAGGGACTGTCCAATCAGAGCAAGCAACCAATTCAAATAGGTTACATGCGTACATATGTACAAGTTAGTAAATATGACACTCAAATGAAGGTGTACAAAACATAACAAAAGATGATAACTTATAGGGCCAAGGAACATTGCCTAAACACTTTTAAAGCATTTAGGCACCTGGGACTCAATTACAAGTTCTGCAGAGTGATATCCCTGGGTGGAATACCACTCCAGCTGCTCAGGACTAGCTCAGTGCACATCAACCCAGACTATCCAAGGGTAGGAAAATCTGGCCCGATTTAGTGTCCAGAAAATCTGGGCAGTGAAATCAGAAAGTTAGGCAGGGGCTCTAGGCACAAGCGCAACCCAGCCTCACAAACCACCTCCTACAGCATGGAAGGAGGATGGATGGCTCCCTCATGCCTGGCTCCAGCCTCTTCTGCATCTGCTCACCAACATCATCCCAAACTCCTGCACTGTACCAGCTCCTGCACTCCAATTTACTGCGTGCTCAGAGCAGGTGTTAAATGGGGCTGTTCGTTGGCTAGGAACTGAGAATTCCCATCATAATTTGACCTGGAAAATTAACGGCCCACATTGTTATTTCCTGTTCAACGGGGAGTAATTAATAATTGTACTTACGAACCATAATTGCACAATACTGGCTGGGTGCTACTAGGTGCGAGGATTGCACCCGCCAATAAATATCATGCAGCAACTTTAAAGTATAGTACACTGTGGCCAATTTTGACGTACTGGGCTAAACTTGCGTATTCTCAGAAGCCAACGGGGATCTTCAGGTATACTACAGTTTGTTTATGTTTAGTTAGTCAATAGGTAATGGGTTCCAAAAAGAGAGGAAAAAGTTGTGGACATGTGAGGAGTACTGCTGGATACGGTGTACTCTTGTTTCTTCATCATTAAAATTTCTTAGCCTTCATGTCTCTGGAAACCTGTACATACTAGCTGGTGGTGCCACTTCTGTCACAAGGTGCCACAATAGCGTAGTACAATGCTATCTGGCAGTGATGAGAACAAATAAATAGAAGGATCAGCCCAGTAGGTTTTAGTCAATCTGTGGACATCTAAGGGGTGCATGTGAGCGATAAAGGATCCACAGAGAAAAAGAGTATCTATCAGAATCAACTTTACTGAAGCGACTCAATTTTTCTTTTAAAATATACTGTTCTCTCCAGTGTCTAGTAAAAATTATCCAGTCATGTCAGACTAATTTTGAAGGGGGAGGGATTGGTTTGGACAGGCTTAAAAGAGATCTAGTTACCAAAAAATGTTCTAGACTATTGACCTTCCAGTGGATCCTCTGGGCCAGGCATCCGAGTATTGCAAGCATAAAGAAAGATCAAATGGCTATTCTGCATATCAACCCCTCAAAAGAAAAAAAAGCAATAGCCACACGCACACTTCCTGAAACAGCTATCTATCAACCTGGAAATATTCTGATGAAAACAAAGTTTCCCTGCGCATTACATAGTTATTTAATCTTGCAATGTACTGGTGAAGTGACCCTGCGTGGGTCTAGCCGACAGACGGAAGAGGAGAACGACAGAAAGACAACAACTGGACTGATTGATTAAAGTGGCTTCCAGTTGCCAGGTTACACAAGAAAGATAGTTTCGACCTCTAGTTTGACTGTTGGAAAAACGGTATGTAGGTTTATGATTAGAACCTACACCGTAGTCACTTTCTGGCTGGTTCATGGTTAAGAATCTTACCTAAAATTTAAGTAAGACCTCAAAATTCAGAACCACAAATAAACCAACAACTGTACTGAAGTCCTGATGTACGGTAATGCAAGGTGTATGATAAATTTTAACCATTTGTGCTTGCCATTTCTGCCACCTCAAGAATCCAAATAGCAATGTTATTTTAATTTTTTTACCTGATAAAGCTCCTCAACTTCATTGCTCTGCTCGATGTTGTCCGAGACTTGATTAGTCTTTCCAGTCACGAGGTAGGTGCTCCTCCGTTAGGTGATAGTGCGCATGGGCATCGACTCCATTGTTAGATTGTTTTCCCGCAGAGGGTGAGAATGGAGTTAGTAAGTAAAGAATAGAGATGTCCATGCGTATGTATAGGTACCCGGGGAGGCGCATGTGAATCTACAGCTCTACATGACAATAACAGATGCTCACTGGGTAAGGAACATTATCCGTTCCAGGCATGTGAGCTGTAGATCACATGGGTTGCATAGACTATACAGCAGTATTCTCCCAAGCAGTGGCTAACCAGCTGTTGCAGTTGTCTGAAATAGTGTTCCAAGTACTGCCTGGCCTACATTAGCTTGTTGTCTCGCAAACACATCTACACAACAGTGCTTGGTGAATGTGTGTGGTGTGGACCATGTTGCAGCCTTACAGATGTCAACTATGGGGATGTTTACTAAGAAAGCCATAGTAGCCCCTATTTTGCGAGTGGAATACGCTCTAGGGGGTATTGCTAAAGTTCTCTTAGCTTTTGCATAACATGTCTGAATGCATTTAACAATCCATCTGGCAATACCAGACTTGGATATGGGATTGCCCTTGTGAGGTGGAGCAAAAGCAACGAAAAGTTGTTTAGTTTTACAGAATGACTGTTCTTTCTATGTAGTATAAAAGGGTTCTTCGAACATCTAAGTTGTGTAGAGCTCGTTCTGCCACAGAATCTGGTTGAGAAAAGAATACAGGTAACCCAACCGATTGATTTATGTGAAAGGCAGAAGCTACCTTAGGTAGGAACTTGGGGTTAGTACGAAGAACCACAGTCTCTGTGAAGTTGGAAAAAAGGTTCTTCTGTGGTTAGTGCCTGTAGTTCACCCACTCTCCTCAGTGAAGTGATTGCAATGAGGAAAGTGGTTTTCCAGTGGAGAAACTGTAGTTCGCATTTATGCATGGGTTCAAAAGGTGGGCCCATTAATCGTGTGAGGACTATGTTAAGTGTCCACACTGGGGCAAGTGGAAGTCTTGGTGGTATAACTCTCGGATAGGAGTGTAAGCTAACCCCGACTGCTGCAAGCATAACAGATAACAAATGATATTATGTATTGAAGCATCAAGAGGATTGATGTTATCATTGCAATAGATAACAAAACGTTTCCATTTAGCTGCATAACAGGCTCTTGTAGTAGGCCTTCTGGCCTCTCTAATGATGTTCATGCAGTCTGGTGGGAGATTTAGATAACCAAACTATGATTTCAGGAGCCAGATCCCGAGGTTCAGTTGTTTGGGATCTGGGTGTCTGATTTCTCCATGGCTCTGTGTGAGGAGACTAGATGTGAGGTGCAGTTTTTGATGCGGAACTAGTGACCGCTCCAACAGGGTTGTGACACAAGGTTGCCGGGCCCATGTGGGAGCTACTAGGATGAGTGTGAGGGATGTTTGCCTGAGTTTCCGAACCACTAATGGTATGAGTGGGAGAGGCGGAAAAGCGTAGACAAATATCCCTGACCAGTTCATCCATAGTGCATTGCCTTTGGAGAGCGGGTGTGGGTACCTGGAGGCGAAGTTTGGGCATTATGCGATTGGTGTGTGGCAAAAAGATCTATTTGAGAGACTCCCCAACTTTGAAAGTATGGGAGGAGAACTTGAGGGTGAAGTTCCCATTCGTGGATTTGCCGTCTCTGTCTGCTGAGAAGATCGGCAATGTGATTGTTCACTCCTGGGAGGTGTTCTGCTAGGAGATAGATTTTATGGTGAAGTGCCCACTTCCAAATGTCTTGAGCCAAGTGCGACAGTTGGAGAGAGTGTGTTCTCCCCTGTTTTTGTATATAATACATAGCTGTCATGTTGTCGGTACGAACTAGGGCAGCTTAGCCGACCAGGTGAGTCTGAAATGCTTTGAGTGCTAGAAACACTGCAAGCAGCTCTAGATGATTTATGAGGAGAGTTTTTTGCTGTTGACTCCACAGGCCATGCACTGTGTGATGTTAAAGATAAGCCCCCCAACCAGTGAGGGACGCGTCCGTTGTTAGCATCGTCTGTGGAACTGGGTCTATGAGGGGCCATCCTTTTGATAAATTTTGTGGGTTCCACCACTGCAGAGAGCGATGAGTACGGCCGCTTACCAACACTAGATCGGTTAAAAGACCCTATGATTGGTTCCACTGACTTGCTAAGCATTCCTGGAGGGGGCGCATATGAAGCATGGCATGGGGAACAATCATGATGCAAGAGGCCATCATTCCCAGCAGCAGCATATACACTCGAGCTGGTAGTGAGTGAGTGGGCTGAAACTGGAGAATTAGAGCCTGAATATTGCGAATTCTGGCAGCATTGGGGAAGGCTAGAGCCCTTTGAGTATCTAAAGTGGCTCCTAGATAGTTTTGAGTGTTGGAAGGTTGAAGATGTGATTTCAACACATTGACTGTGAATCCCTGTTGGTGCAGTAACTGCAGTGTCCTGTGAGTGTGTTGGAGACACTTTGGATACGTACTGGCTTTGATGAGCCAGTCGTCCAAGTAGGGGAAGACATGAATGTGTTGTCTTCTTAGGTGAGCAGCGACTACTGCCAGACACTTTGCAAAGACTCTGGGAGCTGTGGTGACTCCGAACGGGAGTACTTTGAACTGGTAATGATGCCCCGCTACCACAAATCTGAGAAATTTGCGATGAGCGGGATGTATTGGAATATGGAAGTACGCATCCTTTAAGTCTAGAGCAGACAGAAAGTTGCCCTATTGTAGGAGTGTGAGCAGTTGAAGTGTTACCATGTGAAAATGGTCTCATTGTATGTAAAGATTTAATTCTCTGAGGTCCAAGATAGGCCTGAGAGAACCGTCCTTCTTGGGTATGAGAAAGTAGGAGTATACGCCCAACCCATGGTATTGTAGTGGTACGGGCTCTATAGCTCCTTTTAAAAGGAGACTGAACCTCTTGTCTGAGGAGATGTAAGTGGTCTGGTGACAGTTTGTGTGAACGTGGAGGGATGTTTGGAGGATTGTTGGTAAACTCCAGGCAATAACCAGAAAGGATAATTTCCAGTACCCATTTGTCTGTAGTTATTGACTGCCAGACGGGCAGGAATTGTGAAAGACGCCCCCCGACAGGTGTTAAATGGCCAGGGGGCGGGGAGTGTAGGCAAGTCATTGTTTGGAATTGGTGGGGGAGGCGCGTGTGTTGGAACCTTTACCTCTACCCTTGCCATTGTTGCCTCTGTACCCTCCTCTGAAGAAACCCTTAGTAGCAGAGGGCTGATTGTTGCCTTTGTAGGTCGAAGAGGCAGCGTCTGAGGAGGTGTTCTTGGACCCTCCACGATAGAAGAAGCGCCTAAAGGAACCACGGCCTGAAGGTGACTGAAGGGCTCCCATAAATTTCGCCACCTCTGTGTCCTTTTTCATCTTTTCAAATGATCAGTCTACTACAGGGCCAAAGAGGTGCTGTTTGTCAAATGGCGTGTTGAGGATAGAAGCTTGGACCTCTGGTTTAAACCCTGAAATGCGTAACCAGGCATGCCTTCTTAATAGAACGCTGGTGTTGACGGCTCTAGCCGCAGTGTCAGTCGCATCTAAAGCGCACCTGATGGAATTGTTCGAGATGAGCTGTCCCTCCCGCACTAGGTTTTGAGCCTTGACCTTGTGCTCATCAGGCAGAAATTGGAGCAATTGCTCCATTTCATCCCAATGCGCCCTATCGTACCTGGCTAAAAGTGCTCGGGTATTAGAAATGCGCCAAAAGTTTGCAGCTCGGGAGGCTACTCTTTTCCCAAAGGCGTCTATCAACTTAGACTCCTTGTCTGGAGGTGGAGCATCTCCTGACGTTTGGGAATTGGCCCTCTTTCGTGCATTAGAAACGACTAAAGAACCTAATGGTAACTGCCCCCTGATGTAAGCTGGAGCTGATGGTGCAGATTTATATTTTTGGTCTACCCTAGGGGTGAGGATACGTGACCGCACAGGATCATTAAAAAAGTCATCCACATGTCTAAGCATACCCTTGAGCATGGGAAGTGTGTGCGAGGACTTTTGGGATCTACTAAGCGCTTCACAAAGGAAATCTTCTTCTAGGGATTCCTTATGTAATGCAAACCCATGGTAATTAGCAGCTCTACTAAATAATTCTATATATCCTACACTGTCTGGTGGAGAAGGCTTAGTAGGGTACAGATCAGGATTGTTACCCGTGGGCGAATTAGTGTTATAATCTGTCCAGGGGTCTGTAGGTATTGGATCATTGTCCCCTGCCCCATCCCCATCATCCTGATCATCAGGTGTATATGGTGGTGGTGAGTCAGCAGGTGAAATTAGCAATGGTTGAGGCTCAGAAGAAGGAGGTGATGGAGGAGGAGAAGGGTTAGTAACCACATTCTTCCTTTTTAAAGGAATGTGGTAAGCTTCTTCAATCTCAGGTTTACGTTTGAGAGTCACTTTGGTGGTAAAATGTCCAGTTACTGGATGAATGCAGAGTTCTCTCTGTTTCGGATCCAGTTTTGAGGGCGGAGCATCGGAACAGGGCTCTTTTGATGGAATAGGCACATCTGTTTGTTTCGGCGCAGAAGGTTTCGGTGCCGGTGTTTTGGATGCCGAGGATTTCAGATCTGAAGACGTTTTCGGCGTCGAAGGGGGGTGGGGCTGAGCCTGAGCCCGACTTCGACCCCGAAGGTTTCGACTTGGTGCCCAATTTCGAACGACTCAGTTCGGAGCCAGAAGGTTTTGGGGGGTGTTTCGGTGCCAAGGCGGGGCGTCGGAAACATGTTCTCGGTGCTGACCCTGGCCCGCAGGTGGGGGTTGGGCCAGAGCCTTCTTCTTGGGCTGAGGTGGACTTTGCGGCAAGGGAGGATCAGTACTCACGATACGCTGCCCTTGCGGGATGTCTTCGTCCACATCGGAGCCGTAGTCGGAGATTGGCTCTTGTTCTTCCTCGGCTCCCATGGCATCTCCGGTCTCTTGTTCCGAATCTTCTCCAAAGAGGTCCGGAATGGAACCGGTGTGTTGGCTCTGCATGTCGCGACGTTGAGCCCGACGGTCGCGAAGCGTCTTCTAAGATCAGAAAGCCTTACACACGTTGCAGTCCTGTTCTTTGTGCTCCGGAGATAAGCACAAGTTGCACACTTCGTGTGAGTCGGTGCGCAGGAATATCGCGTGGCACCGAGGGCAGAATTTAAATGGAGTCCGTTGCATCCAGTGCAAAGCGGACCGACGCGGGTAGGCCCAACGGCCTTCCACTAGCTACCCAATTGAAAGAGGGTTTTTTCGGTAAATACTGTACGCGGAGAATGGGAATACGCGATCGAAAACAATACCGTCGAGGGTGAGTGTATTGCGCACCGAGGGGAACCCGAGAAACTGTGTCGAACCGGAGCGCAGCAATTCACGCCCGAACCCGATGGCGGAAAAAAACAATCTAACAATGGAGTTGATGCCCATGCGCACTATTACCGAAAGGAGGAGTCACCTACCTCGTGACTGGAAAGACTTCTTCAAAGAAAAACAACTTGCAAACATCCGGACACAGCACTAGATGGCAGGAGTATGCAAAGCAGGTGACCTACAGCTCACATGCCTCGAACATGTTGTTTCTTAGAGGTTCTGCACACCACAACAACAGCATGTCTTGGTTTGACAGAGAATAGAGGCAGCCACGTGCTGTACAGCATATGTACAAAGGTGCTTGGACACAAAAAGATGTCCCTTATTTGCAAAAGTTTTGTACAACCGGATGCAGTCATTTAGGTTTTTTGTGGTCATACCATGTGGCACAAAGAAAGCAAATATTACCTTTTTTTCTCCACAGTATCCATAGGTTGAGTTTCTTCTTTGCATTTCTCCTCATCTTCATCTTCATCTTCGCACTCCTCATTGCACTCAGCCTTGTGGAACTCGGCAGCTTCAGGCGTTGGCAGGGAGTGATCAATGGCTGCAGTATCCTTGCCAGCTTTCCAGAGCTTATACCGATCTGGCTGGAACTTCCTTACAAAGACATCCATTGATATTTTTACCATGTCCTTCCTGCAAGAGCACTATAATGAGGGAAGAGAAGACATGGGTTACAATTTGTTCAGAGAAAACTGCTGCACTGGAATGCAAAATATAGTTTACAATGTCAATACATGCGATACGGGTAAAGGTTAGACTAGCACTACAGAAGCACAGTTCGATGGGTAAGAAAGATTTGGCCTTAGAAGGGGTTGCACCAAAAGGTAAGCCTCTGCATTAGACTTAAAAAACAGCTGCAGTGCAGCAAGGGAAGAAAATAAATCGGTTAATGCTACTCAAGACACTGCTGTACTCCAGAGTTCTTGGGAGCACTGTTTGGAGTTTTTCGGGAAAAAACATCCCCTGCATGGCAAAATGTCCTGCCCTGCCCTATTAATTTAATCTAATTACCTTTTTATATTTATCCCCCCCCCTCCAAAAAGTGGCTTTGACAACCTAACAAATCTATTTGAGGTGCCACATCTTTTTTTTATTTTATTTAAACTTTATTTATCGTTATGGCAATAAGCAAGGCAGATCAGGATTACAAATACACTGTCAGTGATATAACAGCAGAAAGCATCTTTGAAAGAGCATCACATTATCACAAATCAGACATGACATAGGCTGCGCAATATCAACAATATAGCAATTTATGAAAAAAGAAGGCAAAGTCCAACAGGCCAATCCCTTCCCACATACCGTAGTTGTTAGCGAATGGTAGCCAACCTCAAAGTTCTCCAAAGGTCCTCAAACTTAATGAGCCCTAGAGTCAGTGGGGGCCACACACCGTGGAGGGTAAGAACAATATGTAGTGCAGTCATTAGGCGGAGATATGCCCCTCACCCCACGCCTTCTGGGACTATACCGTGCTCCAATTGGGAGCTAGAAGCTTGCCGCATGGATTCAACATACGATCTGTAGGGACCCCAGATGTCTCTAGGACGGGAAGAGCCTGGCAGCAGACTGGCATAGACCTCACAGTTGATATTACAATAAGCCAGGCTGTGCAGCCAGCCCTGCAAGGTAGGAGCGGACTTGCGGCCCCACAATAAAGCAATTTCTCGTTTGGCTAGCAGTAGACTAAGGGATACGAAACGCCGAATATTTTTGGGAAAGTTCACCGTGTATCCCAATAGAGCTACTTCCGGTGTAGGGACAAGGGTCAGCTTCGTCATGGCCCCTAGTGTGTAGTGTACCTCCTCCCAGTATAAGCGGAGTCTTGGACAGGTCCATGTGAGGTGTGCAAAATCAGCATGCGAGGCTGCGCATTTTCGACAAGTATGCGGTCTGGTCGGGTCGAGTCTGTGTGCTTTAGCAGGGGTAATATAAATCCTACGTAGGAACTGGAAATGCAACAATTTATGTATGCTGTTGAGAGAGACTTCCTTTGTCACTGCACAGCATTTAGCCCACTGATCGTCCGTGATGGGGTGGCCTAAGTCCACCTCCCAGTCCGTGCGAACCTTGTCGTCCTGCACAGGCCTCATCGAAGCGCATGCTTTGTATAGTTTAGAAATTAAATGAGCCCCGCTCGGGCTTTCAATTATCAGTGTGAGGGGAACAAATGAGTCTGGCTCTAGGGGGAAACCGGGCAGCGCCGCGCGCAGTGCAGAGCGGATACGACTCAGCACAAACCTGTCCATAAAGGTGATGTCTTGGAAAGGGGCATCTTCCGAAAGGGAGAAGATATGCCCCTCTGGGTAGAGGTTTCCCATTGTGGAGACATCAAATTTGGTTAAGGTGCGCTGTATTAACCTTTCGCCGGTGATAGGCAGCCAGCGGGCGTTTGGGACAGGAAGGGCAGAGGGATACAGTATGGAAGCACCGATGACCCGTCTCAGCTTATCCCAGGCCCAGCTGGTGGTGGAAACAGTCTGTATGTCATTAGGGTCTCTGGGAATTCCCTTGGGTAGAACGGTGGACAACCGCTCCGGAAGGACAAGATCCGCCTCTGGACGAAGATAAGGGATCCTTGTGTCTGGGTGGAACCATGCGTAGGCATAGCAGCATTGAGCCACCAAGTAATACAGTTGAAAATCTGGTGCGCCGTATCCTCCTCTATCATATGGGAGGGTAAGAGTTTGCCAGCGGACGCGAGCTTGTTTACCCCCCCAGACCAGTCTGCTAAGGTGCTTGCGCAATTGTAAAAAAAAAAAAAACTATTAGTGAGGGGAATTGGGATATTATTGAAAAGATATAAAAATTTGGGGAGCACAATCATCTTAAGAATCGCGACCCGGCCAGCAAGGGACAAAGGCAAACGCAGCCACCGCTCTACCTGGGATTCAAGGGTGCTCATTGCCTGTCCATAGTTGAGACGAAGGATTTGGGCAGTATCGAGGTATATATGAATGCCCAGTTATTTGACAGAATCGGTGCACCATTCAAGAGGGAATTCACATTCCCACGGGGTCGTGCTGGATGTTAACGGGAAAATCACAGATTTACGCCAGTTAATGCCCAGGACAGAGAAGAGGCCAAACCGCAGTATTTCTCTAATGAGAGGCTCCAAGTTTACCCGGGGATCCCTTACATAGAGAATGGTGTCGTCAGCGTATAGCGATACTAGGAGGGGACCGGTGTTAAATTGTAAGCCCCGCTGCAGAGGTCGTTCCTGAAAGTGGCGGATTAAGGGATCCATGGCTAAGATAAACAATAAGGGAGATAAGGGGCAACCCTGGCGTGTGCCGCGGGAAAGCAAAAAGGGGCGAGATAGGGTTCCGTTGATGCGTAGCCTCGCCGTGGGGCGGCTGTATAGTAAGGTGGTTGTGGCTATAAGCCCATTGGCATGCCCATGCGGCGCATGACCAAGATGAAAAAGGGCCATTCTAGAGAATCGAAGGCCTTCTCGGTGTTCAACAAAAAAGCGGCGGCCGGAACTGCGGGGTTAATTCTGTGGAGAGCAGAAAAAAGTGTCCTAAGATTCAATGAGGTGGATCGGTGGGGGATAAAGCCGGATTGGGCCGGGGATATGATAAATTCCATCAGCTGGGATAGGCGATTGGCGATGATTTTAGCTCAGATTTAATAATCTAAGTTTAAGAGGGATAATGGTCTGTAGGACCCGCATAACGTCGGATCCTTGCCAGGTTTGGGGAGGAGGATCACGACCGCTTCCCTAAGCGTGGGAGGCAGTATTTGTTTCTCGAGGGCCTCTGCAAAGACCTCGATCAGCTGCTGGGCCAAAAGCTCTTTGTACGTCTTGTAAAAGTCCCCTGTGAAGCAGTCCAGCCCGGGGGCTGAGGAACAGCGGAGGGTATTAATGGCACCTAGAACCTCTGTTTCTGAGATCGGTTCTGCGAGGAAGTCTTGCATGCCTTTTTCCAGGTAAACGAATGCAATTTCCGACAAATATGCTTCCTGCGCCGAAGGGTCTTGTACCGTTCTGGTAGTATACAAGGTCGTGAAGTAATCTAGGAATTCCTCACGAATCTCCGAAGTGGAGGCGAGTGTCCGATCTGCAGAAGAACATAGTTCAGTGATGCAGGCTTTGCTGTAAGGGGGGCCTCAACATCTGAGCCAGTACCCTGCCCGGCCGTTCGCCCTCACCGTAATCGCCTAGCGGTTTGATATTTGCCCAGGTATAATATCTCGTGGTCTGCAGCCTCGCGGAATTCTATAAGGAGAGCTAGACGGCGACCTGTCGCGTCCTGAACCGAGGAGTGTAACGTTGTGGCATCTAAATCAGCAAGTTCACGTTCAATACGGGAGATTGTGGTGCGGAGACTTAAGCACACCTGCGTGTTTGGCAATACAAACGCCCCTGATATACGCCTTGAAGCCCTCCCACAGAACAGCCCAGGAATCAACGGAGCCAGTGTTGATAGCGAAATAGTCGTCAATGGCGTCGCGGACTTCTGCCGCAAAAAGGTCATCAAGGAGCGCGCGAATCGGGAAGCGCCATTGCCGTTCAAACCCCTCCGGGCGAGGGATCCTCAGGTGGAGCTGAACCGGCGAGTGGTCTGAATATGTCCTCAGGAGTGTCACAAGTGCCTGGAACCAATTAGAAATACCAGGGGAAACTAGCCAAAAGTCAATTCTCGTCCAAGTGTTATGTTGGCCAGCGTAGTGTGTATAGTCGGTGAGGGTGGGATTGCGCAGGCGCCAAATGTCTAGCAGAGATAGTTGCTCGCAGAGGGCCAGGAGCGCGCGTCGTGCACGCGGTTTAGTGTCAGGGGTTGTGGCTGTGCTATCTAATGTGGGATTAAGGAGCAGATTGAAATCCCCCCCCAGCAAGAGCAAGCAGGGATCTAGTTATAATAGTCAAGCATGCAGGGAATGAAAAAAATCCGTAGAGTCAGTGTTTGGGGCGTACACGCATACCAGGGCCACCTTATGTCCCATGAGAGATCCCGTTACCATAATGTACCTACCCTCACTATCTCTTACAACATGGCCTAAGCTGAAGGGGACCCGTTTGTGAATAAGGAGGGCCGTATCCCTGGCATAGCTACTAAAATTGGCAAAATACCGGTGTGCCTCCCAACTGGCAGCAAAGCGAAGCGAGTCAGTTTTGGGTAAATGCGTTTCTTGCAAATAGGCAATGTCCACTTTATGCCTGAGGAGGTACTGAATAACATGCCTTCTTTTACGGTTATCGCGGAGGCCTCTGACGTTCCAGGACATCAGGGACAAGCCTGAGGGACCAACTACATTACCCAGCTGAGCCATCGGAAGGATGCAACAAACATGTCATATACATATAACGACAATAAAGGAGCTGTGACAGTGAACGTACCTGCATCCTACTTTGAACGTCTAAACAAGAATCTTGTAACCCACTATGCAATAGAATCGGTTCCCCCACCCCCCCCCCCCAACCCGCACCCAGCCTCCTCCAAAAGGGAGAGAGGCATAACCCCCAACTGAATGTGAACCACGATATACCAATAAACTTTAAGCTGCAATGGAGAAAACCCCAACATGGTATATCCAAATTTCAAGAAATTAAACCAAAAGGTATACACCACAAGGGGTGGCAACGCCACGCCAATCAATCACTTATTAGAAGCATTCTGGAGTGCTGAACATTAATATCCCAGACTAGAAATACCATCTGTCGGTCGCCTTACAGGGTGTGATGATCAGCCTGTGCCCGCGCTCGAGAATAGTTCCATACTTGCGTTGGAGCCGCTACCCAAGGGTGAGGATCTGTTCTCGTCCGCTCTTGTTTGGCTGTTGTTCTGTTTGTAGGTGTGACAAAATTCCTGCGCCTCAGTCGGGGTGTCAAATATGCGTGACCGGCCGTTGACATCAACCCGCAGTCTCACAGGGTAGAACATGCCACATTTCAGACCCAAGTTCCTGAGAGTTGCCTTGACCCCATTGAACTTACATCGGGCTTCCTGCACCATGAGCGTGAAGTCTGGGTAGAGCGCTATTTTGGAGCCCTGCCAATCAGTCCCCTTTCTCTCTGGCGAGGCGCAATGCTGTGTCACGGTCGCGAAAGTTCATTATGCGGGCGATAATAGGACGTGGGGGGAGGCCTGGATTAGGCCGGGGGCCTAAGGATCGGTGACCGCGCTCTACCACAAATCCTGGGGTGAAGGAGTCTCTGCCAAACAAGTCCGCCAACAAGGTCTCGACGAAGAGGTCAAGGCGGCCCGTTGAAGTGGATTCCGGGACCCCTAAAATGCGGATGTTATTGCGCCGACTGCGCGCCTCAAGATCTTCGTTTTTCATCGCCACATCTTTGAGGATGCGCTCCACACGCTCCAACCTCTTGAGGGATTGCGCCGTCCCGTCCTCGATGTCGGAGATACGCGCCTCAGCAACGTCCAGGCGCCTGTCGTGTGTTTGGATTTTAGCCCCCATGTCTTCCAGGCGTCTATCCAGCGTGTCGAAGCGACCATCAAGCGCACGGAAACCCGCACTCATTTCCTGGAGCAGCGTGGATGTTTGAGCCGTGAGACCGTCGGCTCCGTCCGTACCCATGTTACTCTCCGCCATGGGGGGGTCGTCGTCACGGCCTTGTTCCGTGACCTTTTCAAAAGGAAGGGTCCTTTGTTTAGGGTCTTTGCGGCCCAATCCGCTGCGGGGCCAAGATGCAGGAGCTGCAGCGAAGGTGAAGGGGCAAGTGATCTAGCCACAGAAGGCGATGAGTTGAGACCCCAAGCAAGCCGCTCTCGGCGAGGGGAGTTAGCCCATGAGTGTAGGAAAGTGGGTTTCTGTTGCAGTAACCCCCCCACTTTTTGCCTGATAACTGATGCACTTTTCCTTGGTGTGCCCTGGGTCCCTGCTAATCAGGTACCCAGGGCCTGTGTTCCTTCCCTAAAACTGCATTACAGCCTATACCCAATTGGCCTCTCTGGCCACAGGTAAGCCCCTGGTAAATGGTGCCCTAGGTACCCAGGGTACTGTGACCAGAGAAGGCTCTAAGGGCTGCAGCACTTATTGTGCCAGCCTTGGAGGCCCTGTACCCTGACACACACACACACACACACACACACACACACTGCCCTTGCAGGCTGGGTGTCTTGGTGCAGAACAAAACAGAGAGTCGACATGGCACACATCCCTGTGTGCCATGCCCACAAACACACTGCCCTGGCATACCTCAGTCACCCCTCTAGCTGGGTGCCCTATGCCAGTGGTGAGGGTACAGGTGCATGAGCCCTGTGCCCATTACAGTACCCAGGTCCATTCCTGGGCACTGTAAGTGCAGTGCTGCCATTCCGAGTATATGGTGCTGGGAGGTCGTCAGCACGAACTCCACAGCACCATGATGGCTGCACTGAAGACTGAGAAGTTTGGTATCAAACTTCTCAGCACATTAAACCCACACCGATGCCAGTGTGGGATTTAATGTAAAATGCACGACAGAGGGCAACTTAGAGTTGCCCCCTGAACCTAACCTACAATCCACGTCTTGTCTGAGGGGCTGCCTAGGCTGCCACACAGCAGACATGTTGCTGGACCCCTGGGTAGAGAGCCATCCGCTCTCCCGGGCCTGCAACAATGCACGTCCTGGGCGAGGTGCTAGGCCTCCTCCCCAGGATGGGCAGGGGGAAGCTTCAAAGGCATTCCGCCTTTGTGAGCTTCCCCAGACCACTCGCTGTACTCAGCAACTGGTCCCCACTGGTTCCTCCCCCCATCCGGGCGGGAAGACTGGCGGGAAACACCAAGGGAGGAAAGGGGGTGTGCCACCCTCTGCCAACCCCACCCCTCAGGTGGGGAGGCGAGGTGAAGCACATCTCCGGGCTCTCGCCATCTTGAAGATGGGGAGCCCTGCCCAATAAGGACTAGGCTCCTGCCCCCTCCCACAGGAGAGTGGCAGGATAGGGGTGTACCCACCCCAGGGCAGGGACCCAGTGGTCCCTGCCCTTTACCTACCTGTAACGCCCTAAATCTAGTATTTAGGGGCACCCTGAACCTTCCTTCCTCAGATTCCCGCAACCTAAGAAGAAAAAGGACGAAAGAAGACGCCCAGCAGAGGAGACTGCAGAGAACAACTGACTTGGCCCCAGCCCTACCGGCCCGTCTGCAGTTTCCAGAGATCCTGCGCCAAAAATAGTCTTGTCCTGCAGCCAGCGACCTCCAGAACCCCGGGAGGACTGACTGCCTTCAACAAAGACCGGATCTCCTGTGAACAGCAGCTCTGTTCAAAAGAAATACCAAACAAAGACTCCGAGCCTGCTGAGGAAAAAGAAACCCGACGCCTGGAACCACCACTGCACCCGTCGCCTACAGCCCGAGTTCAGGCGGCCCACCGGTCCCAGCGAGGTCCCCCAGCTCTCCAGAGTCCGAGTCCACCGTGGGTTGACCCCTCCAAGACTCCCCGACGTCGCCTGCATCCTCTGCACGGAGACCCCCCCCCCCCCAACCGCGAGTGGCCCGGTAAGGTGAAATCCGACCTCAAAAGACACCCCTGCATCCAGCCGCCCTGCGCCCTGGAGAAAGGAACCTGAGGTGCACCTACGTCCCCGAGCCCTCCAACTTACCTGCCCAGCTGTTGGTTCCTCCTGGAAGTCTTCCTGGACCGAGCCTGCAGCTGAAAACCAAAACCGAAAATCTCCATTGAAATCAACAGGGCACCCTACCTCAAAACAGCACCCTGCACCCGGCCGCCCTAGTGCCGCTGAGGGTGCCCCTTCTGTGCTAACTTGGTCCCCAACGTGCCCTGAGCTTAACCCTAGGAGCTTTGCTCCCACAACCCAGTGGCCTGCTTGCCAGCAGCCACCAACCGGAGTCCCCCTATCCTCCATAGGATAACATTGGGCCTCAACACTCTGCACCCGGCCGCCCTAGTGCCGCTGAGGGTGCAACAACAGTGCATCACTGACCCTGGGAGACCCCTGAGTCTAACCCCAGAACCCTAACTCAAAAGACCGATTACTTACCTCGAAACCGATAACTCATTTTTCCTCATAGGATAACATGGACACTTTTTCTTCCAAAAAGTTTCTAAGTGTCGACTTTTGAAAACTAAGAATATTCCTTAAAAATCGCACAAATAACCTAACCGAATTTTCTCAACTGTTTGCAGGAAAGGTCCCAGTGCTGAACCTAGCTGTCCAGCACTGAGTAACAAAAGTAATTAAAAAGTAACTTACCTGTGAATTGAATTTCCTTCCATAGGATAACATTGGTGGTTCTAGGTGAAAAAGTTTGTCAACTTTTGAAATACAAGAATATTCTTTAAAAATCGTACAAACTACAAAAACGTAATTACTTACCTGTTTTAAGTAAATGTCCCAGTGCTGAATCTAGGAGTCCAGCACTCGATTACAAAAGTAACGTTAAAGTAACTCACCGGCAAATTGAATTTTCTTCCATAGGGTAACATTGACTGGTTTCACTTGGAAATTCTTCTAAAGTGTCGAGTTTTGAGACTTTAAAATATTCACCTAAAACCAGTCTAATTACGAAACGAATTTACTCACCTGCTATCAGGAGAGATCCCAGTGCTGGATCTTGGTGCCCAGCACTGACCCTAAAAAGTAATCACAACTGTACTTACCGGTAACTTGAATTTCCTTCCATAGGATAACATTGCCTGGTTTTGCTGAAAAAGTTTGTCGATTTTGCAAACTTACAAATATTCGTTAAAAATCGCCTGTATAACAAAAACACATTCTTTCAACTGTTTACAGGAGATGCACCAGTGCTGGATCGAGGATCCAACACGGAGTAAGAAAAAGTAACGATGACACTACTTACCTGCTAAGTGAAATTCCTCCCATAGGATAACATTGGTGATTCTATGTGAAAAAGTTTCCAAGTGCCAACTTTTAAAATACAATAATATTCCTTAAAAATCACAACTGTAACCAAAACGGTTTTACTAAACTGTTTACAGGAGATGTCCCAGGACTGAATCTAGGATACAGTCCTGTGGTTAGAAAAGTAATCCAAAAAGTAATCTATTGCATTTAACTAGAAATTCCCATTGAGCTCAATGTATAATTGTGTTTAAAATTGTGTTGCCTTTTGCAACAACTGTAACTATTGCATTCAAAAGTCTATTGCCTATTGAAAGTATTTACCTAAAGCATCTCATTCTGAGAAAGTATATTTTGATACCTATTGTCGGTTCTAAAATAAAACAAGCATATATTTTTATATACAAACCATTGGCCTAGAGTTCAGTTCTTGAGTGTGTGGCTTCATTTGCTGACTGAGTGTGTACAACAAATGCTTTACACTGTCCTCTGATACTGCCTTACTGCTCGACCAAGCTACCACTTTAGAGAGTAAAGTTATATCTAACTTTAGCCTCTGCCAAACCTCTGGGGACTGTGGACCCTGTGCACACTGAACCTTACTTTGGTTCAGTATATACAGAGCCACTTTCTTACAATGAGGTGAGCTAGAAGTTGGCTGCTGTGGCGCTGGCAGGTCTTGAGTAGGAGCGCGAGGTGGAAGCAGGGACTAGCTCAGTATGCGCATATTCCAAGTGGTGGCCAGGAGGTGACGCAGGCAGTGCGGCGAAGTGGTAGGCCCAGCAGGCAGACCGCAGCGACACCGCGGAGCGAAGAACCTCAACGGCAGGATAAGCGCCGGTTCTCAGGGCCCTCTGATGGTGAGCCAGAGGGCTATGCTGACGGCAAAGGTATGTCCAGGAAGGGGCGCACATTTGTTGAGGTGGGGTCACACCACACGTGTGGTTAGGATCCGAGGCAGCCCGGGGAAAGCGGCAGGTGATGCGGCAGAGGCAGTCACTGTTGGCGGCCCATTGAAATGGTGCAAGGCAGAAGGGAGCCACCACAGGTCAAGCGCCGGAATGCAAGGCCTCAGGCCACCCGGCAGCTCCCCGCTACAGAGGAGTCGCAGTGGTTACGCCTTCCCAGCCCAGCGCGGGCCCTGTCCCCGCGGGGCTTGTGGGAGGGAGGAACAGGTGGTGCAGGCTCACACGGCCGAACGGGCCGCAAATTGGTAAGATGGAGGCGTACAAGGGGGAGGGGGAGCGCCGATCGCCCGGAGTACTCACCCTGATTCTCGGCTTCTCCGCGGGCCGGGACTCCTCCGCAGTCCGCGTTCAGAACAGGCCAAGTCAGGAATGGTAGCGGCTCCGGCGGCGGTTCACTCCTCCCCTCCGCACCTCGATCGATTGGTGCCCCGTGCAGCCGCCATCCGTTCACAGTCTAGGCATAGCTGTGGGTTCGCCGCTATATGTGGCAAAGCAAGGTGTCGATATCGTGCAGGATCGGGGGATATTGCTGCTGGACTGAGTAGGACTGGCGGAGCTTCAACGCCGCATGGCCATGTTGGTCGGCGGCCTGGCCACGCCCCGAGGTGCCACATCTTTTGGCTTCACTGATCAGCAGGCAGCTTGCAAACCGGAGGTTCCCCTTTGAAACCAACAGGGAACCCAACGTCAAAACAGCACCCTGCACCCGGCCGCCCTAGTGACGCTGAGGGTGCAGGGTGACATCAGAAGTATACTCCTTTTTATATCGGAGTGAATATTGCGCCCTCATCCTTATCCCAAGCATCTCGCGAAGGTGAGAGAAAAGAGTTATTCATGGTTGTAGGAAGCTGGCTCTGTATATACTATACCAAAGTGAGTTATAGTGTGCACAGAGTCCAGTGGAACCCCAAAGGTAGGCAGAGGTAAAGTTAGATAGCACCTCACTCTCTATTTGTGGTAGTGTGGTCGAGCAGTAAGGCAGTATCAGAGGACAGTGTTAAGCATTTGTTGTACCCACTCACTCAGCAAATGATTTCATACACTCAAAGACAACTTCAGACCAATCGGTTTTGTATAAAAATACTCTTTTAGTTATTTTATTTCCTAGAACCAAGCAAGCCTGGCACAGGTAAGTTGATAAATACTTTGCAGTAAATATACAGTTTGAAATGCAGTTGTAAATGTACTTTGAAATGGTTACAGTTTGAATTATTGGTAAAGCAATACTGTGAAATGCTGTACATATACTTTGTATCGATTTTGCAATAAGAATTACAGGCAAGTTACTTTTACGTTACTTTTGAGATTACTTTTTAGATTACTTTTTCTACTCAGTGTGATATGCCTAGATATCACACTGGGACATTTCCTAGAGAAAAGGTATGTAAAATCAGTTTTGCACAATTGTTATTTTTCAGGTTTCCATACAAATCAACTCCACACTTAGAACATTTTTCAGAGAAAAACAGTCAGTAGGTTCCTATGGAGAGAAATGAAGTTAACGGTTACCAGGTAAGTAATCGGTCTTTGGAGATGAGCTTCTGGGGTTAGAACAAGGGTTCCCCCAGGGTCAAGGATGCACTCTCGTTACACCCTCAGCGGCACTAGGGCGGCCAGGTGCAGAGTGCTGAGGCCCAATGTTATCCAATAGGGGATAGGGGGCCTCCGGTTGGTGGCTGCTGGCTAGCAGGCCACTCGGCTGTGGGAGCAAAGCTCCTGGACTTTAGCTCAGGGCAAATGGGAAAACAAAGTAGCACCAAAGGTGCACCCTCAGCGGCACTAGGGCGGCTGGGTGCAGGGTGCTGTTTTGACGTCGGGCGCCCTGTTGGTTTCAAAGGGGAACCTCCGGTTTGCAAAGGCATTGCAGGCTCGGGGACGAAGGTCTTCTGGGTGCGACCACCACTTCAAGAGGTAAGTTGGGAAGTTAGGGGTTGGTTAGGCACTGTTGGTTTGGGCACACAAGGCCATGGGGCGTCGGGTGCAGGGGTGCCTATTGGGGTCGGATCTTCTTACCAGCTCCTGGTCGTGGTTAGGGGGGCCTTCTGGATTTAGGCTGCAGGCGTCGGCTTGAGGCAGGTCAGGGGTCGCCGGATCTCGGGTCAAGATCGCCGGGGTGACCTCCTCGTGGTGTTTGCCCACTCGAGCCCGGGCCGTGGTCGGCGGGTGCAGAGTGGGGCGGGTCCGCGGTGTCCAGCCGGAGCCAAAGGTTGCAGATGAACAAATCCGGTGTTCACGGGAGACAAAGTCTTTGTGCTTGAAGGCAGGCAGGTCCTCCGGGGTTTTCGAGGTTGCTGGCTGCAGGACACACCGGGATTTCGAAGGAGCAGGTTCGAGGGGGAGACAGGCCAGTAGGGCTGGGGCCAAGTCAGTGGGCGTCTTCCTCTTGTTAGCTGCTGCACGGCTGTTCGGTCCTTCTTCTTCTTGTAGTTTCTTCTTCTGTGAGGAAGCAAGGTTCAGGGATGCCCCTAAATACTAGATTTAGGGGCGTTACAGGTAGGTAAAAGGCAGGGACCAATGGGTCCCTTCCCTGGGGTGGGTACACCCCCTATTATGTCACCCTCCAGTGGGAGGGGGGCATGAGCCTGTCCCTGGTTGGCTGAGTCCCCCCATCTGCAAGATGGCGGGGACTGAGCTGTGCTTCACCTCACCTCCCCCACCTGAGGGGTGGAGTTGGCAGAGGTGGGCACACCTCTCTTCCTCACTTGTTTTTCCCGCCGGTTCTTCAGCCCAAAGTGGGGGTCAGAACCAGTGGGGACCAGTTGCTGAAAGCAGCAAGTGGCCTGGGGAAGCTCAAAAAGGCGGCAAGCCTTTGAAGCTTTCCCTTCGTGAACCCTGCCCATCCTGGGGGAGGAGGCTTGGCACCTCGTCCCAGGATGTGCATTGTTTCAGGCCCCAGAGAGCAGCAGGCTCTCGACCCAGGGGTCCAGAAACATGTCTGGTGGTGGCAGCTGAAAGCAGCCACTCAGCCTGGACACTAGTGGTAGGTTAGTTTTCAGGGGGCATCTCTAAGATGCCCTCTGTGTGCATTTTTCATTAAATCCCACACTGGCATCAGTGTGGGTTTAATGTGCTGAGAAGTTTGATACCAAACTTCTCAGTTTTCAGTGTAGCCATTATGGTGCTGTGGAGTTCGTAATGACAAGCTCCCAGCACCATATACTCTTAATGGCAGCACTGCACTTACAATGTTTAAGAATGGACTTAGACACTGTAGGGGTAGAGGGCTCATGTACCTGTACCCTCACCACTGGTATAGTGCACCCAGCTAGAGGGGTGACTGATCTATGCCAGGGCAGTGGGTTGTAGGCATGGCACACAGAGGTGTGTGCCATATCGACTCTTCACTTTGTTCTGCATCAAAACACGCAGCCTGCAAAGGCAGTGTGTGTGTGTAGAGGTACAGGGCCTCTAAGGGTGGCACAATAAGTGCTGCAGCCCTTAGAGGTCTTCCCTGGTCACAGTGCCCTGGGTACCTGTGGTACTATTTACCAGGGACTGACCTGTGGCCAGAGATGCCAATTGGGTTCGTTTTGGGGAAAGAACACAGGCCCTGGGAACCTGATTGGCAGGGACCCAGGGCACATCAAGTGAAAGTGCATCAGTAGTCTGGCAAAAAGTGGGGGGGGGGGGTTACTGCAACAGAAACCCACTTTCCTACAATTGTCCCTTATAAGTCAATACCCTGAACTCTACAGGACTTCTATGCCTAGGTAGTGCCATACGGGTGAAGGAATTCATACCACTGAGAGCGTTCACAATAGCTTCTTCAGTCCCATCTCCCAACCAAGCATGCAAAGCTTGGCTGTAATTGGCAGTGCTGGCAGGGACTTGCAGCCAAGGAGTGCATGACTTTTTACCTACATTCCTGTGAGGAGAATTCCTACTGGTTCTCCTCAAGTAATGATCGGTTCAGTCAAATAATTATGGTACCTGCCTTTCATGATGTGTGGAACATGTGCAGGGCTGTGTGGTAGATATGAGAGGTGTAAAGCAGTCATTTGAATGGTAACAATCATTAGAAACCGTGAGCAGGTTGTATAAGATTGTAATGAATGATCCAGAGAGGGGAGTTTCAATTTGGGCATAAACTGGTTTAGAACACATCACCTGCAACTTTGCCTATCTGGTTGGGGACTGAATTGAGATTGCCATCTGGGCGGTGGGTTCTTAGGCCCAGGGTTTTAGTTTGACTTTTTATATTTGAGCACTGGAGACCGCAACAGAGGCTTCAGCTCACTTGAGCTGTCTAGCTAGGTACCCAAACTGGAACAGTTTAAGGATGTGGTAAGAAAACATGTGATCTGTACCCCAAGCACAAAACAGAACTGCTTTCATGGTAAAGGTGCTCACATATGATAGAGACCTAACAAGTTCTTGGCCAGCCACTATACAGTCACACAGGAAAACACTGGCTAAATGACAACAAGGTTTTCCAAAATACAGCTTCTACCACCAATGCTAAGGGTGCTGGCAACTTCTGCTTTCCTGAGAGCATTCCATTTTCAACTGTTCATTTTATTTATATGTAATAAGAGCACTATTGCAGTTTTAAGCCACTGCACTGAGTTGCCATTTACATTAGAGAGTGTTTTACTGTGTCATGCTTTATCTGACACAGTAAAACAGACTCTCTGGCACCGGCACACAGGTTCCCCACAAGAAAGGACCTGTTGACAATGCAAGACGGAAGGGTGCTACACCCAGAGCCAGAGAGTCTCAGCCTAGCAGCATGGCTCCTGAAGACTTGGAGTTTGCACACCTCAAACTACCAGCAAGCACAATGGCGGTGCTAAGAGAGGCAAGGAGGCCTACCACAAGGAATTGCTATGTAGCAAAGTGGAAAAGATTCTCCGAATGGTGCATTAAGGAGAAACTACAGAGAAGGATTACCAAGGAATCAACAGTACTGAAGTACTTGACACATTACTACAAAATAATCTAAGTTACACATCACTAAGAGTGCACTTAGCGGCAATAGTGGCTTACACAAGAGGAGAAACAGGGAAGAGTTTTTTTACTTCCCAGGTAGTAAAGAGGTTTCTAGAAGGGGCAAAAAAGGATCGCACCGCCAAACAGAATGCCACCTCCAGCATGGAACCTGAATATAGTGCTGACTCAATTGATGAAGACACCATTTGAGAATATTCATAAAGCAACACTGCATATGCTCACGCTAAAGACAGCCTTCCTAGTGGCTATCACATCACTACGAAGAGTAAGCGAATTACAAGCGCTAACACTACAAGAGCCCTACCTACAAATACACAATGACAGGATCGTAATGAGAACTGACCCACATTTCATGCCAAAGGTGGTGTCAAGGTTCCACATAAACCAGACAATACAGATACCAAGTTTTTTCCAAAAACCAACCACAAGCACAAAAAAGGCGTTACACACACTGGACGCCAGGAGGGGAGTAATGCACTATATAGAAAGGACCAAACAATGCAGAAAAACAAAACAATTCTTTGTGTCTTTTGCCAGCAGTTTTTTGGGACGACCAGTTACCAAAAATACCATTGCACGATGGATTGCACAAACCATACAATTCTGCCACAAACAGGCGGGGCAAGAATTACAAGGAGCAACACATGCTCACTCAACAAGGAAGAAAGGAGCAACAATTGCGTTTCTAGCAAATACGCCTATTCAAGACATTTGCCAAGCAGCAACATGGTCCTCAGTGCACACGTTCACTAAGCACTACTGCGTAGATATTCAGATGAACAAGGAAGCAAAAGTGGGACAGAAGGTCTTACAACACATATTCAGTAACCAACGCTCATCTTCCACCCAGTCACCACAAACCTAGCAAACCGCTACAAAGTTTATGCACAGCATAGTGAATCCAGAAAGATTCACGCTGCAAAACGTATAGTTTACCTGTCGGTGTAGTTTTGCAGCTTGAAGACTTTCTGGATTTACTAGCGATCCCACCCTCCTCCGCCAGAAAGATGACAGGAGGAATACTATTAAAACAGGAATGCATTATTCCGCCATCTAGTGGTTGGGTCAGGACTTGTTGTATTTCTTCTCCTTTTTTTTTCTTTTCCCGTGGCCCAGGTGGGCGTCGACATACCACCATTTGGTGCCCTTTTGTGACGTCGACGCGCTTCCTCCGGAAGCTCTCATCTTTGGTCGCAATCTTCGGATTCTTTTTTTTTTTGCTTCTTGTCCTTTACTAGTCTTCTTCCTGTCTCATCTTTCTGGCAGAGGAGGGTGGGATCGCTAGTGAATCCAGAAACTCTTCAAGCTGCAAAACTACACCGACAGTTAAGAAACTATACGTTTTGCAGCGTGAATCTTTCTGGAGTCACTATGCTGTGCATAGACTTTGTAGCAGTTTGCTAGGTTTGTGGTGGCTGGGTGGAAGATGAGCGTTGGTTACTGAATATGTGTTGTAAGACCTTCTGTCCCACTTGTGCTTCCTTGTTCATCTGAATATCTACGCAGTAGTGCTTAGTGAACGTGTGCACTGAGGACCATGTTGCTGCTTGGCAAATGTCTTGAATAGGCGTATTTGCTAGAAACGCAATTGTTGCTCCTTTCTTCCTTGTTGAGTGAGCATGTGTTGCTCCTTGTAATTCTTGCCCCGCCTGTTTGTGGCAGAATTGTATGGTTTGTGCAATCCATCGTGCAATGGTATTTTTGGCAACTGGTCGTCCCAAAAAACTGCTGGCAAAAGACACAAAGAATTGTTTTGTTTTTCTGCATTCTTTGGTCCTTTCTATATAGTGCATTACTGCCCTCCTGGCGTCCAGTGTGTGTAACGCCTTTTCTGTGCTTGTGGTTGGTTTTTGGAAAAAACTTGGTATCTGTATTGTCTGGTTTATGTGGAACCTGGACACCACCTTTGGCATGAAATGTGGGTCAGTTCTCATTACGATCCTGTCATTGTGTATTTGTAGGTAGGGCTCTTGTAGTGTTAGCGCTTGTAATTCGCTTACTCTTCGTAGTGATGTGATAGCCACTAGGAAGGCTGTCTTTAGCGTGAGCATATGCAGTGTTGCTTTATGAATAGGCTCAAATGGTGTCTTCATCAATTGAGTCAGCACTATATTCAGGTTCCATGCTGGAGGTGGCATTCTGTTTGGCGGTGCGATCCTTTTTGCCCCTTCTAGAAACCTCTTTACTACCTGGGAAGTAAAGAAACTCTTCCCCGTTTCTCCTCTTGTGTAAGCCACTATTGCCACTAAGTGCACTCTTAGTGATGTGTAACTTAGATTATTTTGTAGTAGATGTGTCAAGTACTTCAGTACTGTTGATTCCTTGGTAATCCTTCTCTGTAGTTTCTCCTTAATGCACCAGTCGGAGAATCTTTTCCACTTTGCTACGTAGCACCTCCTTGTGGTAGGCCTCCTTGCCTCTCTTAGCACAGCCATTGTGCTTGCTGGTAGTTTGAGGTGTGCAAACTCCAAGTCTTCAGGAGCCATGCTGCTAGGCTGAGACTCTCTGGCTATGGGTGTAGCACCCTTCCGTCTTGCATTGTCAACAGGTCCTTTCTTGTGGGGAACCTGTGTGCCGGTGTCTAGGTAGTCGATGTGTTTTATCGCATCCTGTTGTGACCACAATCCCCTTACCTTGAGGGTGTTTGTGTGTGCTCCCCACACCAGCTGGGAGGCATCTGTTGTGATGGTCACTGTAGGAGTTGGTTGTGTGAATGGTTTCCCTTGTGTTACATTCTTCTTGTTCCACCACGCCATTTCTTGCTGTACTGCTTGAGTGACAACCACTAGATCTTCCCAACTCCCCGTTGCCTGTGACCATTGTTGTTGGATCCATTCTTGGAATGGTCTCATGTGGAGGCGGATATTGGGGACCAGATGTATGCATGACGCCATCATTCCCATCAGTTTGCCCACTGTCCTCACTGTCAGAGCTTGCCCCTTGTGGTAAAGACGTGTGTGACGAGGTGACTGCCCATGATCCACGGACTGGGGACGATTCGGACTTGTTCCCCCCTCGTGTTTCCCCTCTCCTCTATTTCCAGTCTTCTGCTGCTGTCAATTACCGGGACCCGCACTGTGCCTTTAAGGATTGGGAGCTCCAACCTCCTGGGCCGACACATGTGACCTGCTCACATGCGCCTATCAACGACTGGGGGCGTTCGGAGGAGGAAGTGAAAGGGACCGGCGTCAGCACAACCAGCGCGTCTCCCGAGTCGAGTGGTCTCCTGCCAGAACCTACAGAAGCGGAAACCGATGGCCTAGACGTCCCGGTGCGGAATCCCCCCCCCCCAGCGGAAAGAGGGAGCCGAACCCGATTCGGCACTGCGACCACGCCAGCCACGTTCCAAGAGGAGAGTGGCTACAAGAGGTACGTGATCGTGTCTCGGCCTTTTGGGTTAAGGATAGGGGAGGTGGGACGGTATCTGGCACCCAGAAGCCAAAGTAAAAGATGTGCTGGCTTAGCCCGGATTAAGGCGCGCGATTCACTGGTGGCGGTACTTGGGTCTTGCGTCCCCCCCACTCCCTTCCCATTTGCAAAGTATAGCCTCCACGGGGCCCGGCCTTACTTTTCCTTCTCTTTTCTTTTTGACTCCAATCCCTGAATCACGGAGCGTGAAGATCCGAAGAGGACGCAACGACTCCTGGGCCCGAGCACTGACGAGCACCGAAAGCCGACGCCACATATCCCCCCCCCCCTTTCCGACTACCTACCTGCTAACAAGAATAAACACCCTTGAAACACTACCTCTCTCCGTCCTTCTGTCTCCAAGCGCCACACATGGTGGAGATGCCAGGGACATAGCTCCAGAGGACAGCCATGGAGAACCTCGTTCAGCAGCTGATCGCGAGACAACAGAAACTGGAATGGGCGCTGGAGAAACAGATGACGTCGGCCCAGGCCGACAGACTTGTTGAGGGACACCATAAGCCAGCAGGTTGACTGCATCCAGGGGGTGGCAACCGACCAGCCACAGCCGAACCCCAGTGGCCCTAACATAGCGCTACAAAAGCTTCTTCCTGGCGAAGACCGGATGCCTTCCTTACGAACTTTGAACGGGCTGCACGAGCCTGTGCTTGGCCAGAAGCCAAGTGGCCTTTCTTCTTGGCACCCCTCCTAAGTGGAGAAACGCAGGCTGCATACCAAGTGGCCAACCCCACAGGGAACACGCCCTATGCAGTCATAAAACGTGTCATCCTAGATCATCTCGGAATGGATCCAGAAGCGTATCGGATACGCTTCAGAAAAGAAAGAGGAGCACCAGGGGAAAACCCAAAAACCCTGTACTTCAGGTTAAAAGACGCTGCAGATAAGTGGCTCAAGCCCCTAGAACATACCAAAGAGGAAATAATGGAGCTAATTTACCTCGAGCAGTATCTGGAAGCATTACCCTATCCCACGCAACGCTGGTTGAAGCAGCATCCGCACCTGTCTGTCGAGGAGGCCGTGAACATGGCCACAACGTTCGCAATAGCCCAACCACGTGCTTTGCCCGGAGAAAACCCCCTAAACAGGACCACCATATCTCCGCATAAGTTCGAAAGAAAGCCAGTAAAACACCCATCCGAACCTGCTCGGGCTCGATTTCGGTCTGATCCCCTCCCCCACAAAGGCCCCCAGTGTTTCGATTGTGGAGAGTGGGGCCACATCGCCCGCTTCGGTCCCCACAAGAAACCACCAGATGAACCCATGGACGTTAGCTGTATTCCATCTACCGTGTACTTTACTGAAGAGATGGGGCCTTGCTTCTACGTAAGTGTCAAAATAGAGGGGAGGGAGGTAAGAGCATTGCTGGATTCCGGTTGCCGGCAATCGGTTGTTCTTGAGTCCCTGATAAGCCCCTCTGCTCTCCTGACAGACGAACGGATACCCATACGGTGCGTTCATGGGGATGTCCGTACCTATCCAGTAGTGTGCCTCCCCATCTCTCTCCCGAATGGTAGGACTATTCAGGCCAGGCTAGGGGTGTTATCCAACTTGCCAGAACAGCTAATCCTGGGATTAGACAACCCTCTGTTTTTACACCTCCTGAGGGTGACCGTACAGCCTTCTAAACCCCATCCACAAGAACAGCCGTCTTTCCTAACCCAGGCCCCCTGGTTTCTGACCGCAGCTTTAAATACAACCAAGAGCACGATCCAACCCTCCAAGCTGCTTGGTCTCACGCCCGTCAGTCAGCCTTGTCACCCCAGCCAGTGTTTCCTCTTTTCCACATAGAAAAAGATCATTTATATAGGACAGGGAATCCCGGCGACTCACCCCAACTCCTGGTACCCCAAACGTTCAGGGAGCAGATCCTATTTTTTGCCCACACACACTTGCTTGCGGGACACAGAGGGGCACAAAAAACCACAGAGATGGTCCTATAACACATCTATTGGCCAGGCATTTACTCCAACATCGCAAAATACCGTCAGGAGTGTGAGGTCTGTCAACGTAAGAACCCCTCCAGACCTCCTGCTGTTCCCCTTCAGCCTCTTCCGATTATCGGAAGGCCTTTTGAACGCGTAGGAATGGACCTTATAGGCCCCTTCCTTCGCACTAGAAAAGGCAATAAATATGCGCTGGTCATAGTGGACTATGCCACCCGTTACCCCGAGGCCTTCCCTTTGCGCGCCCCCACGACCACCAACATTAGTGACAGACTAATAGAACTGTTCTCACGTGTGGGGTTCCCTAAGGAAAGTTTGACCCACCAAGGGACCCCTTTCGTGTCACGCTTAATGAGCCAAATCTGAAAATCGCTCAACATCTCTCATATCAGGACCTCAGTATATCACCCCCAGACTGACGGTCTCTGCGAGCGCTACAATGCCACTCTGAAGCTTTCCCTTAAAAAGATGCTTAGCGTTGAGGGTCGCGAATGGGGCGCACTCCTTCCTCTGGCTCTTTTTGTGGTGCGAAGCCAGGTGCAATCTAGTTTAGGCTGTTCCCCATTCGAACTGCTTTATGGGAGACGACCTCGAGATTTGTTGGAAATCACCAAGGAGGCCTGGGAACAGGAAAAACAAGAGGAAACCCGGTCTTTTCTAGAATACACCATGGCTTTACGCACCCGCATACATAAACTGAGAGCCTTCGCTGAGGCGAATCTAGAAAAAGCGCAAACTAAACAACAAATACTGTATAACAAAGGAAAAAATGGCGGCAATTCGCCGTAGGTGATTGGGTACTGGTCCTCCTACCCTCCAGCCGGTCTAAAGTCCGATCCGAATGGAAGGGTCCTTTGCGCATTGGAAAAAAAAAAAATCAAAAAAAAAAAAATCGGGTTGACCACTTATGAGATACAACTCACAAAAAAAATTCCTAGATGTATCATATCAACCTTTTAAAACAAGCATTGGCATAGCCAATAGGTCTCGCCTTTGGGGCCTTATAAGTGTTTAGCCAGAGCTATTGACTTTGCCAATGTCTTCAAGCTGTGCTGTAGAGAAGTGTGGCTGCTGTGCGGCATGCTGAAAAGTTATAATAAAAAGTGTCAGAAGCATTTTTGTTACTTTATATATGACCAAGAAGGCATTATGTAAAACTGAACGACCATATTAAAAAAAGTATTTACAATAAAAAATTTCCTCAGTTTTCTTTTGTTCTTGCAATGGTTGTTTGTTAAAGCTTTTTTTTTGAGGGGGCATAAACAATCGGAGGGTGAAGGTTGGGAACTAGTACCTGTATTATAACACTAGCAGCGGCCAGACGCTAGGGGAGAATCAACAGATGCCAGATTCCGAGAGCAGGCTGAGGTGGTGCTGAGGTGGTAGTGGTGGTGACTGTTGCGGAGACGATGCTGAGGTGATGCTGAGGTGATGCAGTGTTGGCCCCGAGTGATGCAGTGTTGGCCCCGAGTGATGCAGTGTTGGCCCCGAGTGATGCAGTGTTGGCCCCGAGTGATGCAGTGTTGGCCCCGAGTGATGCAGTGTTGGCCCCGAGTGATGCAGTGTTGGCCCCGAGTGATGCAGTGTTGGCCCCGAGTGATGCAGTGGTGGCCCCGAGAGATGCAGTGGTGGCGCCGAGAGATGCAGTGGTGGCGCCGAGAGATGCTGTGGTGGCGCCGAGAGATGCTGTGGTGGCGCCGAGAGATGCTGTGGTGGCGCCGAGAGATGCTGTGGTGGCGCCGAGTGATGCAGTGGTGGCCCCGAGTGATGCAGTGGTGGCCCCGAGTGATGCAGTGGTGGCCCCGAGTGATGCAGTGGTGGCCCCGAGTGATGCAGTGGTGGCCCCGAGTGATGCAGTGGTGGCCCCGAGTGATGCAGTGGTGGCCCCGAGTGATGCAGTGGTGGCCCCGAGTGATGCAGTGGTGGCCCCGAGTGATGCAGTGGTGGCCCCGAGTGATGCAGTGGTGGCGCCGAGAGATGCTGTGGTGGCGCCGAGAGATGCTGTGGTGGCGCCGAGAGATGCTGTGGTGGCGCCGAGAGATGCTGTGGTGGCGCCGAGAGATGCTGTGGTGGCGCCGAGAGATGCTGTGGTGGCGCCGAGAGATGCTGTGGTGGCGCCGAGAGATGCTGTGGTGGCGCCGAGAGATGCTGTGGTGGCGCCGAGAGATGCTGTGGTGGCGCCGAGAGATGCTGTGGTGGCGCCGAGAGATGCTGTGATGGCGCCGAGAGATGCTGTGATGGCGCCGAGAGATGCTGTGATGGCGCCGAGAGATGCTGTGATGGCGCCGAGAGATGCTGTGATGGCGCCGAGAGATGCTGTGATGGCGCCGAGAGATGCTGTGATGGCGCCGAGAGATGCTGTGATGGCGCCGAGAGATGCTGTGATGGCGCCGAGAGATGCTGTGATGGCGCCGAGAGATGCTGTGATGGCGCCGAGAGATGCTGTGATGGCGCCGAGAGATGCTGTGATGGCGCCGAGAGATGCTGTGATGGCGTTGAGAGATGCTGTGATGGCGTTGAGAGATGCTGTGATGGCGTTGAGAGATGCTGTGATGGCGTTGAGAGATGCTGTGATGGCGTTGAGAGATGCTGTGATGGCGTTGAGAGATGCTGTGATGGCGTTGAGAGATGCTGTGATGGCGTTGAGAGATGCTGTGATGGCGTTGAGAGATGCTGTGATGGCGTTGAGAGATGCTGTGATGGCGTTGAGAGATGCTGTGATGGCTCTGATTGATGCTGTGGTTGCGCTGAGTGATGCTGTGGTTGCGCTGAGTGATGCTGTGGTGTTGCCGAGTGAGAAATAGAGTGAAGATATAATGCCCAATTAGAGAAGGTGGTGAGAGAGAAAGAGAGAGAAAGGGTGTACATAGAATAAAGAGTGGAGCGGGATAGAGAGAGAGAGAAAGAAGGGGAGAGAGAGAGAGAGAGAAAGAAGGGGAGAGAGTGAATGAAGGAGTTTGAAAGAGAAACAGATAAAGGGGTGAGAGAATGAAAGGCTAAAAAAGATAGAGAGGGAGAGTTAATTAAGTAGAGAGAATTAGAGAGGGGAGAGAGAAGGAGAGAGACAATAAGAGTGGGGGTGTGGAGTTTAAATAGAGTGAAGAAGTGACGCGGAAAAAGTAACCTTAAATATAGCTTTGTGCTTTGCGCGAATAAATATATTTTTAAAAAAAACAGTGAGAGACAAAAATACTGGTAATTAGGCTGTGACTCCCAATATAAAACAAATAGCGATATAAGGTGAAATCAACCCACCGAAGCAATATTTCTAACTAGACAAAAAAAAGCTTGCATTTCAATGCAAATCGTTGTTGTTTTTCATGTGACTGTAGTCCAGGGCCCTCAGTTGGTAATGTGAGCTGCTGCTGCGATTGAAACATCAGAGTCCAGAGAGTTAATGAGCCATGACGAGGAAATGAGGAAGAGATAGGAAACCCAGATGCCAGCTGCGCGTGCACGCCATCGTGAACTCAAGCTGGTCGCCAGCCGAAAGCCAGTGTTTGCACTTCCAAAACCCGCTTACTAAAACTCTCGGCCAGACCAGCGCAAGCGCTGGTGCAGGCCGAGACCTAAAAATGGTTGGGTCCCATACCTCAGAACGTACAGATCACAATCCCCTCTGAAAGGAACAACTGCACCTTAGAACAGTTAATTGTAAACGACTCCTTATCTAGTACCCAAAAAGAAGCCTTGTTACCGTTAGCTTCCTTGTTTTCCGATCTTCCTGGGAAAACAACATTAGTAGAACACACTATTTCCACTCTTCCCGGGAAGACCGTCAAACAAAGGCCCTATCGCATACCCGCCGCACGGAGAGAGGCCATTAAAAGTGAGGTTGAAAACATGCTGGAGATGGGAGTAATAAAACCTTCCCGGAGTGAATGGTCATCTCCGATAGTCCTGGTGCCAAAACCGGACGGTTCTGTCCGGTTTTGCTTCGACTTTCGGGCCGTTAACAGCATCTCTAAGTTCGACTCCTACCCTTTACCCCGAGTTGACGAACTTATTGAGAAGCTCGGGGATGCCCAATACATAACCACCCTCGACCTCACAAAAGGATATTGGCAGGTGCCCCTCAAAGCCCAAGACCAAGAGAAAACGGCTTTCTCTACACCCACGGGTCTCTACGAATTTACCGTTTACCCTTTGGCCTCCATGGGGCACCTGCCACCTTCCAAAGGCTCATGAATAAAGTACTAGTTGACCATCAGGAGTATTCATCCGCTTACCTGGATGATATTGTCATCTATAGCCCCGGTTGGGACCTTCATGTACAGCATTGTCAACAGGTGTTCCGGGCATTGCAGCTGGCAGGGCTTCACATCAATGCCAAAAAGTCTAGAGTGGGCTTTCAAAAAGTTAAGTACCTGGGCTATCTCTTGGGTAATGGGGTTATTGAGCCACAGAATGAAAAGGTCAGGGCAATAATCAACACACCCTTCCCTTCCACTAAGAAAGAGGTCAGGGCCTTCCTTGGCTTACTGGGCTATTATAGGAGATTCGTCCCCAGGTATTCGGAGATCGCTAGCCCCTTGACAGACCTCCTTCGAAACCAGGTGAAGCCCCGAGACCTCCTGAACCCTTCCCCTTTGGCCGAACAAGCTTTTTTAGACCTGAAGGCCGCCATTACATCTGGTCCTATGCTAAGATCTCCAAACTTTTCTACAAGTTTCATTCTCCAGACAGATGCCCCTGACAACGGTCTGGGGGCTGTGTTGTCCCAGGAGTCAGACGATGGGGTTGAACATCCGGTGCTGTTTATCAGTCGTAAACTATTTCCTCGGGAACGCCGGTACCCAGTCATCGAGAAGGAGTGTCTTGCCATCAAGTGGGCCGTGGAGAAGCTCCGATATTATCTGGAGGGCTCTCATTTCCTTCTCTACATGGACCGTGCTCCTTTGCTCTGGATGAGCCGTAACAAGGGGAATAACCCCAGGGTGTTCCGGTGGTTCCTCTCTTTACAGCCCTTTTCATTTGAGGTCCGTCACCGTCGGGGTGCCTCTAACGGGAATGCGGACTTCCTCTCTCGGATTCCCCTGTCCCCCGATCGGGAACAGTCTGGGGTAGGGGTGTGTGACGAGGAGACTGCCCATGATCCACAGACTGGGGACGATTCGGACTTGTTCCCCCCTCATGTTTCCCCTCTCCTCTATTTCCAGTCTTCTGCTGCTGTCAATTACCGGGACCCCGCACTGTGCCTTTAAGGATTGGGAGCTCCAACCTCCTGGGCCGACACATGTGACCTGCTCACATGCGCCTATCAACGACTGGGGGCGTTCGGAGGAGGAAGTGAAAGGGACCGGCGTCAGCACAACGAGCGCGTCTCCCGAGTCGAGTGGTCTCCTGCCAGAACCTACAGAAGCGGAAACCGATGGCCTAGACGTCCCGGTGCGGAATCCCCCCCCCCCAGCGGAAAGAGGGAGCCGAACCCGATTCGGCACTGCGACCACGCCAGCCACGTTCCGGGAGGAGCGTGGCTACAAGAGGTACGTGATCGTGTCTCGGCCTTTTGGGTTAAGGATAGGGGAGGTGGGACGGTATCTGGCACCCAGAAGCCAAAGTAAAAGACGTGCTGGCTTAGCCTGGATTAAGGCGCGCGATTCACTGGTGGCGGTACTTGGGTCTTACGTCCCCCCCACTCCCTTCCCATTTGCAAAGTATAGCCTCCACGGGGCCCAGCCTTACTTTTTCTTCTCTTTTCTTTTTGACTCCAATCCCTGAATCACGGAGCGTGAAGATCCGAAGAGGACGCAACGACTCCTGGGCCCGAGCACCGAAGCCGACGCCTCATATCCCCCCCCCTTTTTCCGACTACCTACCTGCTAACAAGAATAAACACCCTTGAAACGCTACCTCTCTCCGTCCTTCTGTCTCCAAGCGCCACAACGTGTCTCCTTCAATATCGCCAAAGTTCTCTTTGTGCTCAGAAACACCTTGCTCTGTATGGTGTTGATCTCCGCCCCCAAGAACATCTTCACCTGTTCTGGTTCTATTGAGGACTTCCCCCAATGGATTGAAAACCTAGTTGGACTAGTGTTTGTATGACCTCTTGCATGTTCCGCTTGCATTGGTTGTATTAGCTTGCTTTTACCAGCCAGTCGTCGAGGTACGGATATACATGTATTCCTTGCCTCCTTAAGTGTGCTGCTACTGCTGCAAGGCATATGGTGAAAACCCTTGGTGCGGATTTGAGTCCGAATGCTAGCACTGTACACAAGTGGAGTTATTTGGCTACTCAGCTGCAGTGCTATAGTATTGCTGGTCCTGGAACACCAGTGGTTAACAACCGTGCCAATACAGGGTACAGCCCAGTTCCGATTGTCTGCCTCCAGAGCCCAAAAACACTTCACAAGCGACAGCTTCCCTCCTCGCAGGACAGTTGATCTCAACTTCTCCAGATCAGAGTAGGGTCTGGTGGCGCAGTGGACTAATGCATCCACTGTGGGGGCCTGTGTTCGACCTCATGGTCACAGGTTCTAATCCCGGCGGGTCCACTCAGCCTTTCATCCATCTGAGGTCGATAAAATGAGTACCATTGAGTTGGGTAACAATATACATCTGTTATTCAGCGCCTGGAGACCCTTGGGTGATACGTGCGCTTTACAAATACACATGTTATGTAGGAAGCTGTTGAAGGAATCCCAGCCAGCCCAGAGCTTGAGGGAAGAGCATGATTAGCAAAGGTTAAGCTTGAGGTACTACATCTAGCCAGCACTGATATGCATGGTCTTCTTAGTGTTCAGATGACCTACGACTTAATGGGCACACAAGCCTAATATTTAGGCCACACAGGCAGGAAGATTGATCCTAAGTGCTGCATTTACCAAAATTTAAGCTCTTGACCAAATCCTGGAGGAGTGTTTCAGTGAGAACTAACTGTGCATTCACATTTAAAAAGACTGCTAGTGTGCTGCTACTGAGAAGTTTCTCTGTCAATGCGACTACTTCCACAGGAGAATTGCTTTCAAGCATATGGCCAACGAACCCACACCACCCCGTATGTTGATATATTGGACAGTGGTGGTGGTGTTCAACCAATTTTGAACGTTGTCCCGTGAGAAAGAATGGAGAAAGGCCTTCAGAGCAAGACAGACTGCTCACAGCTCAAGCACATTTATGTGCAGGCGTTGCTCCAACACAAACTAAAGGCCTAGATGAGCACTCGAGCCCAATGAGGCGTGCCCATAGTAGCATGACCCTTTGGGGGGCCAAACGACTGGTCCATCAGAAGGTTGGAGGAGTGGGGTCCTTCCATCAGTGATACGCTGACTGGAAGATCTGCAGCTACAGCCTCTTCAAATACCAGTGGAGGGCTCTTATCCACCATCTGGCATAAGGAACCAACAGGATGCACCCAGGCCATGAGGCCTAAGAGGCACAAGACCCACAGGACAAGGATCAGAGTTTGAGTCAGTCACAACGGAATCTTCACCTGAATATCCGCGATCCCTTGAGGCGGAGCAAAAAATGTCATTAAGGTTTATTGTAGAAAAGTGCCCCTTTTATACATAGTTGCCCCCACTTTTTGCCTGGTATAGGAAGCTGGCTCTATATATAGTATGCAACTAGGTGGTTATACCATGCTCAGAGTCCAGGGGCTCCCCAAAAGTGTACAGGGCTCAATGCAAAACCCCAAATGCTCTATTAGTGGCAGTGTGGGTGTGCAGCCTTAGGGCTAATACAGAGGAGTGTAAGACATTTATTGCACAATGTGAGAAAGTGCCTCTTTTGCATGGTTAGCCCCCTACTTTTTGCCTGGTTTTGATGTGGTTTCAATTGTAGTGCACATGGTCCCTGCCAACCAGGTCCCCTGTGCCAGTGCTTCTTCCCTAAAAACAAACCGCAAATTGGTACTTCTACCCCTGTAAGTCCCTAGTAAATGGCACCCTGAGTACCTAGGGCCTGGGATCTGAAGAAGGTCCCCTGGGACCCCACTCAATGGGACCATGCCACTGCCCTTGCAGTCTGCATGCCCCTATGAGGGAGAAAACAACAAAATCGACATGGCACCCTGCCTGGGTGCCATGCCAGCCAGCACTGCCTGAAGGCATAGGTAAGTCACCCCTCTAGCAGGCCCCACAGCCCTAAGGCAGGGTGCTCTATACCACATGTGAGGGCATATCTGCAGGAACAGATATGCCCCTACAATATTGGGTTCCAATCCTTAATATTGTAAGTGCAAGTGAAGACATAAAAAGTACATGGGCTGGAAACTTGACAACTCTAGTTTCACAGCACCATGATGGCTTCACTGAACACCAAACTACTCTTTACAATAAATCCACACTGATGTCAGTGTGGGATTTATTGTACCATGTACCCAGAGGGCACCTCAGAGGTGCCCCCTGAAAACCTACCAACCAAGGTGTTGTCTGACTGGCTGTAGGTAGGCAGCCAGCTACCACCAGACATGTTTCTCGACCCCTGGATAGAGAGCTCCTGCTTTCTGGGACCAGAAACAATGCACATCATGGGCAGGGATGTCACACCTTCTCCCCCAGGGTGGGCCAGTGCTCAAAGAGAGGAGCTTCAGAGGCCAGCCGCATTTGTAATGCGAACCCCCCGCCAGCCTCTGCTGCTAGCAGCAGATGGTAGCCCCAGGTTTACACCCCCACTTTGGGCGGGAAAACCGGTGGTTAAACTTAAGGAAAATAGAAGGAGTGCCCACCTGTGCCACCTCCGCCCCTAAGGTGGGGGAGGCGAGGTGAAGCACATCTTTTAGTCCCTACCATCTTGAAGATAGGAAGACCCCTCCAATCAGGGCTAGGTCTGTGCCCCCTTTCCACAGGAGGGCGACATAATGGAGGTTGTAGTCACCACAGGTAAGGTGTCTATTGGTCCTACATGCTACTCCCCTAAAACGCCCCTAAATCTAGTATTTAGGTGGCTCCCCCAGACCTGGAAACTAGATCTGCGACGACCTACGAAGAAAGAAGACACCTCTGCCAAAGAAGCCTGAACACTACGACTTCCGGCCTGTCTCCAGCTTCGACAAACCTGCAACCTGTCTTGCAGCCAGCGACCTCTGAAACCCCTGGGAGGACTGCTGCCTTCAACATAGAATCCCATCTCCCGCGGACAGCAGGCCTGTCCAGAAGTAACCAACAACAAAGACTTCGGATACAGGCGGATCCACCACTCATGTCCACTCTGCACCCGACGCCCACGGCCCGAGTGGCCCAACTGCCCAATGAAACCTCCCCAGCAACCAGGACTCCGAATCCAGCGTTGGCTGACCTCTCCTGACCCCCAAGACGGCACCTGCAGAGTGAATCTGAAGGTCCCCCTGCCCACCAGGTAAGAAAACTTCTGACATCTAAAGGCACCCCTGCACCCGCAGGCCCCAGGCTTTGGGGAGCTCGACCAATGGAGCCCCTGTAACCCAAACACCTCAGCTTACCTGGGCTGTCGCGGGTTGTAGGAAAAGTGTCCCTTTTTGCATGGTTATCCCCTAAATTTTTGCCAGATACCGATGTCAACTTGACTGCATGTGGGCTCGGATCCTGCTAACCAGGCCACAGCACCAGTGTTCTTTCCCAAAACTGTACCTTTGCACCCACAATTGGCACACCTCTGGGCCATCTGTAAGTACCTTCTAAAAGGCACCCCTGGTACCAAAGGCCTTGTGACCAGAGAGGGACGCGGAGGGCTGCAGCATGTATTGTGCATGTAAGAAAGTGCCCTCTTTTTGCATGGTTGCCCCCACTTTTTGCCAAACTGTTGATGTACTTTGACTGAGTGTGCCCTGGGTTCCTGCCAACCAGGTAGCCAGGGCCTATGTAATTTCCCTAAACTGCATTAAGACATAACCCAATTGGCGGCCACTCTCTGGCCACATGTCAGTCCCCTGTAAATGGTACCATAGGTACCAAGGGCACTGTGGACAGGGAAGGCCTCTAAGGGCTGCAGCACTTATTGTGCCACCCTTAGAGGCCCTGTACCTTTACACACACTCACTGCCATTGCAGGCTGCATGTTTTGGTGCAGAACAAAGTGAAGAGTCGACATGGCACACGTCCCTGTGTGCCATGCCTACAATCCACTGCCCTGGCATAGATCAGTCACCCCTCTAGCTGGGTGCACTATACCAGTGGTGAGGGTACAGGTACATGAGCCCTCTACCCCTACAGTGTCTAAGTCCATTCTTAAACATTGTAAGTGCAGTGTTGCCATTTAGAGTATATGGTGCTGGGAGTTTGTCATTACGAACTCCACAGTACCATAATGGCTGCACTGAAAACTGAGAAGTTTGGTATCAAACGTCTCAGCACATTAAACCCACACTGATGCCAGTGTGGGATTTAATGAAAAATGCATTTAATGAAAAACGACCCAACACTAGTGTCCAGGCTGAGTGGCATGTTTCTGGACCCCTGGGTCGAGAGCCTGCTGCTCTCGGGGGTCTGAAACAAGAATGAAGAACAGCAGACCAGCAGCTGTCTTGATCAGGGCAACTTAACTGAATTTTGCCACCACAAGCGGCACTATTGCTCACTGTAGAACACTACTTCAGTTAGGTAAGCCTTTAAACATGTCAAACATACTGCACACCAAGCTCGCAATTGCATCACCAGAGCAATAAAGTTTTCTCCAAAGAATAGCAGGCCTGAACACAATATGTTTTTAGCACCATTTTTTCAATTGCCTTTTTATTTTTACTCCTTTCTTCCTCACAATGAGAGGAACACCACCACAAATCCACTATCACCAATTCTTCTGACGAGTAACAAGTTCGAAACGCATGATGTCATTAGGGGAACCTGTGTGTCAAGGCACCCAAATACTTGCCATGCAAAATTTCAATTGAATTTCTTTTTTTTTCACAACCCCCTCTTAAAATACATCTTACAATTAATTTTTTTAAGCAAAATCTTGTTCAATTGACAGGGCAGATCAGCAACTCGAACCGCCGGACTCCCCGGTGAAGAATACAGGAAGTAAGTCCATTAGGGCCGGCCATTTGGAGAAGTTATCGTTCTAGTGTTCCTAGGACACGTGTGAACGTCAGCCAAGGCACGCCTTATCAGGAAGTCTCCCCGATCAGTCTCCTGTCTTCGGAGCTACGGGTAAGGCAGACTATGCCGAGCAGGGGAAACGCTTTGACGATGTAAGTATGGCATAGACGCAAGGAATAACAGACTCCCCCTTTCCTTCCCCTAGGCAACGAGCAAACTCCGGTTTGTCAAGCGGGCTCGCCCATGCAATATACTAATTCCTGGTCCTCTTCATTTTTTTTGCAGTGTGTGACTACAAGCACCCCTTCCTACCTGGACAGAGCTCATGGGGCCTTAATCAGGGAACTATTATGTATGCTATCCGCTTCTGATTATCATTTTTATTTTCACAGCCACTATACTATGACCACGATCTCCGGTACTCCTTACAGGAGGTCTATATACATACATATAGAGTGTGTGATTTATGTTATCTGTTGTGTCTTGTCTTGTACATCAAAAGGGCAGCACAACACATTATTTATAAATCTAATAGATTAGTCGTGCACGTGTGAAAAATGTATCACTTCTTTTCCACCATATGGTGATGTGTTTGACCAAAACTTGGTATAATGATGTTCTATCGTTGCAGGTATCTATCTAAAGAAAGTATGCACGAAGTAGGTCTCTAGTAAGAGAACACATACCAAGTAGGTATCATAAGTGCATGTATCAGTATTTCTTATATTTAACTACAACGTATATAGAAGCCATCAAGTCATATAGGAGTGGTAAATGGGATCATATCCGTTAGTCCTGATGAAAAGCCTTAGGGGAAGGCTTCAAACAGGTTGACCAGGAGGCAGGCACCCATTACAGTGTAAGTCTCCCACCCCCCTTTTAACTAGTACCAGATAGAGGACTTAAAAAATTATTTACTCCAGATAGCCAGGTATTTTTAAACCTTACTATTTTTCTTGACCCTCCCACTCCCTTCACTCATAGACATACACCCAACAAAGCTCTCCCATGTCTTCGTCAGTCATAGCACGCCCCGTCCCGCAGCGGGCAGGAAGAACCCGATGATGAAGCATGCCACCATGGGTCGCTTTGGTGGGTGAGGGTTATTTTAAGAAAACTCGTTTTCTATAAAACATTTAGAATAAAACGATAGGACGGTCAAATTTAAACAAGTGGACTCTTTATTTACACATGACAGGAGGTAGAGTCCCCTTTGTATCTCACCTCTTTTCCCCCCCTTTGGTTATATGTACCTTTGGAGTTCCACTGGACTCTGGCTCTGTATATACAATACCAAAATGAGGTATAGTGTGCACAGCTTCCCACAGTGACACAACAGAGCCATACCTAATTAAACACACGTCCTCAGTGACCCAACAGTGCCATACCTAATTAAACACACGTCCCCTATCTGGGAGCGTTCAGTGAGTGATTAAACGAGCCCCATTTGCACTGGTCGCATACCTCTGCCAACCAGGAATCCCATTTCTAACACAGGGATTGCAGGATGCTGAAGAGATGCGGTAAGTATTCCTGGAGCCTCCTTGGTATCCACAAGTGTTAGGAGTCGTCTTCAGCCTCTGGACTATCTGCTACCATGCAGCAGGGGAGTCCAGTGTGGATCCAGTCACTACTGGCTAACTGGTCTTCCGGTTACAGCAGTCAGTGGTTCCTTGCAGGTAAGTATATTTTTCTTTAAGGACAACAATCCACTTTGAAGTTGGCTGGGGAAGGTCGGGCCTTAGTCACCAAGCAGGCACTTCGGTGTCCAGGTGTTCCTGGACAACTGGGCTCTCGAGGAGCACAGGGTTTCTTAGTTTTTAGTGGTCCTGAAGCTTACCTGAAGGCTAGCCAGCTAGTCAATGGAGTAACCTCTTCCGCTCTGACACACATTGGAGCGCTTTTCCACAAGCGGCCACAGCAGGCACAGTCCTCTCTGCGGCTCCCTCTGGTGCAAAGGGTGCAGTTGAGTCTTTGGTGCAATCTCTTTGCTGGGTCCAGGGAGCAGCAGGGCAGTCCTTCTGTCTTCTTTCCAGTCCAGTAGTGAAATGAGGACTTCGGGTTTGGGGTGCCACTTTTATGCCATGTTCTTGTTTGTGAGCGGGGAGGACTCACTAACCAAAGGGGAAATAGTGCCCACAAGGCAACCCATCCTACTTCACATACCTTCCTCGGGGTTTGGCCACTAAAGAACCTTGGGCACACGCATGGGGCATACCCAGCATAATGAGCCACCCCTCCGGGAAAACTGGTTCTGCAACAGTTCCCTCTCTGGAGGAGATGCAAGCCCTTTGCCTACACAAAGGTGAGAGCAGGCGAAGGTGTGATGCCATTTGCTTTACTGAGGTGGTAGCCTCGATGAAGATGGGCCACACATTGGCTACCCCCCAATGGCCATCCTGCTGGAGGAGGTCACATCTCCTCCCACCAGAAATTTTTTGTTCCCTGTTCCTGGGTGTGCTTCACCATTCCTAACAGAGGGGGCAGTATGTTGTCTAGGGTGATAACTACTGCAGATGGACATGAGAGGCTAGAGGAGGCTTGGGCAACAAAGTGGTGATTTTCTAAATTCACTTTTCTTTTAAAAGGTACCTTAAATCCGAGCTCAGCAATGAGTTGGGTTGAATGTAGCGATTAATTTGATACTCTGGAGTAATAAGTTTGGTGATCCCAAATGGAAGTTAGAAATTTGCGCCGATGGTTAGTGAAACTCCATGTTAGCTAATGGGAATACCGGCCTTGCTCCAGTGAAAACGACAATTTTGTGTTTTCATTGTCAGGATGTGTTAAACACAAAAGGAACATGCCCTTCTTTTTAATATTAAGCACCCTGCCTGATGGCCACAAGGGCCTTCCATGGGGTGGCTTACTGATATTAAGATGGAAGGATTTGACCTAGCAAAAGAATTTATTTTGCCATGCCAAGTTGGCAGTTTCAAAGCTGCACGATTAGGCTGCAGTTGTAGGCCCAGAGACCCGTTTTCACCTGGTCCCTGCCGTGGTGACACAATTAGGTGCTGCAGTTCACTAGAAGATTAAACTTACTAGCATTGCATACCTCTGGCACCCTCTGGCACTAGGGGCTTATTGTAAGAAAGTGGCTCTGTATATACTGTTCCCAAATAGGTACAGTGTGCACAGAGTACACAGTCCTCAGAGGTTTGGCAGAGGCTAAAGTTAGATATAACCTTACTCTCTAAAGTGGTAGCTTGGTCGAGCAGTAAGGCAGTATCAGAGGACAGTGTAAAGCATTTGTTGTACACACTCGGGCAGCAAATGGTCTCACACACTCAAGAACTGAACTCTAGGCCAATTGTTTTGTATGTAAAAATATATTGTTGTTTTATTTTTAGAACCACAGGTAGGTATAAAAATACTTTCTCAGACTGAGATGCTTTAGATATATACTTTCAGTCCACAATAGACTGTTGAATGCAATAGTTACAGTTGTTGCAATAGGCAACACAATTTCAAACACAATAATACATTGAGCTCAATGGGAATTTCTAGTTAAATGCAATAGATTACTTTTTGGATTACTTTTCTAACCACAGGACTGGATCCTAGATTCAGTCCTGGGACATCTCCTGTAAACAGTTGAGTAAAACCGTTTTGGTTACAGTTGTGATTTTTAATGAATATTATTCTATTTTAAAAGTTGACACTTAGAAACTTTTTCACATAGAATCACCAATGTTATCCTATGGGAGGAAATTCACTTAGCAGGTAAGTGGGGTTATTGTTACTTTTTCTAACTCAGTGTTGGATCCTGGATCCAGCACTGGTGCATCTCCTGTAAACAGTTGAAAGAATGTGTTTTTGTTATACAGGCGATTTTTAATCGAATATTTGGAAGTTTGCAAAATCGACAAACTTTTTCAGCAAAAACCAGGCAATGTTATCCTATGGAAGGAAATTCAAGTTACCGGTAAGTACAGTTATGATTACTTTTGTAATCCAGTGCTGAACTCCTAGATTCAGCACTGGGACATTTACTTAAAACAGGTAAGTAATTACGTTTTTGTAGTTTGTACGATTTTTAAAGAATATTCTTGTATTTCAAAAGTTGACACTTAGAAACTTTTTCACCAAGAACCACCAATGTTATCCTATGGAAGGAAATTCAATTCACAGGTAAGTTACTTTTTAATTACTTTTGTTACTCAGTGCTGGACACCTAGGTTCAGCACTGGGACCTTTCCTGCAAACAGTTGAGACAATTCGGTTAGGTTATTTGTGCGATTTTTAAGGAATATTCTTAGTTTTCAAAAGTCGACACTTAGAATAACATTTTCTTCTAAAAAGTTTCTATGAGGAAAAATGAGTTATCGGTTTCGAGGTAAGTAATCGGTCTTTTGAGTTAGGGTTCTGGGGTTAGACTCAGGGGTCTCCCAGGGTCAGTGATGCACTGTTGTTGCACCCTCAGCGGCACTAGGGCGGCCGGGTGCAGACTGTTGAGGCCCAATGTTATCCTATGGAGGATAGGGGGACTCCGGTTGGTGGCCGCTGGCAAGCAGGCCACGGGGTTGTGGGAGCAAAGCTCCTAGGGTTAAGCTCAGGGCACGTTGGGGACCAAGTTAGCACCAAAGGGGCACCCTCAGCGGCACTAGGGCGGCCGGGTGCAGGGTGCTGTTTTGAGGTCGGGTGCCCTGTTGATTTCAATGGAGATTCTCCGGGACAAAGAAACACTGCAGGCTCGGGGACGAGGACCTTCCAGGCGCAACCACCACTTCGAGGGGTAAGTTGGGATGTAGAGGGTTGGTTAGACACCGTTGGTTGGGGCACACAAGGCCGTGGGGCGTCGGGTGCAGGGGTGCCTTGGGATGTCAGATTTTCTTAGCCGCTCTGGTCGCGGTAGGTTGAGGCTGCAGGCGTCGTCAGGAGGCTTGAGGCAGGTCAGGGGTCGCCGGATCTCGGGTCAGGATCGCCGGGGGGACCTCCTCTGGGTATTTGCCCACTCGAGCTCGGGCCGGATTCGGCGGGTGCAGAGTGTGCAGGATTCGCGGTTCCTGGCTGGCACCAGAAGCTGCAGGTCAAACAAGTCCGGTGTTCACGGGAGAAACAGCTTGGAAAGTGAAGGCAGGAAGGTCCTCCGGGGTTTTTGAGGTTGCTGGCCGCTGGACACGCCGGGGTTTTGCAGGAGCAGGTTCGAGGGGAGACAGGCCTGTAGGGCTGGGGCCAAGTCAGTGGGCGTCGTCCTCTTGTTAGCTCTGCACGGCTTCTCGTCCTTCTTCTTCCTTTTCTTGTTGCTGGATCTGAGGAAGGAAGGTTCAGGGTGCCACTAAATACTAAATTTAGGGGCGTTACAGGTAGGTAAAGGGCAGGGACCAATGGGTCCCTTCCCTGGGGTGGGTACACCCCCTATCCTGCCCCTCTCCTGGGGGAGGAGGGCAGTAGCCTAGTCCTGATTGGGCAGGGCTCCCCATCTTCAAGATGGCGAGAGCCCGGAGTTGTGCTTCACCTCGCCTCCCCCACCTGAGGGGTGGGGTTGGCAGAGGCTGGCACATCCCCTTTCCTCCCTTGGGGTTTCCCGCCAGTCTTCCCGCCAGAGAGGGGGTCAGAACCGGTGGGGGCCAGTTGCTGAGTACAGCAAGTGGCCTGGAGAAGCTCACAAAGCGGCATGCCTTTGAAGCTTCCCCTGCCCATCCTTGGGGAGGAGACCTAGCACCTCGCCCAGGATGTGCATTGTTGCAGGCCCAGGAGAGCGGATGGCTCTCCACCCAGGGGTCCAGCAACATGTCTGCTGTGTGGCAGCCGGGGCAGCCCCTCAGACAAGACGAGGATTGTAGGTTAGGTTCAGGGGGCAACTCTAAGTTGCCCTCTGTCGTGCATTTTACATTAAATCCCACACTGGCATCAGTGTGGGTTTAATGTGCTGAGAAGTTTGATACCAAACTTCTCAGTTTTCAGTGTAGCCATTATGGTGCTGTGGAGTTCGTAATGACAACCTCCCAGCACCATATACTCTTAATGGCATCACTGCACTTACAGTGCCCAGGAATGGCCCTGGGTACTGTAGGGGCACAGGGCTCATGCACCTGTGCCCACACCACTGGTATAGTGCACCCAGCTAGAGGGGTGACTGAGGTATGCCAGGGCAGTGTGTTTGTGGGCATGGCATACAGGGATGTGTGCCATGTCAACTCTGTTTAGTTCTGCACCAAGACACTCAGCCTGCAAAGGCAGGGTGTGTGTGTCAGGGTACAGGGCCTCTAAGGGTGGCACAATAAGTGCTGCAGCCCTTAGGGGCCTTCTCTGGTCAAAGTGCCCTGGGTACCTAGGGTACCATTTACCAGGGGCTTACCTGTGGCCAGAGATGCCAATTGGGTTTAGGCTTTAGTACAGTTTTTAGGGAAGGAACACAGACCCTGGGTACCTGATTGGCAGGGACCCAGGGCACACCAAGGAAAAGTGCATCAGTTATCAGGCAAAAAGTGGGGGGGGTTACTGCAACAGAAACCCACTTTCCTACCCTTATAGGCAAGTTAAAAAACAAGTTACTTACCTGTACCCTGTGGTTCTCCAGTATTGATATCTTTCATAGATTCACATGCTTGTATCTTCCCGGTCGTCATGTTGGGAGCCTCGCGGTTGATAGAAAAGAAGTACTATAAAAGTACATTAGAAACCACCAAAGGAAAAGAAAAACTTTAACATTCGTCAGCATCTTTATGTAGGTCCAAACTTCGACCAATCAGAGACGAGCCCTAGACCTCAACTCCCCAGCAGAACCACCAGACCTCAGATTTCACGCACAAGTGTGCTAAGGTAAGTAGTAGCATGAGGTAAGAAGTGGCAAGCCTAGATGGGGAGGAGGGAGGGCCGCATGTGAATCTATGAAAGATATCAATGCTGGAGAACCACAGTGTACAGGTAAGTAACTTGTTTTTTCTCCAGTATTGAATCTTTCATAGATTCACATGCTTGTATAGGAGTAGTCAGCAGTGCCATTTGTTAAATCATTGCGACTAGGCGAAGACCTTCGTAAGCACAAAGAATGAACATACCATTTAAAAAACATGTATAAACATAGATCTATATGTATCCTGAAATCCAGATAAATAACTAGAAACAAGTAAATCTGTGAAATCAAATGAACAAAGTAAAACAGAGGTAAAAGATATAAATAGGCTGTACCTCAAGTGAACAGATGTCTCAGGACCGCTTGCCCCACTGCAGCATCCGTTTTCCATGCTGAATCCAGGCAATAGTGCTTGGTGAACGTATGCATGTTAGACCATGTTGCCGCTCTACATATGTCTGGAAGCGATACCCCAGCAAAGAGGGCTGTAGAGGCTGCCATCTTCCTTGTGGAGTGCGCAGACGCCTTTGCAAACAGGGGTTTTCCAGCTTTATTATGGCAGAAGACAATTGCAGCAGAGATCCAACGTGCAATACTGCTCCTTGAAAGGGCCCTACCTTTCTTTGGAGAAGCAAAAGACACAAAGAGCTGGTCCGATTTCCTGAAAGTCTTTGTTCTATGGATGTAGAATTTGATGCATGGTTTTACATCCAAAGAATGCAACGCTCTTTCGGCAGAGGTTGAAGGATTTCCAAAGTACGTTGTGAGCACGACCGGCACATTTAAGTGAAAAGACGTTGGAACCTTTGGTATAAAGTGAGAGTTTGTTCTCAACATTACCTTGTCCTGTTTGAATTGTAGAAAAGGTTCAGCCACAGTGAAAGCCTGAATCTCACTGATTCTTCTAGCCGAAGTGAGGGCCAGTAAGAGCCGTTTTTCACGAAACATATTTTAAGTCAGCTTTGTGGATCGGCTCAAAGGGCGATTTCATCAATTGAGATAGGACCGTGTTCAATTCCCATGGACCTGCCGGACGTTTTAATGGTGGAAAAACTCTGAAAAGGCCCTTCATAAACTCTTTAATAATTTGCGATGACCACAGCGAGAGTTCCTCCAGTTTCCTGCAAAACCTGGAAATTGCAGCTAGGTGTACCTTGATTGATGAATGAGCCAATTTTGACTTTGCTAAATGAAGTAGGTAAGGCAATACTTGCTCCGGGGTCGAGAGTAAAGATGTATATCCTTTTCCACGCACCAGTAGCAAAATCTTTTCCATTTCGCAGCGTATGCCCCATTAGTGGAAGAAGCTCTGGCCCGCTGAAGGATGGACTTGCAATCTGGAGCGATGTCTAGATTTGTAAATTCATAGTCGTGAGGTTCCAAACTGATAAACTCAGAGATTTTATCTGAGGATGAACAATCTGGCCTTTGTCCATGGACAGCAGGTTTGGCCATGGTCGAAAAAGAATGTGCAGAGAGATGGAGCGCAGAAGAAGCTCTGGGAACCAAAACTGCCTCGGTCATGCCGGAGCGATGAGAATGAGATGACATGGTTCCTTCTTCATTTTGCTCAGCACCTTTGGGATGAGGGGAAACGTCGGGAAAGCGTATGCGAACATTCCCGTCCACTCCATCTGCAGAGCGTTTCCCCAAGAGTTGGCATGAGGGAACCTGCTGGCGAACTTTTCACATTTGTTGTTGCTCGCTGTCGCGAAGAGATCCAGATTTGGAGTGCCCCATAGTTTGAAAACTCGCCGCAGCTGCTTCCAATCTAACTCCCATTCGTGACATTGGGAATTGGTTCTGCTTAACAAATCCGCCCACTCGTTGTCAACGCCTGGGACATGCTCTATCTGCAACGTTATCTTGTGCTAAATTAGCCATCTCCAAATTTCTTGGGCTTGGTCCGATAACGTGAGAGACCTAGTGCCCCCTTGTTTGGCTAGATAGAACATCATTGTGGTGTTGTCTGTTCTCACCAGAACAGAGGAGACTTGGATTCTCGGAAGGAACGCCTGCAGACCTAGATAAACAGCCCTCAATTCCAAGAGATTGATGTGAAATTACTTTTCTTGAATGGATCATTTTCCATGGATTTGTAACTCTTGGAGATGCGCTCCCCAACCGTCCATTGAGGCATCCGTGGTAATTACATAACTGGGCTGTGTCACCTGGAACGATAGGCCTGGAGAGATATTGCATTCTTTCTCCCACCATGACAGCGACGGTTTCATTGCCTGAGAGATAAGGATGATGTCTTCGAAGGTGCTCTGCACCTGAATCCACTACTTGTCCAACTGCTCCTGAAGAGGCCTCATTTGGAGCCGACAATTCAGAATTAGAGGGATGCATGATGACAGCATCCCCAGTAAAGATTTGAACACTCTTACAGAAGTGGACTCTCTTGCGCGCAGGAGGGTTGCTAAGAGCATTATCTTGTGCTTGCGTTCTGAAGTGGGAAACGCCTTCATCAACCTGGTGTCCAGTATTGCTCCAAGAAAAATAAGTTTCTGACTTGGAATCAGGCATGACTTCTCCTTGAGTTGCAAGCCTAGAGATGTGAACAGCCGTTGACAAGCCCGTGTAGTCTCTCTTGCAGAGTGGAACGTAGGCCCTTTCACCAGCCAGTCATTCAGGTAGGGATAAACCTGATGGCCCTGCCTCCTTAGAAAAGCAGCTACCGGAGCCATAATTTCGTGAGGACTCTGGGAGCTGAGCGAAGGCCGAAGGGCAGAACCTTGCACTAGTAGTGATCCCCAGCCACCTCGAACCTCAGGAATTGGCGATTTTTCGCAAGAATAGGAATGTGGAAGTATGCGTTGAGAAGATCGAGGGACGCTAAAAAATCTCCCTCGTTCACCAATAGGAGAATGTCTTTCTGGGACAACATTCTGAATGATTGTTTCTTAATGTATTTGTTCTGCTGTCTGAGGTCCATGACCAGTCTCCATTTCCCACACTTTTTCTTTATGAGGAAGAAATTGGAATAGAAGCATTTTCCTCGTTGACTGAAAGGAACTTTTTCTATCGCCCTCTTTTCCAGCAAGATCGACATTTCCTGCTTTAGCAAAGGAAGATAATGATGTTTCTCCTTGAGGGCGGATTCAGAGGAGGCTTGTGAACAAATTCTAGGCTGTGGCCCAAACGGATGATGTCTAGTACCCATTTGTCCTTTGTAATGGCTTGCCATTGGCTCAGAAAAGGAGAAAGATGATGGGACAGCAGAGGCTGAAGTCGAAATGAGGTGGCTGGTGGAAGAGAAACGTCACTGCCGTCTATATGGGTCTTGCGATTTTCCTCGTGCTGAAGGCTTACGTCCAGCTGATTGTTGGTTGTACGACACATTGGAAGCACGAAAATGCTGTTGTCCTCCATATTGTGGTCGGTACGATTGTTGGGAATATGGCTGAAATCTGTAAGACTGATAGGACGATCTTTGTTGGAACTAACCTCGTCCTCTTCCTCCACGAAAGGACTGATAACGTCTTTGTTGCAACATGCCTAAAGAACGTGCCGTCTCAGTATCTTTCTTGAAACCCTGTAGTTCCTTGTCCGAGTGTTTCCCAAACAGATTTTCCCCGTCGAAGGGCAGGTCTAAAACTTTTGATTGTACTTCAGGGCAGAAGGACGTCGCCCTCAGCCAGCCCGGTCTACGGAGAACAGCGGCTCCTGCCTTTTGTCTAAAAGCAATTGAAGACAAATCCATTGTCGAGTCAATCACTTCTGACGAAGCTCTAGCACCTTCCTGTAGCAGGTCTTTCGCTTCCCTCCTTTTATCTTCAGGAAGATGTTCAAGAAGAGGTGCAAGGTCTGACCATAACTGGTGTCGTATTGCCCCAAAATCGCTAAGGCGTTAGAGGGCTTGATGGGAGTAGCGGCCATAGTAGCGAAGAGTCTGCCTATGCTGTCAAGCCGTTTGCCTTCTCTGTCCGGAGGCACAGAACAAGGAGATTACGGATTCCTGGAGCGCCTCTGCGCAGCTTGCGTTATTACGGAATCCGGCCGAGGATGACCAATTAAACACGCCAGGGCTGAATCGGGTGCCTTGTATTTCTTCTCCATCCTCGGCAGAACAGCTAGAACTGAGGCCGGATTTTTCATAATCTTTAATCTTTCGTTCCATATATAATCCAAGATAGGTATGGATCGAACCGATTTCTTGGCCGGATCCTTAAAATCATACAGGAAGGATTCGTTTTGAACTACAGGAAAAGGCAAATCAAATCTCCTAGAAGCCCTTTCCAGTAATTCGTGGAAGCCCCCCCGATATCCCCCGGAGAACTCGCTGGAGGGGGGAGGGGGGGAAGAGGGCGACGGCGAAGATGGAGCCACGTAATCATCCCACTCCTGACCAACTAAGTCTGGATCCTGAGTGAGCTCAACCTCTTCAGGTTGATCATCTGCTTCACTCTCGATGTAATTGTCTTGAATTGTAATGCACCGAGGAGCCTGTCTCTCTTCCTGCGCAGCAGGAGGTGGAGTAACCACTGGCGGCGGTGGCACTTGAATACTTGGACCTCCGGGCGTCAGCGGAACCGGAGCGTGAGAATCCGGAAATCGCTTGTAATAATCGTTGAGCATGTGTCTCAGGTCGGTGACCAGGGAGGTTGGCACCAGCATGGAATCCCTTCTAGCCTCCTGATGTTCTTCGTAAGCCTCATACGGATAGTGCTCCTGAAAAGAATCGTAACGTTGGGCCCGTGGACGACCTGTGAAGGAGTAGTCTCCTTCCAAGTACTCTGTGTCCTGCCCCTGTGCTTCCTCTTCATCATCAGTGTCCTGGCATTTAACCCTGAGCTGAGAAGGGCTGTAAACTGGGCTGAACACACTTTCATCTCCAGATTCCTCCGTATCAAGAAGGTGAGAAGGAGGCAGAGGGGATATCTTTGACAAAGAAGGCAAACCTGGAGACTTTTGGATAAACTGGAGGCTCCTAAAGTCTTGTTTTTGATCCGTCGAGGACAGAAGAAGTCTGAAAGTGATAGTCGTCGAAACCGGCAATGAAGAGGGGAATTTAAACACTGTCGTCGACGGAGTGATCGTCAACAGAGCCGTAGACGATGTCGTCGGCGGTGCTTCCGTCGACGGAGTCGTAGGCGAAATCGTTGACAGAGGTCGTCGATGCAGTTGACAATGCCATCGACGAGGAAATTGCCAGCGCCGTATTAGTCGACGAGGCCGTCACCACAGCTGTTGTCGAAGCGGTCGTCGCCACAGATACTGATGGGGATTTGGCTGAAGTTCTCGACGACTGGTCCGTCGACGTAGCTTTTTTCGTCGACGAAGCCTGTTTAGAGGTGTGACAGGCAAAGAGGCAGCAGAAGATTTCTTCAAGCCAGAATCTTTTTGCTTCAGAGCTGCTTTTTCGGCAGATGAGATTTTGTCCGCCTTTATTCTTTTGGAATCAGCCTTCAATGAGGTAGATCCCTCATTTTTACGTTTCCTCTCAGCTGAGGATGGCCCAGGGCTCTCTTCCACATCAGATCCAGAATCAGATTTAGATTTTTTCTTCTGGATCCATAACAACAACATGGCTTCTCTATCCTTTAGAGTTTTAGCTGAAAAGTTTCTGCAATATTTACAGTCCTTGGCTTTATGTTTGGGATAAAGGCAATACAGACAGTCCTTGTGGGGGTCCTCGGAGAAATGTCTTGCCTTCCCACAAGATCTGCAGGGACTAAAAAGCCTCTTCTTAGATCCCTCTGACATTTTTGAAGTAAAGAAGGTAGATCAAACAGTACTTGAGGTAAATTCTAGCAGGGTCAAAAGTTCACTAACTGACAAATTGAGCAGAGCTCAGGGAGACTCCCTTACACACGACGTGCGGTTAGAAATCTGAGGTCTGGTGGCTCTGCTGGGGAGTTGAGGTCTAGGGCTCGTCTCTGATTGGCCGAAGTTTGGACCTACATAAAGTTGCTGACTAATGTTAAAGTTTTTCTTTTCCTTTGGTGGTTTCGAATGTACTTTTATAGTACGCCTTTTCTATCTACCGCGAGGCTCCCACCATGACGACGGGGAAGATACAAGCATGTGAATCTATGAAAGATTCACTAATGGAGAAATGAGTCATTCTAATATTAGCCAACTGGACATGTACTTTGGGGGGGACAGAGCATATGCACAAGGACCTGAACAGAGTCGAAAAACCAGCAGCATTGGAGGGGGGAGGCGGGTAGGGTGTAGGAAGCTGGCTTTGTATATACTATACCAAAGTAAGGTATGGTGTGCACCGAGTCCAGTGGATCCCCAAAGGTAGGCAGAGGCTAAAGTAGATAATACCTTACTCTCGATTTGTGGTAGTGTGGGCGAGCAGTAAGGCTTTATCAGAGGGTAGTGTCAAGCATTTATTGTACACACTCAGGCAAGAAATGATGTCACACACTTTTGTATTCTGGCACATACGAGCTATTGATTATGCTTAATTGTTTAAATAGACCAAGTGGGTGTTCCCTGACAGAAATAATGACGTATTCCATTATTCCGTGAGAATTTTTGCATACTTGATCACGATGTAGTGTGAGAGGGATGTGGATAGTAGCGTGTGTAACACATGCATTTAAGGTGACAGGTGGGTAGATTTGAACTCTAAACTAATGAATATAAAAGTTATAAATCACAACATATGCTTGCTCATATGGGTGGAAAAGTTTCAGTGGTTTGTACTTAAAAGAGGTCACTTGGAAAGTATGCGATCAATCAATTTTTGGAGGGGTAGTTTTTGGTTTTCGAATTTTTTTAATTCAAAAATGTATTTAAAGTTTTTGGGTCATAGAGGCCCCTGAAGAAGGGATGTGTATATCACGAAATGCATAGGGCTACATCAAACAATGGAATGAATGGATCACCATAGGATTGTATAACAATTTATGTCAAGAAGTAATAGGTTAATATAATCTGTGTATGGTTTATGTCTGTAAAACACAATACTGATTAAATAGTTTAACATATATTTTTTGTGTCAAAAATGAAGGTACAAGATGTACTGATTAAGTGTTTGTGAATTTCAAACTGAATGTGTATGTTAAATACATTCTGCTGTGCACACCTGGATTCAGGTACATATCTACTTGATACAATTCACATTGACACTGATGAGAGACAGGCAGCACACAGAGACCAAATAGGGAGAATCGCAAAAACAAATTGAGGAATAAAGGTGTGCGCCATTGGCAACAAATATAATTGTTTTTGTTACTACACAGGGATATGTGCCATGTCGACTCTTGACTTTGCTACGCACCAATTCACGGAGCCTGCAATGGCAGTGTGTGTTAAGGTACAGGGCCTCTAAGGGTGGCACACTAAATGCTGCAGCCCTTAGACGCCTTCCCTGGTCACAGTGCCCTTGGTACCTTTTACAAGGGACTTGTATGTGGCCAGAGAGTTGCCAATTGGGTTTCGCAACAGTACAGTTTAGGGAAAGAACATAGGCCCTGGGTACTTGGTTGGCAGGAACCCAAGGCACACTCAGTCAAAGAGCATCAACATTAGACAACAAGCATTTGCAATGCAATAGGTCTCGCATTTGGGCGCGTTTAAGCTATTGGCATTGTAAATGACAATGCCTTTTATTTATGTTTTCAAAACCAACATGTAAATAAAAGGCATTGTCGTTTACAATGCCAATGGCTCAAATTCTCTCAAATGCGAGACCTATTGCATTGTAAATGCTTGTTTTCATTGGCTGGGTGCAGTCGAAGGGTAATGGGGGATAAGGGGGCGGAAGGAAAGAGTTAAGTTTAAAAGGTAAATGGAGAGGGTCGGTTTAAATGAAAAGGCCTGTAGAAATGCTCCCGGGTATATTAAAAATTAAAACTTATTCTCTGCATTTTAAATAACAAGCATTTGTAACACACGGACAACGGGAGAGAGGACGTGAGAGCAAAGCAAATGGGCAGCCTGAGAAGATTCATGGCCCGTTGAGGGAGATAAGCTATGCGTGGTGGGGATGTTGTGAGGGCTAGTAGGGCGGGGACCCAGAAGAGAGACTCCGGATGCGAGGCGCTGTATTTTTTAAGTGAATGCGCTTGTCCTGTGCTGGTTGGTGCACAGGAAAACAAGAGAGAGGAAGGGGTTAAGGGTGGGTGCATGGTGGGAGGGTGACTGAATGAAACGGAGATAACCCACCCTAAACAAACTGATGCATTTTAGCGACGATGTGAAATGCAGACACCTCGAGTATTAAAAGTTTAGTAAAGCGAAAGCCTGCTATTTATTGTTGCCTCTGTACATTTCAAAGGGGACGGCAGGCAGATGCAGTGGCGCGAGAATACTTGTGACAAACTAAAAAAAACAATCCAAGTTGTGATGTAATCCGAGCAGCGCTTGGTTTGTTAACATAAATAAATACATTACTAAAAGCACGCAGTGGGCTGCGATGTCATGGGTCTTCCTTCTCCCGTGGCTGCAGGTGCTGTGGAAAGAGGGGGTGCAGTGTGGAAGGGAAGGTGCAGTGTGGGGGGTGCTGCATGGAAGGAGGGGCGCATTGTGGAAGGGGGGTACAGCGTGGAAGAGTAGAGTCTAGGACGGTAAGAGGACTGTGAAGAGGGGATTTTGAGACCACTCTTGAACTGCATCCCGAAGATCAAGTCTGAGATGCCGAGAAACGGAGCCACAGGGCTCTGGTCCCCAGAGAACACCTGAGTCGCTGCTGCCAAATATCCGGGTCCATGCTGATGAGCTGCTCCAGTCCAGCTTTTAAATTGGAATTCTGGGACTTGTAGTCCTGTTTTATAATGGAATTAATAAGTCTACAAGTCTCAGAATTGAAAGATGTGCTAGAGCAGCACATCACACATGGACCTGGGAAACTAAGCATACGTAGTTTAATTGGACATCCGTGATAGACCTATTGGGACGTTCCCTATCATTAAAGTGCCAGGTTCCCAGACCTACACTTTCATTTGACAACCAAATGCATTCTGGGAGTTGTAGTGTTGGTTTGATCTAGCGGAGTACAATGTTTTGACTCCGAAAAGCCCAGGAATGGGAAAGTTGTAAGGTGATGAAATTAAGTGAGGTGGCAACACTCTCCCTTGAAAACCGGACACGTGACTTCCTTCTAACATGCAGCGATGTAATAAACCGTATTTACATCTCAGCAAACAGTACACTAGGAAACAGAGAACAGTAAATATCTTATCTTAAAAAAATGACCAACAGAGAAAAAGTAAACAACTTCCAGATAAAATCTAAAACAGGTGCGAAGGCACACTACTCGTGTATGAAACCTCCCGCCAGTCCTAGCCATTTAGCTAATAATAAGTTGCACTCTGCTGAATGCAGTTTTGCTTTTGGACTATGATAAAAAAAAAAAACAGCTTGCAACCAACTACAGGGACTGGCTGAACGTGTCACACGGGCATTACTGGTGTCCATGAACAAGTGCACAACACATTACATTGAACTTCTGTAAACATTTAGGGGCAGATTTACAAGCCCCTTGCGCCACTTTTGCGTCACTTTTCCCATGTTAAAAATGACGCAAAAGTGGCGCAAGGGCCTTGTAAATAAGCCCCTTAGATTTTACGTACAAACGTTAAAGCGAAACTACAAGTCCCAAGGTGCAATGCGTTGTTGGCTAAGAAGAGGGCATTAGCTGAAGTTGTCAATATGGGGCATTTGGTATCTGTATCTATTTTGACATATTTAGAAAAAAAACACTTCTAAAACTGTCAACATGGTGTCAGTAGTTGGTTTTTTCTCAGAAGGTATTTCAGCCTGTGTTTTGTAATCTTTAAGACATTTCATGACTGGTTAACAGCTACCTGGTATACAAGCATTTTCTTTCTAGTAGAGAGACGAAAGATCCGAGTTTTAATTCCAGTATCACTGGTTTGAGTGATCCTGGGCAAAGCACGCTTTTGCTATGCCGCAACTGTCTTATCTGAAAATGTATAGTTCTACTGCACCCTAGGTGAGTGCTAATTGTAAGCGCTATCTAAAACACACGCAGCAGTAAAAAACCAACACCACAGGGCGCGTACTTTGAAATATAAAATGATCTCTTACCTGTAGGAGCCGGAAGAAGCGCAGGTACGAATAGGACACAGAACACTCTCCAGTGAGCTTTGGGGGCCATAGCGACCAGGAGGATGAAAGGAGGAGCAGATTTTAGCAGAGCGAGAGAGGTGCTGCTCGTGTGCTCTCTGCCTGTATTATCCCGCGCTCCCACGGCTGTGCATGTTGCTGCTGCAGCAGATGTTGAGGAAATTGCAGCCAGGCAGAAGCGTCCCCTCTCTCCCCCTGTCACCATTCCTGTGAGAAGCAGCGGTCCGATTAACCCCTGCAGTGCCCGTCCAGTGCCTCACCCCCTGCGTCCATGCCCTACAGTAATGTAATGCGTGTGTGCCTGCTTAGGCAAGCGTCTCACTGTCAGATGGGAAGACACGGCTAACCTCTGCGTGAGGGGGAAGGGGACAGCCCTCTGTAGACCCCCCTCTCCCCCAGCCAGATACCCCTCTTTTCAGGTGAGCACCGACGCATTTTTGCTTTTCTGTGTTGGTGCTTGGGAGGACAGGGTGGGTTAAGAAGTATTGGACATGATTTACTACGAATGTACCTGCTTATGTTACAAGGAGATCGATATGGGAGACATGAAATTGTGCAAGGTAGTGTAGAAGCATCATTGTTATTTACAGCGCTATAAAACCGCAATATGTAGGAAGCGCTTTAAACAAAACGATATCATTGCAAAGGTTTAGCTGCGATTTAGCAGGCTAAATACCAGAAACTATGAGTCGTTTTGTTTGGGTAGACTACTGGCAGAGGGATTAATAGACAAATCATTAAATAAAAGAGCCTAAAAATTCAACGGTGCCGTCTTCTATCATGAAAAATCCGAGACCTACGGCATTGAAAACAAACGGCCGCCATTGCCCTGGCTGCGCTTTGAAAGTGAAAGCGGCATGGCGCTGAATGTAAGCGAAGCACGTCATCGTGCCTAATTTAGGAGAAGCTCAATAACGAAACAAGCATTGGCCGCGCGCTGTGGTGGGGGAGCAGCCGGAGAGCAAGTGACGCGCGGCCGTGAAAGTGACACGGCCGCGCGGCCGCTAGACGTGCTCTGTGGTGGGGGAGGAGCAATAAAGAGGAAAGCCAGACGGCCTGCAGCATGCGAGGAAAGCGCGTTACTGTGCGCGTTCTCGCATGCTCTAGGCCAGGCCAAAAAAAAGTGGTCGCATTTCCGAAAGCCCACTCACTAAATGTCTCGCCAGACCAGCGCATGCGCTGGCTCAGGCGAGACCTAAAAAGTGGGGGGCAACCATGCAAAAAGGGGCATTTTCCTAAAGGGGGGAATCATACAAAAAGAGGTCCTTTCCTACAAACTGGATAGCAGCTAACCTCACCAACCAAAAATGTGAAGAACTTTTAGTGGAATGCAATATTGTTGAGTTCACTGGAGCAAACGAAGGGGAGAACAAAACCTACAGGGCATTCCACAATGGCACAGATTTCCAAACCATGCATCGGACATATGCCCCAATGAGAACTAAGAAACTAACTAGGTAGTGTTAAGTGTGCTCTTAGATAAAACTGTGCTTAATTATATTTTTACTATGAGATTTAGATGGATTATGCCTTGAAATGACACATATTTGCAGCAACACAAGTGAGTTGCCTTCAAGAGAGGGAAGTGTGATACTGTTCAATTATTTCATTAGAAAAAAGGTGGCTGCAAAAGAAAATGGGGAGGATGTCCGAGGCGAATCCCTGGATTATCCAGGAGGTTGGAAGATGACAGCTCTGCCCTCTTCCTTATCAAGTACTAAATTCACATCACGCAGGAAGGGTGTGGGATGCAGGAGAACCTTTAAAAAGAATGGATTGATAAGATTAAAAAAAATAAAAAAGGCACGCACATTTTCATAAGCAAACGAGGACATCCCACGGGAAGGATTTTCACAACTGGTGCAGCCAACAGCCCGTCTCCACTGACTTTCGTGTTCTACCTCACTGAACTCTATTTAGCCTCAGATATCAAGTTTCTGCTGCAGAGATGTCTATCTTAATTTAAGAAAGACAGTCTTTCTAATTAAAAAATATATACTTTATTTAAAAGAATTCTTTTGTCAGAATTGTATCTCAGATTCAGTTTTCAGCTCCCCAGAGACCTCTTATCCTGTATTGTGCAGAAACAATGAATATAAGGGGTGGTCTGCTCATGTTGCAATAATACTTTCCATCTGTGTTGACCGGGGTAGAGGCGAGAGCACAGAACAAAGGTGGCCTACCAGCACAGAGTGTTTGCCGTACTCAATCCAGCGTAGGGTGGCAAAGTTGGTGGATTCTGCACAGTTAAATCCATGGTTGAAGCCAGCATGGTATCCATAAGGAAAAGTGATCATAAACTCTCCTGCCTCCTGGGTCACCTAAGAGAAGGGAAAAGAACAGGGCTGGAATCAACACTTTATGTAGAGCCATCAGCATTGAGTGCACAGAGCACAGCTTTTACTGTATGTACCCTGTCCGTGTCAAAGCAGAGAACACTCTCACTACGTTACATTACAAGTAGCGAAAATAAACATAAGACACACCAAATTAGCCCTCTGTGACACTACTTTATCACAAAACTGCATTATAGAAACCCTGAATGTTCACGTTTAATCTTCTTCAGAATAATCTAAAACTCAACAACAATCTGTATCCAATTCCAGAAGTCAAATCGATTCAGAAAATACTTTTATGCTTAACCGGTCTTATCTCTGCTCTCCCTGTCCTCTTCCAGCTTTCTCATGTAAGACTGATACAGATATATGTGAAGCACTCCAGTGCCTCTTTGGATGTGTCAGCGCTATGCAAATAGTTTAAATAATTTTTTTTGAAGAAAGGCTTATCCAAGAGTAGTGGAAAGTAAAGCCATTTGCCAGTAGAGAGTTTATGCTTTGAAGTTCGACATTTTTAGGTCGAGCCTAGCGCAGCGCGCATGCGCTGCACTATGGGGAGGCTTCTTGTAAGCACTCCAAACTTCCTACAGACTTCTCTGTGTGATTTTGTTAACACCCACACATTTTATTGGCCATTGCGTGTGGATTTCAAAAATGAAAGCACGCAAATGGCCGAAGGCGGGTGTATGTCCCGCCTTTTCTGTAAACGTTCACTCCCATGGCCTTCGGGTCTCGGGAGCGAGCAGCGGCGCACAGGGTGCCAGCTGCATTCCGGACATTCCTTACAGTGTACACGCACCACTCGCGGTCTTCTTGTAATTGTTTCCTGCTCATCTCGTCTGTGCCGTCCCCCCACCACCGCCCGCCCGTCAATTCTGAGCTCGGGGGCACTGTTCTCAAGCCCACAAGACTTCTAGGACTTGGCAGCTGCTCTCGGGCACCATTCCTTCCCCCTTCAGCCCCCACCACCTCACCCCATGTCGCTTTCAAGCACAGTGTGCTTCTATTCAACCTCCGCTCTGCGTTGCTGCTTCTGTTTATATATATATATATCGCAAACTCGACTCAAGCTTATTGAAGCACTTTATGTGAGAACCAGTCACATTACACAAAGTAATGTTAATTTATTAGTTACTGTGAAATTATGTGATATGCCCAGGATCACAGGATGTGGAGCCGGTACTCAAATCTGCTTCCCCGGCTCCAAAGTCAGCAGCCCTGGCCATTATACATAACTTCATCTCCTTTGCTCAGCTACCGCCCCTCTTCATATTCCTTATCTCATCGGCGTGCTTCTCTCCTCAACCCCCGCTGTTTTTTCATTGCACTCGAAACCGGTTTTAAAATTATTTAATTAACATTTGCTGGTTTGCGCCCCTCATTCGACTTCAGAGCTGCTGTGGCGGACATGAACAAAACCTTTCAGTTTTTCATTTAACACACAGGCTGCAATTCCGAGCACACTGGCCCTGTACATAATTGCGGGTAGGGGGGAAACGCTATGTACAGGAGCAGGATGTTAACAAATGCGCTGCTTATGGGGAGCACAAACTTCCCGAGCACCACTCGTTTTTAACACCTTGGTGGTTTCTAAATCCTGTGGAGGACACGCCCTCTTATGCAAAAGATGTTTAAAGATATGGCAAGCGTTTGTCCCTCCTACAAAAAAGCAACGTGCTGAATTCTATTTCTTTTCCACATTAAAATCAACAGAAGACGTTTTCATGCGATTACATTGTCTCTTACCTCCTTGTGGTTGTATATTAATTTTCTGCACGTTCCATGTTTCTATACAGTGTCAGTTTGGCAGAGCATGCTTGCCTTTCCATGCCAACAACATACTATGTGCTTTTTAAGTGCAAGGGGGAATTTGGCATAGAGTGCAAATGGTGTGCCTTTGAGTAACAATATTGTTATATCTGTGTCTGCTGCTATTCGTCAACTCAGATTGGCATTTGTTTTCCCCATGTGCTTGCACAGACCAAGGAGTGTGTGCTGACCTTTGTGCGTATGCCCCACCACACTCTGCCCTTCCTTTCCTGAAAAAAGGTTTGCTGTACCTTATGTCTTTGCCTTCGTAATGTTCTGTTTTGGCAAAGTTTAAACAATGCAGTTGTGCTACAACAGCGATTGCCTTTCAAACTTCTATAGAGTCTGGTGTGCTGAAGCCCATCCAGTTATATCCAGTGTTCGCCACAGATTGTTTTTAAGCAACCCTCTTGATACAGTCCACACCGGTCCCAAAGGCGAGACCTATTGGCTATGCCAATGCTTGTTGAAATAATATCTACGAACTGAAGAAAATTTTGTCGTGTAGTTCCTATATTACCCATACAGGATCTGCGCATTCGGATAACAAACTGTAGGATTGGTGGCAGACTGGCTCTGAGCACCCCCACCGAGAATGTTAGCCTTTCTGTTTTAGCTAGCTCACAGTGCCACTTGAATCTCCTCTTATCGGGGAGAGAATAGTTTCTGGCAACCTCAGAACATGACAACCCTGATCCCCCAGGATCGTGGAAACAATATACTACTTTTCGTTCAGTCACTCGTGCTCACTTATTCGGTCTCAGAGAGTTACACAGAAGAAACAGTCGGGCGTGTTACAATAAGAATTTATTGCACAGTTCTTCTAGTGTAAAATAGATGTGCTGCGACAACAGTTAGACAGTAGCAGATATATATGATTAGCAGTACAGTGAAAATAAAAGGATAGTATAGTTCTACCATCTTGCAATAATCATGAATACATAGATGAATATAAAATGCATGATAAAAGTGCGCGTACTCCTATGATGCCTATCTAGATGTACCTAAGTATACCTAGCATGTGAGTAGGTGTGAAGCCAAGAATCCCTCTAGGATTTAGTCTAACCCCATTACCTGAAGTCAGAGAGTGTGGGACCCCGTCCTGGTCTCGAGTTGGACACCCCGCCAGGGATGTGTTAGACCACTGTCAGCTGGAGCGTCTGCATGCAGGAGCCTCAGCGTCTCTGGTCAGTGTGTCGGCCTGGAAGTCTAGGAATCCTCTCCCAACCCTAGCAAGATGTGCTGTATTTATACAAAAAGTATCTAGGGTTTCTTTGTCCCTTGTTTCTTGTATTGGCCATTGTTGGATTTGCGGATGACGTATGGGATGAACCTTGTACGTAGATATTATGCAGGTGGTGTAGCCTTTGCCTGGTTTCCAAGAACCCTCATGAATATTCATTCATACTGTACGAGTCTATTGATGGAGTTATAGGACGCTATTGTTCAGGGAAAACCCTCCTTCTGTGCCCAGGACTAGAACTAGGTAAAGGTTCAATCCTAAAGGCTTGTTACTGTGTAGTATAAGGGAGATAATGTAGGTGAAGGTGTATGATATTACCCAGGCCTATATTAGGGTTCCTATATGAAACATAACAATTTGAGGAATTAATTTTGAAGTTCAGGGACTTCATACTTTACTGAAAATAAATACAGAGTTACTAGATTTCACACAGAGCAATGCACAAGTAGATGGTTTTCTAGATTCTTTTAAAATAACCATGCAGCCTTGAGGGAGGTTAAGGTATTCAAACTCCAAGTACTCAGGTGCCAGATGGAGCAGTTTGGGGTCTGGGTGTCTGAGTCGACACGTGTTGTGTGAGAAGGTCTGGCCATACTGGGTGCTTCTGGTGAGGGTGACTGAAATCTGTAGAAGCATTGAAAACCATGGTTGCCTTGCCCATGTTGGTGTGACTAGGATTAGGAACATTGAGATGGGCTGCATTTTAATGACTACATATGGTATTGGGAAGAGGTGCAAAAGCGTAAGCAAGCATCCCAGAACCGTTGACCCATAGTGCATTTCCCTTGGATTGAAGGGTGTGGGTACCTGGTGGCAAAGTTTTGCCATTTTGTGCTTTTGGGAGTGGCAAAGGCATCTATTGTTGGAGGTTCCCCAACGTTGGAAGTACCTGTGTAGAACTTGTGGGTGGAGTTCCTGTAGGAAGCTGGCTCTGTTTATACTATACCAAAGTAAGGTATAGTGTGTACAGAGTCCAGTGGAACCCCAAAGGTAGGCAGAGGTAAAAGTAGATATACCTCACTCTCTATTTGTGGTAGTGTGGGCGAGCAGTAAGGCTTTATCAGAGGGTAGTGTTAAGCATTTATTGTACAGACAGGCAAGAAATGATTTCACACATTCAAAGACTGAACTCTGACCAATTTTTTTTGTATAAAAATAATATTTAGTTATATTTTATTTCTAGAACCAAGCCAGTCCTGGTACAGGTAAGTGTAATAGTACTTGAAGCTCCCCTGCCACAGATGGCTCTTCCTGACCTGGGGGAGGTGTGACCCCCTCTGCTCAGGAAAGGCTTTGTTTCAGGGCCCAGGGAGCAAAGGCTCCCACTCCAGGGGTCCAGAAGCATGTCTTGTGGTGGCAGGCTGGTGTGAACCAGTCAGGGAACCCACCAAGGACTGGTCGTTTTTCAGAGGGCTTCTCTAGGAGGCCCCTCTGAGTGCATTGTATAATAAATCCCACACTGGCATCAGTGAGGGTTTATTATGCTGAGATGTTTGCTACCAAACTTCCCAGATTTCAGTAAAGACATTATGGTGCTGTGGAGTTCGTAATTACAACCTCTCAGACCATATACTCTTTATGGCTTTACTGTACTTAAAATGTCTAAGAATGGACATGCAACTGTACCCTCACCAGTGGTATAGTGCATCCAGCTAGAGGGGTGTCTTACCTATACCATAGGCAGTGGGTTGCAGGCATGGCTCACAGGTATGTGTGCCATGTCGACTCTTCACTTTTCTCTGCACCAAAACACCCAGCCTGCAATGGCAGTGTGTGTGAGTTAAGGTACAGGTCCTCTAAGGGTGCAGCCCTTAGAGGCCTTCCCTAGTCACAGTGCCCTTGGTACTCATGGTACCTTTTACAAGGGACTTACATGTGGCCATTGAGGTGCCAATTGGGGGCACAAAGGTACAGTTTTGGGAAATGACACAGGCTCTGGGAACCTGATTGGCAGGGACCCAGGGCACATCAAGTCAGAGTGCATCAGAAATCTGGCAAAAGGTGGGGGGGTTACTGCAACAGAAACCCAGCTTCCTACACAAGCCCCCCCCCCATAGGGTCAGGGGGTCTAACTTGCCATTTGGCATGGCACTAGACCACCATGCCAAGGACAAGGACAGTGCTGCCATGAAGGCTAACACCCAGCAGAGGCCACTGACAGCTGTCAGTGACCAGAAATACACCTTTAGCTCTTCACTGGCAGGTGAAGGGACTAACGCACAAGTTACTAACTAGTGTAACGATATATCTGTAAGAGACAGTAGTTAGTGACAGATTCCTTACCTTAGAATATCCCCAGGCGTCAGGCTGGATCCGGAAAGTTTTTGCGTAGCAGTACCCTTGCGCGTCGGTAGGCGGCGTCGTGCGGCTCCGCGTCCGTCGTCGGCGTCGTGATCGCCGGGATGACGTCGCGGGCAGTACTTAGACGCCGCCCCTGCGCGCTGACGTCAGTTCTGTACACGACTTTCCGCGCCAGGAACGCAGAGCCATGCAAGAAGCCGACATAGGTGTCTGAAAAATACTAGGGCCCTGAAAGGGATGTCCTTAACCCTAGAAATCAGTTCGCAGAACGGGGAGGATGGGTGGGGCGGTAAGGAATCTGTCACTAACTACTGTCTCTTACAGATGGAAAATGCTACTTACCAGTATGCATCTGTTCTTGGCATGTAGAGCTGCAGATCCTCACACTGTGCATTAGATCGCCATCTGGTGTTGGGCTCGGATGCTTGCACTTTGTTGTTGTCTTCGAAGAAGTCTTTGTAGTCATGTGATAGGTGACTCCTCCTTTGGACAATAGTGCGCATGGGCATCGACTCCATCCTCAGATTGTTTTTCGCCATATTGGGGAGTGATGGAGTTAGTAGAAAAGAAAAGAGATGTCCATGTGTGTGTATCTAATTAAGATAGGACTGGAGCACATACAGGTCCCGGGGAGGTGGGTGGGCGTGTGAGGATCTGCAGCTCTACATGCCAAGAACAGATGCATACTGGTAAGTAGCATTTTCCGTTCGAGGCATGTGAGCTGCAGAGCTCACACTGTGCATAGAATGTACAGCAGTATCTCCCCTAGCGGTGGTCACCTGTATGTGTTGCAGTAGTTTGAAAAAGGGTTTTAAGGACAGCTTGGCCCACGGAAGCTTGTTGCTTGGCTTGCACATCAACACAATAGTGTTTAGTGAAGGTGTGTGTTGTAGACCACGTAGCTGCCTTACATATGTCTTCTAGGGGAATGTTCCCTAAGAATGCCATGGAGGCCCCTAGTTTGCGTGTTGAGTGCGCTCTAGGGGGAACTGATAATGTGCGTTTGGCTTTTTGGTAGCAGATTTGGATACATTTAACAATCCACCTTGCAACCCCAGCTTTTGAGATGAGATTACCTTTGTGTGGTGGAGAGAAAGCCACAAACAATTGTTTGGTTTTGCGAAAGGATTTGGTTCTGTCAATGTAATACATAAGGGCTCTTTTGACATTTAGGGTGTGGAGAGCTCTTTCTGCCACGGAATCTGGGTTTTGGAAGAACACAGGTAGTTCTACTGATTGGTTAAGGTGGAAAGGCGAAATGACTTTGGGAAGGAATTTTGGGTTTGTTCTGAGAACTACCTTTTTATGATGCATTTGTAAGAACGGCTCTTGTATAGTTAGAGCTTGTAGCTCACTGACTCTCCTGAGAGAAGTGATTGCAATTAGAAACGCAACTTTCCATGTAAGGAATTGAAGTTCACATTTATGTAAGGGTTCAAAAGGTGGACCCATGAGCCTGGTAAGTACTATATTAAGATTCCACACTGGGGAAGGTGGTAATCTGGGAGGTATGATCCGCTTAAGGCCTTCCATAAAGGCTTTAATGGCAGGAACTTTGAATAGTGATAAGTGTTGTCTGTTTTGTAAGTAAGCAGCAAGGGCTGCGAGGTGCAGACGTATGGATGAGTATGCAAGATTACATCTTTGCAAATGTAGCAAATAGCAAATGATGTTTTGCGTAGAGGCTTGTAATGGTTGGATGTTATTATTAGTGCAGTAAATAGCGAATCTTTTCCATTTAGCTGCATAGCAGGCTCTGGTAGTTGGGCGTCTAGCTTCTTTTATAACGTCCATGCAGTCTGGGGGTAGGTTAAGGTAACCGAATTCTAGGTCTTCAGGAGCCAAATTGCAAGTTTCAGCTGAGATGGATCTGGATGCATTATCTCTCCATGGCTCTGCGTTAGCATTGTTGGGGAGAGGTGTAGTCTTTGGTATGGGACTACTGATAGCTCCAGTAGTGTGGTGAACCACGGTTGGCGTGCCCATGTGGGGGCTACTAGTATCATTTTTAGAGACGGTTGTCGAAGCTTGCGTACTACAAGTGGGATGAGTGGGAGCGGTGGAAAAGCGTACACAAATCTGCCGGACCAGTTCATCCATATTGCATTGCCCTTGGACTGCGGGTGTGGAAACCTGGCGGCGAAGGTTGGGCATTTGGCGTTTTGGTGTGTGGCGAACAGATCTAAGTCTGGCTGGCCCCACATCTGGAAGAAAGGTAGAAGAACTTGTGGATGTAGTTCCCACTCGTGAATCTGTTGTGTCTGTCGACTTAACAGATCTGCAATCTGATTGTGAACCCCTGGTAGGTGTTCTGCTAGAAGGTATATGTTTTGTGGAATGGCCCACCTCCAAATGTCCTGTGCTAGTTGGGACAGTTGTGGAGAGTGTGTCCCCCCTGTTTTTGTATATAGTACATAGCTGTGATGTTGTCTGTTCGGATCAGGACAGCTTTGTTTTGTACGTGGAGTTGAAAGGACTTGAGAGCTAGGAATATAGCTAGTAACTCTAGGTGGTTGATGTGGAGCAGCTTCTGCTGAGTGGTCCACTTGCCTTGTGTTGTATGATGTAACAGGTGTGCTCCCCATCCTGTAAGGGATGCGTCCGTGGTTAGTACTACTTGTGGAACCGGCTCTAGGAACGGCCGCCCCTTGGACAAATTGTTGGTGTTCCACCACTGCAGAGAGCGATGTGTGCGGCTGTCCACCAACACCAGATCTGTAAGATGTCCATGAGCCTGGTTCCATTGGCGCGCTAGGCACTGTTGTAGAGGATGCATTTGAAGTTTTGCATGAGGGACGATAAAAATGCAGGATGCCATCATGCCGATTAGCTGCATAAACACTCTGGCTGGAAGAGAGTGTTGCATTTGAAACCTGGGGACAAGGGTTTGTATACTGGCTATCCTGGCTGGGCTGGGGTAAGCTAGAGCAGTGGAAGTGTTTATTGTAGCTCCCAGATATTGAAGGACATGGGAGGGCTGAAGGTGGGACTTGGTATAGTTTATTGTGAACCCCAAGTTGTGTAATGTTTGTATCGTTTGGTGAGTGTGTTGGACACACTGGTTGAATGATTTGGCTTTGATAAGCCAGTCGTCCAGGTATGGGAAGACATGTATTTGTTGTCTTCGTAGATGCGCTGCTACTACTGCAAGGCATTTGGTAAACACTCTTGGAGCAGTGGTGACTCCGAATGGGAGTACTTTGAACTGGTAGTGCTGCCCATTGAGAACGAACCTTAGATACTTCCTGTGAGCAGGATGTATGGGAATGTGGAAGTAGGCGTCCTTGAGGTCTAATGTGGCAAGGAAGTCTTGTTGTTGTAGTAAGGGAAGCATTTGTTGGAGAGTGATCATGTGAAAATGATCTGAGTGTATGTATTGATTGAGAGGTCTGAGGTCTAAAATAGGCCTGAGAGTGCCGTCCTTTTGGGAATGAGGAAGTACAGGGAGTAAACCCCTGTGCCCTGCTGTAGCAGAGGCACTGGCTCTATGGCATGCTTTTGAAGCAGGGAAAGTACCTCTTGTTGTAAAAGTGTAAGATGGTCTGTGGACATTGGACGCTGCCTGGGTGGTATGGTGGGGGGGTAGCTGTTAGCTCCAGGCAGTAGCCATGTTGGATAATCTGTCTCACCCACCTGTCTGTTGTAATGGAGTTCCAGACAGGCAGGAACTGTGATAGCCTTCCCCGACAGGGGTGTTGTGGTCGGGGGAAGTGGAGGAAAGTCACTGTTTGGGAGTGGTGGAGGTACGGGTGTTGTTATTATTACCTCGACCTCTGCCCTTAGAGTTGTTGCCTCTGTAACCACCCCTAAAGTATCCTCTATTAGGAGAGGTTTGGGTGTTTGTTCGATAGGAAGAGGAACTGTCTGCGGTGGTATTCCTGGAGCCCCCTCTGTAAAAGGAGCGGCGAAAGGAGCCACGTTGTGGCGGGGACTGCAATGCTCCCATTGATTTGGCAGTGTCAGTATCCTTCTTCATCTTTTCTAGTGCTGTGTCGACAGCAGGACCAAATAGTTGGTTTTGGTTAAATAGCTGGTTTAGTATGGTAGTCTGGACTTCTGGCTTAAAACCTGAAATGCGAAGCCAGGCGTGTCGTCTGATAAGCACGCTAGTGTTAACTGACCTAGCGGCGGTGTCGGCTGCGTCTAAGGCGCACTTAATGGAGGCATTTGAAATAAGTTTGCCTTCTTGAATGAGGTCAGTGGCTTGTGTTTTGTATTGATCAGGTAGATGTTGAAGGAGGGTTTCTAGCTGATCGTAGTGTGCCCGGTCGTACCTAGCTAGTAGAGCTTGGGTGTTAGCGATGCGCCAGATGTTGGTGGCTTGCGCAGCTACGCGTTTGCCAGAGGAATCTAACAATTTGGATTCTTTATCAGGGGCCGGAGCATCCCCTGAAGTTTGGGAATTGGCGCGTTTTCTGGCATTAGAAACGACCAGTGAGTCAAGGGGGAGCTGACCTTTGATGTAGGTGGGGTCATCGGGGGCAGGTCTATACTTTTTATCCACTCTAGGATTAAGGATCCTGGCTCTGACTGGGTCGTTAAAAATTTCAGGTGCGTGTTTAATGACGCCCTTGATCATGGGCAGAGTTTGAACAGTTTTTTGAGACCGTTCAAAAGTGTCTAGAAGAAAATCTTCTTCTGGTTGGTCGGTGTGAATATGCACCTCATGAAAAACGGCCGCCCTATGTATGAGTTGCCCAAAACCTATGTGATCATCTGGTGGAGATGGTTTTGTGGGATAAGGTGGAGGGCTGGGGAGGTCTGTAGGGTCTGGGGGGTCATTATAACCCCAGTCATCCTGTGGTGGATTATCTGGATCCAGAAATAAATTATGAGGGTCATCCCCATACCCCATGTTGTCCTCATACTCATGTGGGGGAGAATCCGCAGGTTGAGGAGGTGTGATTGGGATGTGGAGAGGAGGGGTGTTAGAGAGAGGTATAGGGGAAGAAGGAGGCATAGGGGAAGTGGAAGAGTCCTTCTTCTTTGGAGGGACAGGCTTGTGACGTGGCACAGAGGAAATGTGTCCTGTTTTAGGATTAATATAAAGCTTGTGTTGATTAGGATCGATGGGATCCGGTGTAAACAGTTCCTCCCCTTGAATATTAGTTTTCGGCGCCGACTTTTTCGGTTCCGAACGTGGTGATGGCTTCTTTAAATGTTCCTTTGCTTTAGAAGGCGTCGATGCGTCCTTCGGCTTAGCTACAGGCTCGACCGTCTTTAGTTTAGGGGGTGTGTCGAGTAGCTTCGGTTTCGGTGCCGAGGGATCCGCGTGCTTGGAGGCGGATTTGGGGACCGAACTGGATTTCGGCGCCGGGTGGTCTTTGTGTTTCGGCGCCGAAGGTGCCGGTGTAACGGGCACATGTGGTTTGGTCGGTGCCGAGGAACTAGAAGGCTTTGTTTTCTTCTTCGGTGCCAAGCCCGGAGGCGGGGCGTCCGAAGCACGTTTACGGTCTCGACTGGGGCCCGTAGGCGAAGTGCTGACCGGTGCCTTCGATTTTGCAGGGAGGGTTGGGGCAGGGGCAGTAGTACTCACACGCTGCCCTGAAATGATGGAACCGTCGGAGTCCTCTGCCTCGGAGATGATAGCGAGGTCTTCGGAGTCTTCTTCCGGAACATCGGGACCCTCATCGAAGATGTTGACTGGTTCCGGAGCGGACCTGTGCGCCATGATGTGCCTTCGGGCTCGACGATCGCGGATTGTCTTCTTGGAGCGGAAGGAGGCGCAGGCCGGACAAGTGGCCTCGTTATGGTCTGGTGAGAGGCACCGATTACAGACCTGGTGGTGGTCACTGTGAGGAAACTTTGCTCCACATTGGGGGCATTTTCGGAATGGCGTCCTTTCCATGGGCAGTAGGCCTTACGGCGTCGATGGGCCCAACGGCCCGCGTCGACGGCTGGAAAGGAGATCGAGGAAGGGACGTCGAGATGTCGATATCAGGTGTTGAAAAGTGGAAAACGCTGCAAAAAAACAAGTTTCGAACCGGAGTGTCGAAATTGCATCCGAACCCGATGGCGGAAAAAAACAATCTGAGGATGGAGTCGATGCCCATGCGGACTATTGTCCAAAGGAGGAGTCACCTATCACATGACTACAAAGACTTCTTCGAAGACAACAACAAAGTGCAAGCATCCGAGCCCAACACCAGATGGCGATCTAATGCACAGTGTGAGCTCTGCAGCTCACATGCCTCGAACATATCGTTACACAAGTTAGTAACTTGTGCATCTGAAAGAGACACGTTAGTGACAGATTCCTTACCTTAGAATAGATACCCCAGCAATACCAACCCCGGTGGTGGGTCTGCGAACAAAGATCAGACAAGGAAGTCCCGGAGGACAGAACGGCCAAAGAAGCCGTCCCTCCGGACCGGACTGTCAAGGCAGTAATGCTTTGTAAACGTGTGCAGCGAGGCCCACGTAGCTGCCTGACCGATATCCTGCAGCGGAACACCGCGGCCCAAAGCTGTGGTAGCAGCCGTTGCCCTGGTGGAATGGGCACGCAGCCCAACAGGAGGCTCTTTTTTAGCCAAAGAATAGCAGGCTTTGATACACAAGGTTACCCAGCGGGAGATGGTTCTCTTGTGCACCGCCCGACCTTTTTTGGCGCCCACGTAGCCAACAAAGAGCTGGTCATCCACCCGCAAGTGTTGTGTGCGGTTGATATAAAAGGAAAGCGCACGTTTTGGGTCCAGACGGTGGAGCCTCTCTTCCTCTCTGGAAGGATGCGGAGGCGGAAAGAAGGTGGGCAAAGTGATGGTCTGCCCAATGTGGAAGGCAGTAACCACCTTTGGCAAGAAGGACGGACGCGTCCTAAGAACAACCTTGTCTAGATGGACAGACAGAAAGGGAGGTTTGCATGATAGAGCCTGGAGCTCACTCACCCGCCGAGCGGAGGTGATGGCCACCAAAAAGGCTGTCTTCAGAGTCAGAAGACGAAGAGGACAGTTATGTAGAGGCTCAAAGGGAGCGCACATGAGAAAGGTAAGAACCAAGTTCAAGTCCCACTGAGGCATCACAAACGGAACAGGAGGGAAGAGGTGTGTAATGCCTTTAAGGAATCTGTTAACAACAGGAGACTTGAAAAGGGAGGGCTGATCAGGAAGCCTGAGGAAGGCCGAAATGGCACAAAGATAGCCCTTGATGGTACCCAGGGCAGAACCCTGTTGGGCCAGTGAAAGAAGGAACAGAAGAACCTCAGAAAGAGGGGCAGAGAGGGGATTCACAGCCTTTGCTGTGCACCATGCCACAAACTTGTTCCACCTGCAGGCGTATACCACCTTAGTGGAGGGACGCCTGGCTGCCAGAATCACATCACAAACTTCGGGAGGCAAGTCGAAAGGAATCAACTGCCGCCGCTCAATCTCCACGCAAGCAGGTGGAGGCTGGACAGGTTCGGGTGGAGGACCGTCCCCTGCTGCTGCAACAGAAGATCCTCCCGAAGAGGCAGACGGATCGGGGGATCGACGCTCATACTGAGTACCTCGGGATACCAAACTCTTCGAGCCCAGTCCGGAACCACAAGGATGACTTGGGCCCGGTCGCGCCGAATCTTCAACACTCTGGGTAGAAGTGGTATAGGCGGAAAGGCGTACAACAGACCGCAACTCCACTCGCGACGAAAAGCGTCGCCGAGCGAGTGCCGCCTTGGAAATTCCAACGCGCAGAACTGATGACATTGCGCGTTCTCTTCGGTGGCGAATAGATCTAACCAAGGCTCTCCCCACTGCAGAAAGAGACCTTGCGCCACTTCCGAGTGAAGACGCCATTCGTGATCCATCATGCACCTGCGGCTGAGTTCGTCCGCCCTGGCGTTCAGGGAACCTGCCAGGTGTTGAACCATCAGGAACATGCCCGGATGTTCCAGCCATGTCCAGAGGCGCAGAGCCTCCTGACAGAGGGTCCACGACCCCACCCCGCCTTGTTTGTTGCAGTACCACATGGCGGTGGTGTTGTCTGTGAACACCTGCACTACCTTCCCTTTGACAGAGGGAAGGAATGCCTTGAGTGCAAGTCGGATCGCCCGGAGCTCCAGAAGGTTGATATGGAGCCGGGACTCCGCCGGAGACCAGAGGCCTCTGATCTCCGCCTCTCCCATGTGACCGCCCCATCCCAGAAGGGACGCGTCCGTCACAACTGTGTGCTCTGGCTGGGGAAGGGAGAGGGATCTGCCCATGACCCATTGCCGGTTCGAGAGCCACCACTGCAACTGTTTTGCAGTCCCCTCCGAGATCTGGACGTGATCGGACAGGTTGCCCTGGTGCTGCGCCCACTGGAACTTCAGGTCCCACTGCAGAGCCCGCATATGCCATCTGGCATGATTGACCAGCAGAAAGCAGGAGGCCATGAGGCCCAGCAGCCTCAGGGTCATCCGTACCGTAACCCAGGATAAAGGCTGAAAGATCGGAATCATAGCCTGAATATCCCGGACTCGCCGTTCGGGAGGAGAGGCCCGAAACTGCGTCGTGTCCAGAACTGCTCCGATGAAAAGGAGCTGTGGAGAAGGAATCAGATGCGACTTCGGCACATTGATGGAGAACCCCAGCGAGTGCAGGAGTTCGGCCGTAGTCTGGAGGTGGGAGACGACTGCCTGGGACGAGCCCGCCTTCAGCAGCCAGTCGTAGAGGTAGGGGAAGACTGGAACCCCTACCCGGCGCAGATGAGCTGCGACCACCGCCATCACTTTGGTGAACACCCGAGGGGCACTTGTAAGGCCAAGGGGAGCACGGTGAACTGAAAATGCTCGAGGCCTACCGTGAACCGCAGGTAACGCCGGTGGGCCGGCAGGACGAGGATGTGAAAATAAGCGTCCTGCAAGTCCAACGCTACCAACCAGTCTCCAGGGTCGAGGGCAGTCAAGACCTGAGCTAGGGTGAGCATCTTGAACTTCTCCTTCCGGAGGAAGCGATTGACGTTCCGGAGGTCCAAGATAGGACGCATGTCCTCCTTGTCCTTTTGGGCACCAGAAAGTAGTGGGAGTAGCAACCACGTCCTACTTCTGGGGTCGGAACATGCTCGATGGCCCTCTTGGCGAAGAGGGCCGAAACTTCCTTCTGCAGAAGCACCAAGTGATCCCCTGACATGCGGTGGAATTGAGGTGGCATGGCTGGGGGGGTGGTCTCGAAGGGGAGGGAGTAGCCCCTCCGGACAATGTCCAAGACCCACCTGTCCGAGGTGATGGGACGCCAGTGGTGAAGGTGATGGCGGACCCTGCCCCCTACTGGCGTGCTGTGCACCTGAAAGGAAGGACTAGGAGGGCTTGGAGGCCGCGGACGGGTTGGAGGTAGTGGCCTGACCCGCACGCTGGTTGCCCGAACCGCCACGGCGGTATCCACGTCCTCGGCCACGCGAAGACGCTTGCTGCGCGGGCCGGTGGCTGGGCAGCTGACGTGACTGGGCGCCCCTTCCGTGGCCACGAAAGGGCGAAAAGCAGAGGTTAGCGGAGGGCGTACAACAGAAAGGCCCAGGGACTTGGCAGTAGCCCGTGAGTCCTTAAAACGCTCCAGCGCATGGTCTGCCTTTGAACCAAAAAGACCGACTCCATCAAAGGGCATGTCCATGAGTGTATTCTGGACATCACCCGAGAAACCAGTTGTTCTTAGCCAGGCGTGGCGACGTAGCGCCACCGTCGTTGCAAGCGATCTGCCCAGCGAGTCGGCGGTATCAAGGCCACAACGTATGGTGTATTTAGCCGCATCTCGCCCTTCCGCAATGGCGCGGGTAAGCAGTGTCTGGACCTCCTCAGAACACTGCGGCAAAACAACCGCCACCGAATCCCACAGGGAGTGGGTATATCGGCCCAAAAGGCAAGCGGTGTTGACGGACCGCAAGCCAGCACTGGAGGAAGAAAAAGCCTTCTGCCCAAATTGTTCCAGGCGTTTGGATTCCCTATCCGGAGGGGCGGTAGGGAAGGCGGTTTGGGAGGCAGAGGCTTGGACAACCAAGCTCTCGGGGGTGGGATGTTGGGAGAGAAACAAGGGGTCGCCCGGAGCAGGGCGATGGCGTCGGGCCACGTTCCTATCCACAGGAGCCCCTGTGGTGGGCTTGGACCAGGCACCCAAAAGAACGTCAGTGAGTGCATCATTAAACGGCAGCACAGTCTCCGAAGAGGAAGCTGCCGGCTGAAGCACTTCCGTCAGGAGGTTAGTCCTGACAGCCACAGTAGGCAATTAGAGATGTAAGGCTCCAGCTGCTCTACGCAACACTGTTGCAAAATTAGCTCCCTCCTCCATAGCCACGGGAGGAGACAGCATGCCAGTGTCAGGGGAGGTGTCTAGACCACTGGCATCCCCAAGTTCCTCAGCCCAGTCCGGATCATACTCACACTGTTGTGTGAGAGGGTCCTCAGACCCCTCCCAGCTCTCTTGGTCCTCCTCAGGTTCAAAATATGGAGGAGGAGGGACATTTGGGATCCAAGGTCTCATCGGCGCCGGAGCCGGCGTCGAGCGACGTCGGTCCGGCTCCATGTCCGGAGCCGGAGAGAGCCGGGGAACGACGCCGTCCGGAGCCCCGGACGGCGTCAGGAACGGCACCGGGGACATCGGCGTCGGCGGAGGTGTGGTTAGGTCAACCGGCGTCGATGGGGGTTGCGGTACCACCGGAGCTGGGATCGAGGCCGGGGCCGGAGCCGAGGCCGGGATGAAGGCTGGTGGGACAGGCGGCGCCGGGACCGGATTCGACGGCGACGCCGGAGCAACCCCATCAGGGCCCGCGGGGCCCGAAGGCGCACCGGAGGGACCTTGAGGCCCGAAGAGGCGGGCCATGGCCGACAGGAATTCCTGTATTTCGGCCGGAGTCGCCCCTGAACCCGGAAAGGACGGGTAATGCGGGGGCGGCTCTATAGGCATGTCCGGGGCCGCGGGGACGGTGCCGACTGGGGCCGCAGCCGAGTCGCGAGACCGGCGAGGCGAAGTCTTAGAGCGATGACGCTTCTTAGACTTTTTGTGCTTCGACTTACCCGAGGAGCGCGAAGACTTGGACTCAGACGACCGGCGGGGACTCCGCGACCGGCCCCTCGACCTCTCCCGGGGCTTGGTGCGGCGCGGAGCCGACTGCCGGACCTCGAGTAGCTTTCGAGACCGCTCTCGCAAAGCCTTCGGGTGAAGTTTCCGGCAGTCAGGGCACGACTTCGTGTCGTGGTCTCGGCCGAGACAGAAGAGACACTCTAGATGCGGGTATGTGATCGACATCATTCGACCACAGGCGTCGCATGGCTTGAAGCCGGGCATCCCTACGACACCTAGGAGTCGATAAAGACTCGAAAAGAAACAGTGAAAAAATTCACAAAAAATTTAGTCAAAAATTGACTAGGGCACTGCTCTTCCCGGATCTGCGCTTACTGGCGCGGAAAAAGAAGAACTGACGTCAGCGCACAGGGGCGGCGTCTAAGTACTGCCCGCGACGTCATCCCGGCGATCACGACGACGACGACGGACGCGGAGCTGCACGACGCCGCCTACCGACGCGCAAGGGTACTGCTACGCGAAAACTTTCCGGATCCAGCCTGACGCCTGGGGATATTCTAAGGTAAGGAATCTGTCACTAACGTGTCTCTTTCAGATATACAGGTTTCTTTGGGTTCTGGTGTCCTGTCTGCTCTTTAGGGTAGGGGGCCACTATACTTTGCAGTGAGCACCCTTCTTCCACCCTCTTTTCTGTTAGCCGAGGAGCCACCAACTCAGGCTGGACAGTTGCCTGACTAGTCAAGTGTTTTTGTGGGCTAGGGAGTACTTCACCAGTGCCAATTGTGGAGTTCTCCATTATTGGGAGAGCCACATTTCCAGTGGGCCAGGGAGATTCTAACAGTTGTCCACCTTCCCTACATTGTCTCCTTTTCTTTGGGGGCTTTTTATTTATTTTTTTTAATTCTAAAAGGACTTAACCAAGGCTGTATCAAGACTTAGGAATTTGAAAAAAAAGATTACAATTAAAAAAATTCTGAATTCTAAAAGACAATTTAGGAGTTCTGTCGTGTGATCAGGTGTTGACCAAGTCAGTCCAACAAATGCAAAGTTGTAGACCCACCGCTGATCCACCAATGTAGGAACCTGTCTCTGTATATACTATACCAGAATGAGGTATAGTGTGTAGAGTCCAGTGGCCTCTAAGGGTGGCACAATAAGTGCTGCAGCCCTTAGAGGCCTTCCCTGGTCACAGTGTCCTTGGTACCTAGGGTACCTTTTACAAGGGACTTACATGTGGCCGGAGAGGTCCCAATTGAGTCTTGCAACAGTACAGTTTTGGGAAAGAACATAGGTCCTGGGTACCTGGTTGGCAGGAACTCAGGGCACAGTCAAAGTACATCAACATTAGGCAAAAAGTGGGGGGCAACAATGCAAAAAGGGGCACTTTCCTACAGTTATTTTCAATTGAATGAGGCGGAACCCCGTCTTAATCGCCACCTCCCTATGGCCTATGAGCACCTCTGTCCATTCCTCATCTGTGAGCTCACTCAGGTCCTGGTCCCATATCCCCCTCAATGCCTCCATGACGATCTGCAGGTTATTTATAATCTTTTTATAGATGAGAGAGATTGCCTTACTTTTAAGTGGTCCGTCTGTCCACACCAAAAGATCATTAAATAGTTTATGAAGGGCATTTTCAGAGCATTTACTTCTGTGTGGTGCCCTGTGAATTCAGCATAGTCTTGAGCCACCTTCTGCTGCCTCCTTTCTAACCAATCCACAAAGTTCACGTAAAGTTTATCTCATCTAAGGCAATCCTTCTGGTGTTTACATCAGCAAGGAGAGCACGGGTTAGCACATTGGTTTTCAGCCTGCATCACAACAAAGTGAATTGTCCACTCCAGGGTACAGTTAGGGTACATTTCACTAGGAGCATGGTGATGACACACTGTACACTGCTGTACCTTTACAAGATATCTGCAGTGCAGTTACCTGGAATAGTAGGCACACATTCATGAAGCACTACTACCTGAATGTGACCTCAGTTGTTGACTTCACAGTGGGGCAGGCAGTGCTCCGCAGCCTGTTTCAGTAAAGGTGGTGTAGGAAGCTGGCTCTTGATTTGATGTATCAAAATGGGATATATTGTGCGAAGAGTACAGGGGTTCCCTTTTTAGCGGACAGGGGCTTGCTCTTGCAGTCCCATGGTGCTCTCTAGTTGTTAGTGTTGTCGAGCAGCCATAGACTAATCAGAGAGGAGTGTTAGACATCTGCAAATGCACACAATAGTCAATAAATGATGCGCACTTCTTAATAAGGAGATCCACGCCAATTTATAAAAATAACATCTTTATACATAGAGCACACACACACACACACACACACACACTTGTGGTGCAGAACAAAGTGAAGAGTCGACATGGCACACATACCTGTGTGCCATGCTTACAACCCACTGCCCTGGCACAGATCAGTCACCCCTCTAGCTGGGTGCACTATACCAGTGGTGAGGGTACAGGTGCACGAGCCCTGTACCCCTACAGTGTCTAAGTCCATTCTTAGACATTGAAAATGCAGTGCTGCCATTAAGAGTAAATGGTGCTGGGAGTTTGCCATTACGAACTCCCCAGCACCATAATGGCTACACTGAAAACTGAGAAGTTTGGTATGAAACTTCTCAGCACATTAAACCCACACTGATGCCAGTGTGGGATTTAATGAAAAATGCACACAGAGGGCATCTTCGAGATGCCCCCTGAAAACTAACCCATCTCTAGTGTCCTGGCTGAGTGGTTGCTTTCAGCTGCCACCACCAGACATGTTTCTGGACCCCTGTGTCGAGAGCCTGCTGCTCTCGGGGGCCTGAAACAATGCCCATCGTGGGACGAGGTGCCAAGCCTCCTCCACCAGGATGGGCAGGGTCCACGAAGGGGAAGCTTCAAAGGCTTGCCGCCTTTGTGAGCTTCCCCAGGCCACTTGCTGCTTTCAGCAACTGGTCCCCACTGGTTCTGACCCCCACTTTGGGCGGGAGAACCGGTGGGAAAATCAAGTGAGTTAGAGAGGTGTGCCCACCTCTGCCAACTCCACCCCTCAGGTGGGGGAGGAGAGGTGAAGCACAACTCTCAGTCCCCGCCATCTTGCAAATGGGGGGACCCAGCCAACCAGGGAAAGGCTTATGCCCCCCTCCCAGTGGAGGGTGGCATAATAGGGGGTGTACCCACCGCAGGGAAGGGACCCATTGGTCCCAACCATTTTACCTACCTGTAATGCCCCCAAATATAGTATTTAGGGGCACCCCTGAACCTTGTTTCCGCAGACAAGAAACCAGAAGAAGAAAAGAAGAAGAAGGACCGAACAGCCGTGCCGAAGCTAACAAGAGGAGGACGTCTACTGACTTGGCCCCAGCCCTACCGGCCTGTCCCCACCTCGAACCTGCTCCAGCGAAATACCGGTGTGTCCTGCAGCCAGTAACCTCGAGAATCCCAGAGGACCTGCCTGCCTTCCATCCCAAAGACTGTCTCCCGTGAACACCGGATTTGCTCATCAACAGACTCCAGCTCCGCAAGGATCCGCAAGTCTGCACCACTCTGCACTCGACGCCCACGGCCCGAGGTAGAGTGGCCCAACACCAAGAGGAGGGATCCCCGGCAATCCTGACCCGAGATCCGGTGATCCCTGACCTGCCTCAAGCCTCCGGCCGACGCCTGCAGCCTCAAACCGGAAGGTCCCCCCAAACACGACCAGGAGCTGGTAAGAAGATCTGACCCTAAAAGGCACCCCTGCACCTGACGCCCCACAGACTTGGGTGGCCCAACCGACGGTTCCTAACCAACCCCCAGCATCCCAAATTACCTCTCCAAGTGGTGATCGCACCCAGAAGACCTTCGTCCCAGAGCCTGCACTCTGTTTGCAAACCGGAGACTCCCCATTGAAAGCTACAGGGCACTCGACGCCAAAACAGCACTCTGCACCCGGCCGCCCCAGTGCCGCTGAGGGTGCACCTTTTGTGCTGGCTTGAACCCCCATTTGCCCTGAGCTTAAGTCCAGGAGCTTAGGGGCATATGTATCAACAATTCATTTTGCGAATCCTTAATAGCGAATTTTTGCGAATCGCTATTAAGGACTCGCAAAATTAAATGTATGTAGGTTTCGCAATATTAATTGCGATTCCTACGTATTCCTTAATTGCGAATCGCAAATTGCGATTCGCAATTAAGGAATACCTCCCCATTCATCCCTATGGGACTAGAGGACCATAGGAATGAATGGGAGGACATTCGCAATTTGCGAGTACCCATTAGGTACTCGCAAATTGCGAATGCAATTTCAAGGGTGCAATGGTGTCAAAAGGACACCCTTTTGCACCCCTGAAATGAACATGTGTGCACATGTGGCGCACATACATGCCCGAAGGGCATGTATGTGCGCCACATGGCACTTTGGAAAATGCCAAAAAGTGCATTTTTCAATGAAATCGCAAATTACCACCAACTTGAAGTTGGTGGTAATTTGCGATTTCCTATGGCAAATTCGCATAACTTGGGTGCTTCAAGAATTGCATTTAAGGAATCGCAATTTGCGATTCCTTAAATGCATTCGCAGAATAGGGAATCGCAAATTTTGCGATTCCCTATTGGGCGAGGGCCTTTTGGGATGATACATCTAAGAATCGGCGCGTTTGCGAACGGGAAAACGCATGATACATTTGCCCCTTAGCTCCCACAACCCAGTGGCCTGCTCGTCAGCAGCCACCAACCGGAGGCCCACTATACCCCATTGGATAACATTGGGCCTCAGCACTCTGCTCTCGGCCGCCCTAGTGCCGCTGAGGGTGTAACAAGAGTGCATCCTTGACCCTGGGGGACCCCTGAGTATAACCCCAGAATACCAACTCCCACAACAAATTACTTACCTGTTAACCAATAACACTATTTCCCTCTATAGGATAACATTGACTGTTTTTCTATGAAAAGTTTCTAAGTCTGGAGTTGGAAAACCTAAGCAATCCTTTTAAAATTGTACTAAATAACAAAAACGCTTTTACTCACCTTTTTACAGTAAATGTCCCAGTGCAGTATCCAGGTATACTGTACTGTGGAAGAAAAGTAATCTGCAAAGTAATCTACTGTCATTTTACTAAAAAGCCTATACAAATTATATGTACTGTATTTCCAAAGCAATGCATTTTCAGTAACAATACTGTAATCAAAACAAAGTGCATATACAATTGCAATCCAAACTGTTACAACTGCATTGCTACTGTAAAGTATTTATTGTTTACCTGTGCCAGGCTTGCTTCTAGAAAAATAAAATAACTAAAAGAATATTTTTATACAAAAACAATTGGTCTGAAGTTCAGTCTTTGAGTGTGTGAATTCATTTGCTGACCGAGTGTGTACAACAAATGCTTAACACTGTCCTCTGATAAAGCCTTACTGCTCAACCACACTACCACAAATAGAGAGTGAGGTGCTATCTACCTTACCTCTGCCTACCTTTTGGGTTCCACTGGACTCTGTGCACACTATACCTCACTTTGGTATAGTATATACAGAGCCAGCTTCCTACACCACCCATGTAGCTGGGTGCACTATACCAGAGGTGAGGGTACAGGTGCATGAGTCCTGTACCCCTACAGTGTCTAAGTCAAATCTTAGACATTGTAAGTGCAGTAATGCCATAAAGAGTATATGGTATGGGAGTTTGTCATTACAAACTCCACAGCACCATAACGGCTTTACTGAAAACTGGGAAGTTTGGTATCAAACTTCTCAGCACATTAAACCCACACTGATGCCAGTGTGGGATTTAATGAATCCACAAATGCAACCACTTTAAACTCAGCCTTACCTCTCAAAAATGGCTACCCATCCAAGCCAAGTTCTCCTACAAAATAGCATGTCTAATATATAAGGGGTTTCAATTCCTATGTTGCAACCTCACCACAGCCAGGGGCTCCCTCCTCATCAGAAATCAAGGAAAAACGGTAAATTAACTGACTTTTGTTTCAAGAAGAAAAGAAAAACTAAGACGGCCCCTGCATTTCCTCAGGATATATCCCAAATCCGCGGAAGGATTTACCACAGCCATTAGACCAGCTATGTCTACTCTCTTTAGGGGCTCAATGAAGAGCCGTCCATTATGTAGACATCTGGGAAGTCCTCCTCGAGGAGTGGCATCCAATCAGTGTCATCTACCTATGCTCTTTTCCATATTAAAGGTGGAACTCCTCACCCAGGACCATTCAATTGTCTGGTCTCGAATTACTCACGCTTGGTTTACCCTCCAAGATGGAGCATATATGCCACACTTTCGCCGATTTTACATCTATTCGCATTACCCACTCTCCATTCAAAATACAAAAAAACACTGCCTATTGCAAACAAGCACAACATTATTCCTTATTGTCTTGCATCCTTTCCACACTGCTTCTCAACTCTGTTACAGCCCCATGTGTGTGCTCACCTTTTTACTTAACCTATACTCCTTCCACAGGGTATACACAGAATTAGGCAACATTCAAATGATACTTCCTATTATTTTCAAGCGTATCCCATCACGTTATATTAACAGGGCCCTGAACTAATGCTGTGTTTGTGGTCACCTATATTTGCCAACAAGACACTCTACAGCTCTCCGAAGTCCTACGGGTGTATTCCACACTCATATTTAACTGCTGATAAATGATCGCTATGATTGCTGTTCTGTTCAATCTTTCCCCTCACTATTTGGGTCAATTTTGGACCTTTTTTGTTTTTGTTTTCTTGCTTTTAAAATATTCTCTTCTCGTCTGGTTTCATGTTTATATTGCCATCACCATTATTCTCTGCGCTACTTGAAATATTTTGTCTTCTTAACTTGCACTGTGACCATTAAAAGCAGAGAAATAAAATGGTTTGAGCTGGAAAACTCCTAACAAATATTTTCTGTAGCCGTCGACTTACAAGGTAGATAACTCTTGAACAGCACTTTGTTAAGCACCAAAATACAAGATGTGCAGACCATGGCGGGAATCAACCATTACAACACAGGCATTACAACATAATGCCTTTAAAACGCAGTCAATACAACACAGGATCCAATACAATGCATGCCATAACAATGCATGCCATTACAACTCATATCCCTCACTGACCAGCAGCTTCCTTGAGGGAAGCACCCGACGGTGAATAGTCATTTTCGCTGTAATGGAATATGCGTTGTTATGGCTTGCATTGTAATGACATGCGTTGTAATGGAAGCTACTTGTATTGACCGCGTTGTAAAGGTATGCTTTGTAAAAGTTTTCGTTGTCATGTCATACATTCGCCCATGGCATTAGGCCTCTCAAAGGTGGAGCACAGAGTACACATTGTGAACAGGAGAGTTCAAGCTTGTAGACCCCCAAGCAGAGTCACTCAAAAAAAAAAAAAACAACACTAAAAAAACCAAACATGGAATCAGCGAAAGGGTCAACCAGCTGACCATGCTGACCCCAACGAGTTCCTTACCAGCAGTCAAGGAACCTCCAACTAACCTAGCACTCTAGTAACATGTCACAGTGCATCAGCAGAAGCTACGAAGGATTTTCATAAGCAACCAACTTAATGTCAAGGGACAATGAACAGTGGAGTCTTCCAGCGTTCCTCCTTACTCACCTTATTGAATGGGATCCCATATTTCTTCAGAATGAAGGGAGAGATGAGGGTCATTTTGTGGCGGAGGAAAGCCTCACAGTTTTGAGCGCTTCCAGGAAAAAAACCTGCAATGCAAGAAAGAGGATGGACTGAAAAGGTGAACACTTTACCTTTACTGGCAAAGAGACAAAGCCTGTGCCCTCCTGTAGGCAAGTAACAAGAAGTACAGAGGGCAGAAATGCTCCAGAGAAGCTCTAATTACGAGCACCAATCATATCAGCAATTATGCAATGATATTGTTTCACTGTCTAGAGATAACCAGAATGGCTGTACAGAACTCTGGCAGAAACAGTCTTCTTTGCAAGAAATGTCAGGGAGTGCATGCCCATCAACAAGCCATTTAAAATTAAGCAGTAAACAAACTATGTGTTCTACCAGGGTGGCATGTGAATCCACTGGCTTGTGTAGCAAAGCTCTTATCAGAAACAGGCACAAGATAGACAGATCAGACCAAAAACAGTTTACCTTTGGCAAGTCGCTCCAATCTCTTTCCATGCTCGGGGGGGACGCAGTACCTGCAATAAACACACAGTCAGCTTAAGTCATCAATCCCAGCAGGTTGCAGAAAGCAGTACTGGGATACCCAAGAAAACAAAGGTAAACAGAAATGGAGGTTTAAACAATATTGATGTCTCTGAGCTCTGTCTTTGAATTCACAGACATTATGTAATCTACACACATGGCTACGATCTTGGAAAAAACATCAATCCTTTAATTAATCCTTACAGAAAACATACTGATCTAGAGGAAGCAGTTTCCGTTTTTTATTTGATATAAATAACAATTAAAATGCTTTTATACACTGAAAAGCTCAAAGGCTGCAAAAATCCAATTTTAAATCACAAAAAAAAAAATAATAATCATGCAGACTGTGAGCCAATAGGTGTCCGTTTCATTGAGAGAGTTTTCAAAATGTCCATTTTTAGCTCCCAAGGTGCTCCACTGTCCCAGGGTAGTGTCAGTGAGGACAGTTCCGTATGATGATGGGCATGAAGTAAGGTCCCACATTACTGTACTGATTTCTGCGCTTCTAATTTGAAGGTTAGACATGTTTATGGATTCTTCGAAAATTAACCAAAATGTTAAACAGAGACCACAAGTAAGTAACCTTCCTTTCTATCATGGGATTCTCGTCAATATTCATAAACATTTGGATACCAAGCTTATCGAATAGCCAACCATAAACACAGAGAAAAAATGGCAAGTGACAAATCTGTTAAGCAAAAAACAAAACTCTGCAGAGGCGTCAGACATACTCGGCTGTCAAGGTCATTGCTGGACAAAGGATCTACTTAATAATACCAGGCAAAGATGTAAAGAACGCGCCCCACTGCAAATCTCCCTGAAGAGCAAGTTTACATATAATTGGCTTATAAGCGTTTCATGGACAAGCTGAAATGCAGGAGACTATTCATGGTGCTATCAATTGCTCTGGAGAAGCCAAACCATTATGGATTTTTGCTGCAATAAAAACACAAGGACTCAAATTACGTGCAGCGAAGCTAGCGTTCCACTGGGGCTGGAGAGGGAATTCTGGAGGCAGTAAAACAGGGTAGGTTGGGAGAAAATCAGAAGTGTCTCTGCAAAGTTCTTAATGAAACATTAACATCATGAAATACTAAACAGAATAAAGTATGTGTAAAGCTTGGATCTCAGTTGCCACCCTAACAAGAGAATGCTCTTCCTGGAGAAAGTTTGAAAAGAGAACTTGTACAAAACAAAGGTTTAACAGGCAAAATTTAGAACAAGCATTTGCAATGCAATAGGTCTCGCATTTGCGAGAGAGTTAAATAAAAGGCATTGTCATTTACAATGCCAAAACCTCAAACTCTTGTAAATGCGAGACCTTTTCAAAGAAGCGGCTGCCATTGTCCCGGCTGCTCGGAAAGTGAAAGCGCGCATGGCGCGCTGAATGTTGCAGGAAAGCATGTCTTGCCTGCAGTAGGAGAAACTCATTCAAGAAAATGGTGCTTACAGACTAAAAAAAGACGTACCGTGTAACAACCGAAGTAAAAGTGCCAGTCCTCATGGGAGGATACAAATAAAGACAAGGCGGTACAAAGGAGGGACTAGCAAGCCTATTAAGGAATCAGAAGCCAGCATTTACGAAGGACAATGACACAAGCCAATGACAAATATGGGGGGGGGGGGAGTGGGCGGGGCTTCTATTACATACTCCAATACAGCATGCTGCAGAGCAGCCAAATGCGCTGCCCAGGCTGGACCTAAAAAGGAGGTATGAGAACAATGATCATTAGTGGCATTGTCTTCCCAAGGGACCCGATGTAAAATTTCTTCATTTAATGGCATTTGAGCCTGTTGTACGGTTCCTACTATTCCAATAAGGCTGTGCGTTTGGGCAACATAAACATCAAAACTATGATGGACTGAGTCCGCGCATTCAATCAGGATATGTTGACCTAAGTCCTGGCTAGCTCACACTGCTCCATCTGGACCTCTAACCTGACAAGGTACCGGATGGTATATCCAACCTCAGAACAAGACAACCCTGACTCTCCAAGAAAATCATGGAAACAAAGACACAAGAAATACTCTAATTGGTATTTCAAACATTTTTTGAAGCAACTGGATTCTTGTGTGAAATATGTGCGCTGCAATGATTAACAGAATGGAGCAAAACAATGTCACCAGCGTTACAAGAATTGTGAAAAGAAAGAATTGTTCAACCATTGAGCAATTACGTTGATTATATGTAGGCTTTCCTGTTTTCAGTTTCTATCTTTGGTAAATTCTGGTGCAGTTTTTTCAATACCTTAGAAAAACAGTGATTATCAGTGGTTACACATTTTCGCAACATTAAAAACAACAGAAACAGTGTTTTTCCGGTGTTAAGGAATTTTAATTTAATTTTAATTATTGCTTGCTTTCTGCACTGATAGTGCATGTGTTTAGATAGCGTGTGCACAGGGTATATGAGGTCCAAATACATTTTTACTGTGCCAGAATGGACTACAAAGTCAATAGCATTATTCATTAACTCTGAAGATTGTAAAGATGCTTTCAGCATACCATCTAGCAAGTGACAAGGATCTCTTAACAGGGAAGCACTTCAGCTCAGGTATCGATTTTGACAGATCATACAACTTTTTCACATAGGTAGCTGAATTACTGCAAATACAAACAATATCACTCCAATCTTTATTGAACTTGGTAGGAACTTTTTTCAGCACCATTCAAAGTGACACTGCGTTCCAGGTTTACCAAACGTCTGGTGTCATGTTTTCACCACTATCTCAGATGCTTGGTGACAACATTCTTTTCACATATACCTGTCACTACATCTTGCTTTGAATGTTTAAAGCTTGGGGTGTTTGGCAATTCACTTACAATCAATACTGACTCACTAGGAAAGGGGGCTGATGTATCAAAGGATTTCACCCATTCTCTGTCTGTAGGTAAATGTGATGGTACATTAGGAAAGATTCTTATGAAACCAGCCATTTTACCTATCAGTGAAATCAAATGTAGCCAAAATATCAAATATGATTTTGATATTTCCCGATTCTCTACAGTTTATAAAATAACAAAACAAGACCTAAAATATGCTTCTCAACACTGCATCTTTAGACCAAAGACCACAAAACTGAAAAAAGCAGAAAGAAGAAGCGACAATGTTTTACTGACATCCCTAAACAACAAAACTCAAGCAGAATAATGTTAGCCCAGTCTTTCTTGATGCTACCTTGTATAACAAAGTTACATTGTATTGGCCCCTTCAGGAAGAAATAAAAATGTCTTTGACTCATCTTTTCCTTTCTTTGAATGGCACTTAGTTTGTGGTACAAAAGTGTTTTTTCAGTGTTTATATGTTTACACCGGTGATGGCTATTTTCCTTTCGGTGGGGTTTTATCAGTTATTATAGGTTTAAACCTAAAACCAGATAGCCTAATTATATGAATACATATAATTGCATTCCTACCTAGTGCTTCCTATCCCAGTAAGTGTAGGGTGTGAGAGTCTGCCAGAATACCTTAGAGTGGTCTAACTCCCGATTTACTAGCGGGCATGTCACCTGGAAGCCAGCCTTGGTGTGGAACAAGCCACCACCCTTCTCAGATGGCAACAGGATTATGCTGGGCTAGAGTTACGGCATGAGGTGACCTCGACAATCCCATCGAAATGCTCCTCTCCCTAAACAAGGGCTTTTATAATAAACTTGACCCATTCTTTCTATGCCAGAGTTCTGATCCAGTTTCATTGTTGATTCTACCCACCCAGGATTGTCGCCGGACAAAAAACAGTCAGTCAAATAACTTTATTCGATTCATTCGAATCATAAAAGTTTGGCATACATACATAAAATAATTAAGTATTCATAAGAAAACTTATGCAAAGATTAGACACAGAAAACGTATAAAGACTCAAGGTTTAAAATTTTAAGAAAATGTACACTTTGCCTAACTTAAAAGAGCATATCCTCCTCCATGGCTCTTGCTCCCCCTGCACAAGTTCTATATTAATAAAATTAATACATCCTATCATTTTCCAACACATCAATACAAGATAAATAAAACTGTAAAATCGCTTAAAACTTAATCTCCTTTTACAATTCATAGCGTTTCCTAATTGATAAAGCAGTTCTAATCAAGTTAAGCACAGCGATACAAATAGCAGCAGTAGATAATGATCGTAAATAATTAAAACCCTCCTGATAAGAACAGGGACGGATTTCGCTCAAAACGGGCTTGATAAAACGTGCCCTTGGATCTTTATAAAGTGTGCAAAACAACATAAAGTACATAGTACTTTGTTGGGCTAAATTATTACAAGGACAGGGAGTCAGTCTCTCACACCAACTTGCCTGTTTGGGAAAAGCCACAAAAAAGTGCAGCGTGCAGAGACGAAGTCTAGTCATGAGGAAACGCGATTGTACATGCGTAGTAAAAGACAAGTAAAATTGCTGATGGTTTAGGCACCCATCTACACAATTTCGTATTCCACGATCCCGGTTAGACGTACTTAATTCAGCATAATATGCATTTTTTATTATCAATTTCATGTTATATTGAATGCAATCTGGATTATCATAATAGTGCCCTAAACCAATTTTGTTAAAATCATCTTTAACGTAACAAAGCCAGGGGATAGCCAGAGCCTTTTCAAGGTTCATACAGTCTCCAAGGATACTCCTTGAGAATAATAGGTCCTCTGAGGTCCAGACTTTTCCCCAGAGAATCAGTGGGGCAATATTTATTCTATCTTCTACAAAATCCAGCCCCACTTCCGAGTGACAAAAATGTGTAGGAGAACTAATAAGAATCATCAACAATCTTTTAAAAAATTTATTTTCCAAAATTTGTATCTGGGTACTTTTATGATGTCCCCATACTCCTGCCCCGTAGGTAGCTACTGACAGGCATTTTGATTTGTATAGGGTTATCATTTCCGCTACCGGCTTATGTCCCAGCTTGCAAGCAAAGCGGAACAGCCACTCTACTATTCTGCTAGTGTGTTGGACCCTGGCCACAATCAGATGGTCCCAATTCCATTTGTTATTAAAAACATTCCCTAAGTAAAATTGGGCACCTTATCAATGATCTTTTCCTTCACAACAAATTTCCTTGTTTTGGTTTGGTTAGGACCACATACCATAATAAAAGATTTACTGAAATTTACTTTTAGGTCCAATGCCATCATAAAGTCAGTAAAAGCACTCAAGGCTTTTTGGAGGCTATTGGCCGTTAAAGCCATCAAAACCGTGTCATCAGCATATGACAACAAGGGAACCGGTTTGCCTCCTATGCTTGGAAAATCTAGTTGCTGCTCTAACAGAAACGACTCCAAACCATTTGTATATAAAAGGAATAAAAAGGGGCCAGGATACAACCCTGGCGAACCCCCTCTGTAGAGACAATGGGCCTAGTCTTCTCTCCCCCAGGACCATAGCGGATGGCAACAGTAGTAGACGCATGCAATCTGCGCAACAATGTAATAAGAGCTTCCTCAAAGCCCATTTTTTCCATCAGTGTCCACAGCTTCCCCCGATTTACTGCATCAAAAGCACTGGATAAGTCCATGAAGGCCAGGTGGATTGACCCCCTCCTGGCCTTCATGTACTTACCCATAATCAGGGATAAGTTGAGGCACTGTTCATTTGTTCCCATACCCCTCCTGAAGCCATATTGTGTATTAGATATAAGTACAGAGGCATTAGCCCATGACTCCAGCCGTACAAGAATTACCCTCCCCAGTACTTTGCATGTAGCGTCAATTAAAGAAATAGGCCTGTAGCATACAGGGGCATTCCGGTTACCTTTTTTATAGATCGGTACCACTACTGCCTCTTTCCATGATGGAGGAATACAACCCACTATTACTGCTTTGAAGACGTTAACCATCAACGGTGCCCATAATTGAGGATTGCTCTTAAACAAGTCCAAGGGCACCCCATCAGGACCTGGTGCTTTCGAGGAGATACTCTTTGCTAAAGCATCCTCAACCTCACATACAGTCAGGGAAGAGCTAAGTTGGTATGCAGTTTGTAAATTATTTACTATTTCATCTCTTTGCTCTTGTGGTGAGACGCCATTTGGGTTGAATATGTTTGAGAAATGATATTCCCAGACTTCCCCCGGTATTGTCGAATCCATACTCCTTGCATCATTCGAAAAAAGGGGGCGATTTAGGACTTCCCAAAAACTCTTGGATGTCAAGTTTTTGGCAACATCTTTACAAATTGTTCGAAGTCCTGCATGACCACATCTGGAGGAGAATCATGGGATAAGCATGTCATAATTTGGCTTAATTAGCTTCGACAATATTCTCCTCAAACTGTGAGGATTTATTTTACTCCATTTTAATCTCACACCCTGATTGTGATTATACTTAAGTGGGCAGTCGTCACCCTTACCCACCTGTGCCGTTACATACAAGGAAACAGTAAGGGGGTTGTGGTCGCTAACAGAGTTTGGTTCAACCGCAAAACTATCTACAAGGCAGGCAAATGTTCTAGATATTAACATAAAATCCATTGTGCTGGCCCTGCCTCCACCCAGATAAGTTGGATACTGTAGGAGTGGAGTACTAACCAAAGTGTTAACCAAACATAGATCATTTACAACAATGATGGTATTTAGTGCTTCACCCTGCGGAGTATGTTTAAAATGTGACAAAGGTTGGTTCTCAGTGTCTAGAACCCCACATACTTCGTACAAACTATGCCGGCATAAGGTACAATTAAAATCACCCACCCAAATTATACACAAAGGATAACATTTCCCGCAACCTTGTCAATTTCCTCTTTAAGGGTATTAATGACCCCACAGTTATATTGATGAAAAATGTTTTAATACCAGTGGATCAATAATATTGTAACATCAATCAAGTTAGAGATCAGAATGAGCTGATACCAGGGGGAATCAATTATGTTCTCTATCTTTATCGACCCATATTTAACAGAAATCAATGTCACCAATCCTCCCTTTGCCCTTCCTGCAGGCGATGGTGTTGCCTGGACATTAAATGAACAATATCCATCCATATCAATATCATCCCTACTCCAGGTTTCCTGGGCACAAATAATGTCAAATGTCTTGACATATTGTAACCAGAACTCGTCCGATAATTTTGGGCAGATGCCCGCGATGTTCCAGCCAGCCTTGGTGTGGAACAAGCCACCGCCCTTCTCAGATGGCAACGGGATTATGCTGGGCTAGAGTTCCGGCATGAGGTGACCTCGACAATCCCATCGAAATGCTCCTCTCCCTAAACAAGGGCTTTTATAATAAACTTGACCCATTCTTTCTATGCCAGAGTTCTGATCCAGTTTCATTGTTGATTCTACCCACCCAGGATTGTCGCCGGACAAACAACAGTTGAACTTAGTCCTTGTAAATAACAGAATTACCAAGGCCTGATAATGTGACTACAAAGAAGTGAAAATGTTAGCAAACCATTTTCTGAGAACAATATCCCACACAGGCACGCAGGAAAATGTGTGTTAAAAGACATTATTTAAAAAGATGTCAACTTTAAACGTGAACATGTAAAATGGAGGCGATTGTGCCTGGGGCCTATTTAACTTCACTACAAGCCTTGCACATGTTTAAATTTATGTCACTTTGAGCTTCAATTGTCCATACAGGCGATGTACAGAAGCCAGGCGGAGAAGTTCAGCCAAAGATTTTCATTACCCCTCTGAGATATAACAGAAATTGAAAAACCTCAGATACTGCAAAACAACTATACATGCAAACGAAAATAAAAAAGTTCAGACAGCACACTGAGCAACATCAGTTGTTGGCAGCTGTTTGACACTATGATGCAGAATGCCACCTAAATTGGGTGAGGGGTCCGTAGCTTTTTAATAGAAGGTCCTTAAATTAGGTAGAAACCTTGACAAGTTATTAACAGAGCACAAAAACAAACTAAAAGTAAAACAATATATATTTTAGGCCTCAGTACTGTTACTTTCAGTTGGCATATTGGGAGGCGATACTCTGCGCCTGCTTTTCTCCCACTCCCCACAGGTTACAGTACATTGAACGCTGACCATCATCCTGAAACTGTAGAGGTTGCTTCCAAGAAAACTTTGATGAGCCCCTTGTCAAGGTACAGATACACAAACATGTTGTGAATTCTTGGAGCAATCATCGCTGCCGTGTCCTAGGAGAATGTTTTTGGGTCGGTCTATTAAACAATTTGCAGATTTTTTTAAAAAAATGGGGAGCACACGGAGTCTCCTTGCAGGGTGGAGAGCAGAAAGGAAGTGGTGTAATGCCTATAATCAGAATAGGTTTTTTCTTTTACTTATTTCTCTGCCATATTGAGATACAAAACTCCCATCTGACCTCTTGTTTCACACCTTTTTCTGTCCAAAACGTTTTCTGTACAGGAAACACTAATAGCGTAAACAGGATCAAAAGTCTGCTATTTCAATAAAACGAATGTTTCTTCTGTGCACAATGTCAGGCCTCCAACATGTGTTCTGCTGCACAGTAAAGAGTGCAGGAGGAACCTGTTCTGAGAAGTGGGTCTCTTATTTAACTGGGACTTATTTACATGATAGGCTTGGGTCCAAAAGAGGAACCTCCCAGACCAGAGTGAACACATGATCAAATCCGTTGATAAAAGAACCATAAAGGTAGGAAAATTATTATCAGTCTTTCCTTATGAACTAGGGCTAAAACGATAGCTAGCCTGAACACAAACATTATAACCTTCAAGACTTTTTTAAAGTATCTTATAGTGTGAATATCTCTATACTTTCACAAAGAACAAGGAAAACAAGCATTTGCAATGCAATCGGGCTCGCATTTGCAAGAGTCTGAGCTTTTGGCATTGTAAATGACCAGGCCTTTTATTCATCCCTGCATTGGCTTCCGATCCGTAAAAGGATTATGTTTAAAGCCATGGTTCTAACTTTTAAATCCCTTCATGGGATGGGGGCCCCTTACCTCAGAAAGATTTCAATTCTACTCCCCACGCCGTGCTCTGAGGTCGGCCGCACTTCAGTTGGCTAGCATCCCTAAATTTTCTTATGCTCGCATTGGGGGCCGCTCTTTCCAGGTGCAAGCAGCACGACTCTGGAATAGTCTCCCCCTGGCACTTAGACAGATGCAGGACCTTCTCCCCTTTAGAAAGTCATTGAAGACCTGGCTTTTTCAGTCATAGCGTGACTTATGCAAGATAGTGCTCACGATTAGCCCCACCCAGAATTTGTAGCGCCGGGACACTCTATTGAGTAGCCGTGCGCTTTATAAGTCTCTAATGACATAACATAACATGTGTTGTTTTTCAAAACAGATAAATAAAAGGTAAAACGACGACGACACCATCAAAATCATGAACACCATCCACTCCGGCTCACCATCCGACCCCTGCCCGCACCACATCTTCAACAAAGCTAGCTCCACCATCGCACCGCATCTCCGGAAGATAGTCAACAACTCCTTCGAGACCGCCACCTTCCCGGAGAGCTGGAAGCACGCCGAAATGAACGCCTTACTCAAGAAACCCAAGGTGGACCATGAGGACCTAAAGAACTTTCGGCCCTCTCCCTACTCCCCTTCCCGGCGAAAGTCATCAAGAAGATTGTCAAAAGGCAACTGACCCGCTTCCTCGAGGAGAACACCCTGGATCAGGATTCCGCAGTAACCACAGCAACGAAACTGCCCTCATCGCCGCCACCGACATCAGGACCCTGCTGGACAACGGAGAAACCGCGGCCCTCATCCTCCTGGACCTTTCGGCCGCCTTCGACACCGTCTGCCACCACACCCTACGCACACGCCTCCACAACGCAGGGATCCTCGACAAAGCCCTGGACTGGACCAACTCCTTCCTCACCGGCAGAACCCAGAGTGTCCGCCTCCCTCCATTCCGATCTGAAGCCACCAAGATCATCTGCGGCGTACCCCAAGGATCATCCCTCAGCCCGACACTTTTCAACGTCTACATGGCACCGCTCACCAACATAGCCCGATCGCATGACCTCAACATCATCTCATACGCCGACGACACCCAGCTGATCCTCTCCCTCACCAAGGCCCCCACCACCGCCAAAACCAACCTCCACGAAGGAATGAAGGCCGTCGCCGAATGGATGAAGAACAGCCGCCTGAAACTGAACTCGGACAAGACGGAGGTCCTCATCCTCGGCTCCACCCCCTCCGCCTGGGACGACTCCTGGTGGCCGGCCACACTGGGAGCTGCACCGACACCCACCGACCACGCACGCAACCTGGGGTTCATCCTAGACTCATCGCTATCAATGACCCAGCAAGTCAACGCCGTCTCCTCCTCCTGCTTCAACACCCTCCGCATGCTCGGCAAGATCTACTGATGGATCCCCACCGGAACCAGAAGGAAGTTCACCCAGGCCCTCGTCAGCAACAGACTGGACTACGGCAACGCCCTCTACGCGGGAACCACGGCCAAACTCCAGAAACGACTACAACGCATACAGAACGCCTCTGCACGCCTCATCCTCGACATCCCCCGCCACAGCCACATCACAGCCCACCTGAGAGACCTGCACTGGCTCCCCGTCAACAAGAGGATCACCTTCAAGCTCCTCACCCACGCTCACAAGGCACTCCACAACACCGGACCAGCATACCTCAACGAACGACTCACCTTCTACACCCCGAACCGCCAGCTTCGCTCCGCTGACCTCGCCCTCGCCACGGTTCCACGCATCCGCAGAACGACCGCCGGCGGCAGATCATTCTCCCTCTTGGCCGCCAAGACATGGAACACCCTCCCCATCCACCTGCGGCAGACCCAGGACCTGCTGACCTTCAGGACACTTCTCAAGATCTGGCTGTTCGAGCAGTAGCAGCTCCCCCCCCCGCGCCTGGAGACCCTCACGGGTGAGTAGTGCGTTTTACAAATGTCTGATTGATTGATTTACAATGCCAATAACTTAAACTCTCGCAATTGCGAGACCTAGTGCATTGCACATGCTTGTGAGTACAGTAACAAAGTGCGACCCCACCTCCTCAAATCACAAAAGCCAATGGAAGATGAACAGCTTCATCAATTTTAAAAGCTGTTGTCAGGCAGGCACATATGGCAGAGTATATCCTACATTTCACTGCGAGCATGGGGAAGAGCCATATCATAACAAACCACAGCTTTCTTTGTTAACCCTTCGATGCTCATGACGAGCTGGACTCGTCATGGCACACAGTGGTCGTGTGCTCATGACGAGTCCAGCTCGTCATAAGACCACCCACGGGGGAAGCGCTGGCGCTCCCCCCGTGGGAATCCGATCGTCGGTTTTTTGGGGGGGAAGGCAGGGAAAGGGCTTCCCCTGCCTCCCCCCCTCAATGACGTCAGTGCGCGAGGCGCGCTGACGTCATTGGGGGTTTCCCTTTGTTCCCCGACGCGCTGGAAGCCATTTGCTTCCAGCGCGTCGGGGAATAAGGTTAGTTTTGGCTCCGGGGAGGGGGGATTTCAAACAGAAGAGGCATCGAGGGAAAGGAAAACCCTTTCCTTTCCCTCGATGCCTCTTTTGTGCATTCCTGCTGCACGATCATGCGATCGTGCAGCAGGAATGCACACTAGACACCAGGGAATTAAAAAAACCTGAAAATACTGTTTTGGGGAGCGGCCCCTTGGGCAAGGGTCGCTCCCCTTTTGGGGGCCTTATGTTTTTGGTGATCTGCCCCCCTGGGGGGGTGGGCGGGGCAGTTTTTTTATATATAGCGCGGGGCTTTACCCGAAGGTGTCAGAGCGCTTCAAATAGGAACAGTAACATTACATGAGGAGAAGGTTACAAGTGAGCATAATACAAAAGCAAGTGTTACATTACATGAGGAAAAAGTGACAATTGTGCATGATACATGAGATACAAAATACAAATAGAGGTATAATACTGCAATAAGTGGCAGTCACTCAGAACACACTGGGAAGGCACTTCTATAGGCATGGAGTACAGAATTTCCTATAGTGGAAGAACTTCCTTGAGGGAGTAGAGAGGGCGTGAATTAAATGAAGGGTACACAAATCCAGCACAGCACGCAAGGGTGAGGAATGTACAGGAAAAAGTACAAATTTACAATGAAGAGCGAACTTCCTAGAGGGGGCTGAGAGTGAAAGTATTAGTTCTGAAAGTGTCTTTGGAAGAGAAGAGATTTGAGGTCAGCTTTGAAGATCCGGGTAGAGGAGGTGGCACGGAGCAATGGGGGAAGCGAGTTCCAGATTCTCACCGCATTGCCTGAGAAGGATTGCGCCATCGATCTTTCCCTTTTGAAGACGGGGGGGGGGCTCAAGCAGAAGCTTTTCCGCATTGCGAGACGGGCGAGAGCCACCGGACAATTTCAATTTATTCGCCAGGTAACGAGGGGAGGACGTGTGTAAGGCTTTGTATGTGAATCAGGCAGTTTTGTAAATAGATCTTGCCTCGATCGGAAGCCATCGAAGAGAGGACAGGATAGGAGTGACGTGGTCGCTTCGTTTAGACCCTGAAATGAAGCGAGCTGCTGAATGGAGGATGGATTTGAGAGGGGAGAGGTGGGATTTGGGTAGGCCCGTCAGAAGAGAATTGCAATAATCCAGTCTTGAGAGAACCAGAGATTGTACCAAGGTTTTTAAGTCTTTCTCCGGGAAGAACCGACGGATCCCCCATAGAAGGCGCAACTGGTAACGTGCGTTCTTAGCAATAGAGTTGATGTGGGAGATTAGGTTGAGTCTTGTCAAGAATGACACCTAGGGATTTAGCGCTGTCGACAATGATGGGTTTGTTGTTGAGTAGGTTCAGCTGATCCATCCAAGATTGAACAGGAGGAGGTGAGAGAGAGGTAGAGAGGAGGAGGAATTCAGTTTTGGCGGGATTCAGAATGAGTTGGTGAGCTAACATCCAGTTGTGAATAGAGTTGAGAGTAGAGTTGAGTAGTGAGAGATCGTGTGCGGAAGATAAAGGTATCTTCCCACTAGTCCACCAGGCATTTATTTGTGGAGAGTGACCCCTTGGGTGGCAGAATAGCAGTATGTTTGTAGGCCCATCTGCCCCCAAGGAGGGCAGAAGCCACTAGACACCAGGGTTTTTTAATTTTTGTGTTGGGGAGTGGCCAAAAGGGCAAGGGTTGCTCCCCTTTTACGAGGGTGAATATTTTATTTATACTCTTTGGCCCACCTACCCCTTCGCTTGGCTGGTGGATTGTGTGTGGACTGGTGCATTATTTGCATATGTGATTGTAATGTTTTTTTCTCCTTTTTATTCTAGTGCAAAGCTTTTGATTCCTGTTTGCGGTTTCGGCAGTGGTTGTTCTGCAGTTTTGCGTAATTGCATTTATTTGGTAAGAAAAATATTTTTGTTGTGTGTACTCCAAATGAGTATTATTGTCATGCATGAATGAATTTTTTTGTAAGTGGTGTCATAATGGCAGCATATTTGTTAGTGTTCAGAGCATGAAATTCTTTGCGATGTTTTGCATTGTCTTATGTGTAATTGTTTTTTTCCTTCTTTTTAGTGGGATATTGTTGATCCTTACTGTGCCTGTGCAGAGTAGGTGGTGGTGAGTCTAGCTGCTTCTGTCACGTGAGTGGTATAGTGTTGGAGTATATAGGTCTTTGTGATAAAGCTACATTTTGTTTATTTCTTTTTTTACAAAGGGTTTGTTGTTGTTGACTTGTTTGACAAGTAACCTTTATTAGTAAGCATTATGGCTAGCCGTAGAATGACTGCTCAGCAGGTGGTTGGTTTGCTTCTTGAATCTTCCTCTGAGCAGGATTATGAGACTGACAGTGCGTCTGAGGGAGAGGAGGGAGGGGAAGATTCAGGCAGTGAGTTTTCTCTCCACATGGAATCATCGGATGATGAAGGTACTCTCAGTGCAGATGAAGTGCCTGTTTTAGAGGAGGATACTACTGTGCCGATGGTGCAAGAGGCATCTGGATTGCAGCCTGGGGCTGCTAGGCTTCCTACTGGAAGTGCTGGACTCTGGGTTGATCCAAACATGGTGCAGCCGGTGTTGCCTGCCTTTAGTGGTTATGCAGGGTGTAGAGTGGATTGTGAACATTATTTGCCTATACAGTATTTTCAGTTGTTTATGGATGATGTATTTTTGGGTGAGATTGTTGAGCAGACTAATTTGTATGCTGAACAGTTTTTGAGGGACAACAGTGCCAGACTTAGGCCCCATTCTAGAGCTACCCGGTGGAGTCCCACAAATCTGGAAGAGATGAAGAAGTTTTTGGGTTTGACTTTTTTGATGGGTTTGATAAGGAAGCCGTCCATGGGTTCATATTGGTCTACCAGTCCCTTGATGGCAACGGCCATATTTCCTGCAGTTATGACTTGTGATCGGTATTTACTTTTGCTTCGGATGCTGCATTTTGTTGATAATGGTTTGGCGTTGCCACGAGATCACCCTGAATGTGACCGTCTTTTTAAGATTCGCCCTGTTCTTGATCACTTTGTAGATCGATTTTCAGAGATCTATACTCCAGGGAAAGAAATATCTATTGATGAGTCTTTGGTCCTGTTCAAGGGCCGTTTGGTTTTAGGCAGTACATTCCTAGCAAGAGGGCACGCTATGGAATTAAGCTGTATATGTTGTCTGAGAGTAGGACAGGATATGTTTTTAATTTGCGTGTGTACACTGGTAGGGATTCCACTATTGACCCCCTGGTTGTCCGTCCACTTTTGGAGTTTCAGAGAAAATTGTGTGGGATCTTGCTAGAGGACTGTTTAACAGAGGTCACCATTTGTACCTTGATAACTTCTACACTGCTGTGCAATTGTTTAAGGAATTGTTCAAAGTGGACACTTTTGCTTGTGGCACAATCCGCTCTAACCGTAAAGGTTATCCAAAAGAGCTTGTTTGCAAAAAACTTCAGAGGGGACAGTGCAGTGCCTTGCGTAGTGAGGAACTGCTAGCTGTGAAATTTGTGGACAGGAGGGATGTGTACATGCTGACTACCATCCATGATGAGAGTACTTCACCTGTGGCTGTTTGGGGTCAGATTGCTGAAGTGCGCAAACCTGTGTGCATTTTAGACTACAATAAGCACATGGGTGGTGTTGATAGAGTAGATCAGAGGTTGGAACCTTACACTGCTATTCGTAAGGCTTACATTTGGTATAAGAAGTTGGCCATCCATCTCTTCAATTTAGCAACTTTCAATGCTTTTGTTGTGTTCAAGGAGTGTTCTCCTGCGTCAAAGTTGACTTTTGTTCAGTTTCAGCAGTCTGTCATAGGCAGCCTTGTTGTTGTGGAACAGGCAAGTGTTCCTAGAGTTGGAGTGGTGGAGGATGTGGCTCGATTGAAAGATCGCCACTTTCCTGATCACATTCCTCCTACACCCTCAAAAGACTTTCCCACTAGGAGATGTAGAGTCTGTTGGCGAAGAGGTACGCGGAAGGAGACTCGTATGTACTGCCCTGAGTGTCCTTCTAACCCTGGGCTGTGTGTGCCTGCTTGTTATAGAGCGTACCACAAGCAAAAGAATTATTGGGAGCAACCATGAGTGGTAAAGTGAACTGCCTGGTCTGTAATGTTTAAGAATTGTTGTTCTGTTTCAAGGTTGGCATTAGTGCAATGTATTTAGTTTCTGATTTTGTGTTAGTAGATTTGTATCTATTTGCAATTTGTTTGTGTTTTCTTTTTGTATAAAAAATCCTAAATGTGATGGTGGTGTGTGTAGGCTGGTGCTTGGCTGGCGGTGTGCGTGGAGTGGCGCTTGGCTGGCGGTGTGCGTGGAGTGGCACTTGGCTGGCGGTGTGCGTGGAGTGGCGCTTGGCTGGCGGTGTGCGTGGAGTGGCGCTTGGCTGGCGGTGTGCGTGGAGTGGCGCTTGGCTGGCGGTGTGCGTGGAGTGGCGCTTGGCTGGCGGTGTGCGTGGAGTGGCGCTTGGCTGGCGGTGTGCGTGGAGTGGTGCTTGGCTGGCGGTGTGCGTGGAGTGGCGCTCGGCTGGCAGTGTGTGAGTAGTGACTTGCTGCTGGTCACTACACACACTGCTAGCCGAGCGACACTCCATGCAATCCATCAGCTTGTGTGGTTGCTGTGTTAGGAATGTGGGCGTGTGAAAGTGATGGGCCCTTGAATGGCGCTGTCTGCTGGTGTGAGTGTTGTAATGTGATGGGCCCGCGGCTGGTGGTGTGAATGGTTTTGTATTTGTCACACGTATGAAAGGTGTATGAATGGCCTGTAAAGAGGTTGGTGTCTTGTCGTGGCTTTACAGCTCACGAGCTGCGAGTCAATGGTTCAGTTTCTCGTCCTTTCAATTATTAACAGTGCATTTCATTTTTGTGAAATCACTTGTTAATACAATTGTATATACTGAACCATCACTCACCCTCGTGCCAAATCCAACCAGTATGTGTGTGGAGGATTAGATGGCTGTGCAGTAATATTTTTTTTTTGTCTCTCAAGCAGGGTGTACCTTGTCCCTTTTTGTGAATGTTGTAATGTGTTTGTTTCGTGCCTGGTAGTGTGAATGGTCTTGTGTGTATCACGTATGAAAGGTGTGTGAATGGCCTGTAAAGCGGTTGGGGCCTTGACGTGGCTTTACAGCTCACGAGCTGCGCGTCACTGGTTCAGTTTTTTGTCCTTTCAATTATTGACAGTGCATTTCATTTTTGTGAAATCTCTCGTTAATAAAATTGTATATACTGAACCATCACTTGCCCTCGTGCCAAATCCACCCAGTATGTGTGTGTGCTTGAGGAATAGATGGTTGTGCAGTAATCTTTGTCTTTTTAGTCTGTCTGCCAAGGTGTACATTCCGTCTAAGAATAACCTACCAACTGTAGATATTGTCGTAAACGAAACACCCATGGGAGTACATGGTGATATCTCTCTTGTGGATCCCAACAAGTTATGGTACCCACAATGTCCTGCAAACCTCAAAATGTCGGTCACATTTTCCTTGCAATATTGTGCCAAAATTTTCACGCTGCAGAAATAAACACATTATCTCAAAATGACCTGGTTTTGCAAGGGGGGTCACCTGGGTTTTTGGCCCGGGGCTCGGCGGCCACCTAGGGAAACCTACCAAACCCACACATTTCTGAAAAGTAGACACCCGGGGGATTCCAGGGAGGTATGGCTTGCGTGGATCCCCCAACGTTTTCTTACCCAGAATCCCCTGCAAACCTGACATTTTGCTGAAAAAATACCTTTTTTCACACATTTGTGTGTGGTAAAGTTGTGGCATCACCTTGCTGACACAAATTTCCTACCACCCAGCGTTCCCCCAGGTCTCCCGATAAAAATGGTGCCTCACTCGGGTGGGAGGCCCAAGTACCCGCGACAGGCAAGGGCCCACAACGTATTGAGGCGACCTCAAAATGGCCTATCACAAAACGACCTGGTTTTGCAAGGGGGTCCCATGACGTTTTGGCCCGGGGCTCGGCGGCCACCTAGGGAAACCTACCAAACTCACTCATTTCTGAAAAGTAGACACCGGGGATTCCAGGGAGGTATGGCTTGCGTGGATCCCCCAACGTTTTCTTACCCAGAATCCCCTGCAAACCTGACATTTTGCTGAAAAATCCCTTTTTCACACATTTTTGTGTGGTAAAGTTGTGGCATCACCGGGCTGACACAAATTTCCTACCACCCAGCGTCCCCCAGGTCTCCCGATACAAATGGTGCCTCACTCGGGTGGGAGGCCCAAGTACCCGCGACAGGCAAGGCCCCACAACGTATTGAGGCGACATTAAAATTGCCTATCACAAAATGTTGTGGGGCCTTGCCTGTCGCGGGTACTTGGGCCTCCCACCCGAGTGAGGCACCATTTTTATCGGGAGACCTGGGGGAACGCTGGGTGGTAGGAAATTTGTGTCAGCCCGGTGATGCCACAACTTTACAACACAAAAATTTGTGAAAAAAGGGATTTTTTCAGCAAAATGTCAGGTTTGCAGGGGATTCTGGGTAAGAAAACGTTGGGGGATCCACGCAAGCCATACCTCCCTGGAATCCCCCGGGTGTCTACTTTTCAGAAAAGTGTGGGTTTGGTAGGTTTCCCTAGGTGCCGGCAGAGCTAGGGTTCAAAAACTACAGCTAGGCACTCTGCAAAAAAAGGGTCATTTTTCACTGTGAAAATGTGGTGCGTCCACATTGCGTTTTGCGCTGCTTCCTGTCGCGGGCACTAGGCCTACCCACACAAGTGAGGTACCATTTTTTTTGGAAGACCTTGGGGAACGCGGGGTGGGTGGAATTTTGTGGATCCACGCAGATTCCAGAACTTTCTACCACACACAAGTGAGGAAAATGTGTTTTTTTTGCCAATTTTTTAGGTTTGCAAGGGATTCTGGGTAACAGAACCTGGTGAGAGCCAGTCAAGTCACCCCATCCTGGATTCCACTGGGTGTCTACTTTTCAAAAATGTATAGGTTTGCTAGGTTTCCCAAAGTGCCGGCAGAGCTAGGGTTCAAAAACTACAGCTAGGCACTGTTAGACCTGGCATCCTTGGCGTGGGTCTCCCTTCCATTTTTTCGTAATGCCTCCACTGTTGCCGATATGTTTTTGCTGGACTAGATGCTCATGGGCACTTTGCCGCTGCTAATCAGTGCCAAAGTGCAAGTGCTCCCTATCGTTAATTGATATATGTATTAGTGACTCCATGATTGGATGATTGGTTTACTTGTCAGTCCCTAGTACAGTGCACTCAGTGTGCCCAGGGCTTGTAAATCCAATGCCGCTGGTGGGCTTGCAGCACTGGTTGTGCCACCCACAGAAGCGGCTGGTAAAATGTGTCTCAGGCCTGCCATCGCAGAGCCTGTGTGCAGCCTAGGGCTGCCATGTCGACTTGGTGAGTACACCCACTTACCAGTCCCTAAAACCTTCCCTTTACTGCATGTTGGTCACCCCTAAAGTAGGCCCTAGGGCAGGGTGCATTGTAAGTATAAGGTAGGACATGCCCTGGTGTGTGTGGCATGTCCTAATAGTGAATTACAGCCATTTTCGTTTTTCACTATTGCAAGGCTACCTGCTCCCCATAGGCCCGAATGGGCAGACTGACTATTACACCTTATAATCAGAACTGACCCAGGGAACATGGTAGAAAAACGAATTTAGTATGCCTGAACTCAGGATGATAAAATACATCTTTTAGTGAAGTTGGTTTTAACATTCTGTGTTCGAAAATACCACTTTTAGAAAGTGGGTATTTTCTTGCCTAACTATCCAAGCCTGCCCCTGCTAGGTTGTGTATTCCTTGTCTGGAGATTGAGTGACAGGGGCTGGGGGTGGCTACCGGAGACAGGGTGAGTCAGCGCAGGGCTGAATAGAAAGATTTGCATCCAGAGTGGAGGGAGGAGTTGCACCTGGGTCTGAATAGGGCTGTGCCTGCCTTCCACAATGCTGGCTCCACCTCCTGCCGGGCGGCTGAGCACTCTGCCCCACATTCTGAAAGGAAAGAAGGAGTCAGAAAAACAAAGTGCTCCCGGACTGACCAGAACTGGTTTTGGACTAGGCAGAGGCCTCTCTGCCTCCAGAGAACAAAGAGAATCAGGGTATAAGAGGGGCACCCAGACCCCAGGAAGATTAGATCACTTTTGGGAACAAGAAGAAACCTTTGCTGAGGAGCGGAACCAAGAAGAAACTGAGGAGAAACTATCCCTAAGCCTGAAGTGCTGCTTGGGGGATTGGCCTGCAGTGGTTTGCCTGACTGCCAAAGAGAGGAGAAAGGAACTTTTGCTTTGCTGTGACTTTCATCAACTTGTGAAGGATCTCCAAGGGCTTGGAAGAGAGCTTGCCCCCTGACCGAAGTCCCAGGACCATTGGACTTCACCCCTTTGTGAATTGCTGCTGGAAACTCTGTTTCAGTGGCTACAGAGGTAGGGAGCTGTGACCGACTCTCACGACCGACTCGGTGTCCTGCAAGCACCGCATCGAAGCACCGTCTCGCCCTGCAACGCACGGCCCTGGTCTCACCGACTCCGTCAACGAGCCGCTGCCTGCACCGCATCGAGGGACAACGCGTCCTGCAACGCTTCGCTACGCCGAATCGAACTGGTCCGACCGACACGGTCACTGCTGCTGAGTTCGAGTCCTGTGACCGCACCGGAGTTGGGCACCGCTCGCACGCTTTGCGACGCACCGCCCGACTCGCACCGCTGTCCGGACTGATCGACGCCAGCTCCTGAATCCGGCTCCGTCGCCGCACCGCAACCTGCCAGCACCGCATCGAAGCACCGTCTCGCCCTGCAACGCACGGCCCTGGTCTCACCGACTCCGTCTCGACGACGTCAACGAGCCGCTGCCTGCACCGCATCGAGGGACAACGCGTCCTGCAACGCTTCCATTTTTGCATCGCGACCGCGACGAACAGCCATCCGGCTCGCACGCCCGTGCCTGCCGCTTCAAGTAAAAGGTACTGTGACCGAGTCTGTCTACGCTGTGTTGGCCCGTCTCGACGCGGTCAGCTGGATTTGTTAGACTCTGTTTGTTCTCGACATCGCCGTAGCCGGAGGAGGCTACCGACTCGCACAGAACCTTGAATTAAGCCTTTTTGATCAGAACTAAGTATTCTTAACAGTATTGTGGATTATTTTTGTCGTTTATGGTCTTGTGATAAATCTATATAAAGTATACCTATTTTTATAAATATATAACCTGTGTGGTGTCCATTTGTAGTGTTGTCACTTGATTACTGTATGTGTTCACAAATGCTTTACACACTGCCTCTGAACTAAGCCTGCCTGCTCGTGCCAAGCTACCAAGAGGGTGAGCAGGGGTTATTTCGGGAGTGTACCTACTTTCCCTGACTAGACGCAAGGGTCCCTATTTGGACAAAGGTACATACCTCTGCCAACTAGAGACCCCCAAATCTAACAGGCACTTTGCAAGAAAAGGGTAATTTTTCACTGTGAAAATGTGGTGCGTCCACGTTGCGTTTTGAGCCATTTCCTGTTGTGGGCACAAGGCCTACCCACACAAGTGAGGTACCATTTTTAGCGAGAGACTTTGGGTAACACAGAATTGTAGAGCAACTGTTATTACCTATTGACTTTCGATGCATTTCTGCCTTCCAAATGAAAGACAATGTGTAACAAATAAGTCATTTTGAAAAATGACCTATCATTCTCATGCTAGTATGGGTACTCCCAATTTCGGAAATGTGCAAATATCTACTGTTTCTAAAATCTACATTTTGTTCCCATTTCAGAAATACATAGGTGTCTTTCATAACAATTTTTCCATGTATACATTTTCCCAAAATAATTGCTATATACCCGGTACATAATAAAAAAACATTGCAAGATGCTGCTCAGTTATTGGCTCTGGGTTCGTCGGGTTCTTGGTGAACCTACAAGTCCTATATATCCCCACAACCAGAAAGGTCCAGCGGATATAACGGTATATTGCTTTCAAATAGCTGTCATAATTAGAAGAAGTTACAGGTGAAAACGTTGACACAAATGGCTATTTTTTTCAACTAATTTTCAATTTATCCTTCATTTAACTGTTAGTTTCTATAAGGAACACTTTAAGGATCTACACAAATGACCCCTTGCTGAATTCAGAATTTTGTCTACTTTTCAGAAATGTATGGCTTTCCAGGATCCATTATTGGTTTCATACCCATTTCTACCATTAACTGGAAGGAGGTTGAAAGCACAAAAAATAGCAAAAATAGGCTATGTCCCAGAAAAATGCCAAAACTGTTTAAAAAAAGTTGGTTTTCTGACAAAAGTCTGCTTGTCCCTGAAAGCTGGGAAGATGGTGATTTCAGCACCACAACCCCTTTTTGATGCCATTTGCAGGGAAAAACAAGACTCTTTCATCTGTAGCCCTTTTTCGCATTTTTCCCCCAAAAAACAACATTTTGCTGTATTTTGGCTAATTTCTGGGTCCCCTCCAGGGGAATCCACAAACCCTTGGTACCTTTACAATCCCCATGATGTTAGAAAAAAAGGACGCAAATTTGGCGTGGATACCTTATGTGGTCAAAAAGTTACAGGGGCCTAAGCGCGCACTACCCCAAATAGCCAAAAAAAGGCTTAGCACAGGGGGGGAAAAGGCCTAGCAGCGAAGGGGTTAAAAGGTAGCCCACGCTCACAGGCTGTTAAACTATAAAAACACTCTGGCCTCCTACATCACTGTGCAAATGAGCAGTCTGAGAAGATTTATGGACCAATGAGGGAGATAAGCTGTGCGCGCCGTATGGATGTTGTGAGGGCAGGGAGGGGCCCCAGAAGAGATTCCGGATGCGAGGCTCTGCAAGTCTGGTGCTTAGGGAGGCAGGGGTTAAGGGTGGGTGCAAGGAGGGAGGGTGACCAAAGGAAACGGAGATCAACCCCTGTAAAAAGAAGCGGATTCATTTGAAAGCTGGGGACTTTAGAATTGGGGCTCGTGGTTCGAGTCCCAGCGTGAGCTCTCTGTGCCTTCCAAAAATTAAATGCAGACACGTCGAGTATTAAAAGTTTAGTAAAACGATAGTAAAAGCCTGCTATTTATTGTTGCCTTTGTACAATTTCAAAGGGGAAGGCAGATGCAGTGCGACGCGAGAATACTTGTGACAACTCCAAAAGAATGCAAAGTCTGTTAGGAAGCGGCTGCCATTACTGAATCTGGCGTCCCCTGAGTGCCATGTATGTTAATTAAATAAGTAGTTCTCTGAACTACTAATGAAAGCTCCCGAGTAAGGACACATGTAAGAGGGCCAGTCCTCATGGGAGGTAACAGAAGACAGGAAGGCACTAAGGAGAGACTAATAAGCCTATTAACAAATCAGAAGCCAGCATTTACAAAGGACACTGACACAAGCCAATGAAAAATATGGGTGGAGAGTGGGTGCAGCTTCATGTCCATATCTCAATACAGCATGCCTCGCAGAGCAGCGCATGCGCTGCCCAGGCTCGACCTAAAAATGTATTGACATCGGACCACACATTAGCTCCATTTTATCGGTTCTAACTAGGAGGAATAGGTTTAATTTCCATGGCACACAAGCCTTATTCAAATATTTCAACATCACACTCTCTGAATCTTGCATCCAAGGTAAGAAAGAGCATAGATGACAAAGTGCACAGAAAAACTGCAGTGTAAACAAAGCCCTGCTCCGCCTCTTACTACACAGGCAGAGCCCTGCTGCAAACTACACAAAGAGTACCTTCTTACCACATGTCTTGGAGACAAAAGAGTAGACATTTCCTAGAACAGCCCCTGCTCTGTAGACTATGGAAAGAATGGAAAACTCCCATGAAGTCTAAGAACAGCATTCTCTGGAAAAGGTGCAATTGTCTCCAAAAATGTACACATCACAATATCAAAACAGAACCAACCCGGTAAGGGAGAGAGTCAAGATGTTAAGGACCCACAAAGAGGTGCTTACAGGTAAAACAACATTCCTCATACCCTCTACCTAGGACGACCTAAAGTGGAAAGGTGCAAACTCATCATTGAAAATCATCTCAGAAAAGATACCTGAAGGGCCAGGAACATAATGCACATCTGAGCTCCATTTTAAAAGGAATTTAAAGAAATGAGGATTCCTCACGACCTTTAGACCTTGACATTGGTGCCCAGCAGTCTGCTGGCCCTTCCAGCAATGAATGAATGATCTTTACTACAAAGATTAATTAAAATCGCAGCAAGAAAACATATGAATGAGCAGCATGGATAAACAAAAAAAAATGCAAAAAAACTCAATCTTAATATTCTGACTCTTCATAGGCTAAAGTGATTATGTCATCAACTCAAAATGGGGGAACACTGTTCCGTAGGTGGGGGTGCCAGGGGTCACCCACTCAACCCAATGAAAGAGAAAGAAAAAGACAAGAGATAGTCCTAGGTCTAGAACCCACTGGTCCGAGGCAAGAACAAGTCTTGTCTCTAGTTGTCCTCACACACCCCGAAGGATGTCATGCTTCATCATCGGGCGTTTGCTCCTCGTCGGGCCGGCGCTGCAATGCCCTACGGGTCCCCCGAAGGGTCACTTTAGCGGAGATCTATTGAGAACTGCCGTCAGATGGGTGTGGGGGGTGAGTCCTATGAGGAGGGTGAGAGAGTGTGTGTAAGTTAAAACTGGCTAAGGGTTACCAAAAGGGGATATTTATTGTGGCGGTACCCTTGTCAGGATAAAAAACCCGAAGGTGGTGTGTTACTCCAGTAGGCGTAATGTGCCCAGGTAACTAAAAGGTCGACATGTTTCGCGCCTGGTTGGTCACAATGATCCGTGGCGCTTCAACAGGACCAAAAAAACAAGTTGTGGTGTAAAAGTGCTAGTGAGTAAAAGGGATAAAACGACCCTCTGTGAGGTCAGGGCGGGCCACAACTGTGTACCCTACAGGGGTGTGTGAGGGCAACAAGAGACGAGACTTGTTCTTGCCTCGGACCAGTGGGTTCTAGACCTAGGACTATCTCTTGTCTTTTTCATTGGGTTGATTGGTTGACCCCGGGCACCCCCACCTACGGAACAGTGTTCCCCCATTTTGAGTTGATGACTAGATTTAGGAGCACGGACACTGGACCATAATCAGCTCCTGGTCCCCCCCCTTCCTTTTTGTTGATAAAGTGATTATGTGGAAAAAGAATCCGAAGTGCAATCGTACCTTCAAAAGCGTAAGATTCATTAGCGAAAAACTCAACGCTCACATTTTGAATCTTCATGGGTTAAAATGGTTATGTAGCAAACGAACCAAAAGTGCAATTGTGCCGTCAAATACATAAAATTCATTAAAAAATACCATCACAGATAAAAATTCATTATCTCATCTAAATAGGACCAAATATAGAGCGTGCAATAGTGGCATTACATATATAATCGGTCGCAATAAAATCAGCATTGGCAAAAATGATTGTCAGTCTGGACCAAAAGTGCAATCATACAGTCCAATAAATAAAATTCATTAGAATGATAGGTAGACAAAATAGAAATGGTATTTCGAATTTAGAAAACAAGGAGGAAACTACTTGCAGTTATTAATTTCTTTACAAATTTCGTGAATTTTAGAAAGCGAGGCGTCAACCGACCAGATTTACCCATCAGACAAGTTTCAACCACTATCGAACAAGTTCTAACAGATAAACAACTGAACATTGTTTTCAGTATTTGAGATAAAAAAAGGCAAGGGTAGACACAGATGACTGCTCTGCATAAACCGTCTGAGCCTTCCCAAGCCGACCGTACCAAAATGCTCTCAAGGGGATCAACCCAAATAGGTTTCCGATTAATGCTATTTTCCACTCCAGTGACCAAGGTTGCTTGAGATAATGTGGGACCCTCTGCTGTCCATACAGGCTAGAGAACAACTTAATATGTGTTTTTTTTGTTTTTTTACTTAAATCTTCGGCATCTTGCTTAATTGATAGGGGTTTAGCCTGTTTAATTACTAGTTTTGAAAATAGTTTATCTGGAAACTCCTTCTACCAAAGGTCCCTAGCTTCTAGTCCTTTTATGGCCCTTTCCAAATAAAATTACCAACTGGAACCTTTATTTATCATTGTCCAAAGATAAAACTTAAGAGTATCCGGGTTAGTTCTTTTAAATTTTATAACAATACGAAATAAATTTGGCACGAATAAGCGATTTGCATCTGGTCAAATTAAACTCTAATCTTAATTGTGCTTGGGAGGATGCCGAAGGTAGTCTGAATGACTGGCAGTAACTCTTACAATGTATTGTCTGAAGCCAGTCACCCAACGTATCTTTAAAGACAATCATACCACAAAGAATTGAAGTTAGTGAACACTATCACTTTATACAATTGAGTTGTGTCAGAAGATGAACATGTTCTATAGAGGATGACAGAATAGTGTGGTTAAAAAGGTTATTGCATTCCCAATTGATGTTTTGGGCGCTATTGGGCACCCCCTCTGCTACCACCTTTAGATATTTATAGTGAGGCGCATTCTCAATGGATTCATTGCCGATCACCCAGTAGCCTTTCATATTTTTTTTTTCCTACCAAAAACAATGATCTTTGTTTTAGACATGTTAATTTTAATATCACTGCTCAAGCAATATCTTAAAAGTTGATCTAATAGCCTTTGGAGGCCCACTCCGGTTAGGTCCAAAAGAATTGTGTCATCAGCATACTGTAAGATATTAACCTTCACATCTGCTAGCTTAGGCGGGCAAGCTCTTTCTGGGAGAGGGACTTTGGTCCACCAGGTAGAAGTTAAAAAGTAACAGGCCAATAAGCAACCACACTTCAGTCCTCCCTTGTTTGTAAAACGTTTCCCTGAAGTGACCCATTTGGAAGCAAGTCTGGTCTTTAACCACGTATTTGAATAAAGATCAATGATTGCCTTCAATAAGGATTGCGGAACGCTCCATTCATTAAGTTTTACCCAGAGCTTGCCCCTATTGACATTGTCAAAGGCTGTAGTAAAAATTTATAAAAGCTGCATAAAGAAAGCCCTCTTTACTTGTCAGGGTATTCTCTACAAGCATTGACAGCGGAAGTAGGTTATCCTCAATGCTACAGCCTATAACAAATTCGGTTTTAAAGAAATAAATTCATTTTTGCTCAGTAGCCCACTTGTTCAAATCTTTTAAAAGTAGCTTTGCGTGTACTTTGCCTTTGACATCAAATAATGCAATGAGACGAATGTTCTCAGGTGATCTATTTGATCCTTTTTTATGAATAGGGACAAGTAATGAGCCACTCCAGCAATCTGGGATAGTATCATTAGTAAAGCAAGCATTGTAGAGTGGACTTAAAATGATCAACCAGTGGTCCATCATAGATTTAAAGAACAAGGCCGGAATGCCAGTTGGGGCTCAGAGCCAGAGTGCTACGAGAAGATTTAATAGTGGTTTGTATAGCTGATAGCGAAAAAACATCCACCTTCACTTCTCCACTAACACTGAAATCAAGAGGGCTCTTATCCACTTAGGCCCTGCTGTAGTCGTAGAATAACTTTGAAATACAGTCTAGCCAAACGGCAGGGGTTATATTTGTGGCATGTGATTTTCTTCTATCAAGATGTGAATTAACAATTAGTCAAAATTTTCTGGAATCTTTATGTGTGACAGGATCATGCACCCACATCAACTGCTTTTCGTGTTACTTTTCTTTATATCCCTATTTTTTTCCGATATACCGCAGAGAAGTTTAAATTTCATCCCAAAGGCTCTATTATCATAGCTACCCTTCTAGTGCCTCCTCGGGCGGTTTAACAACATCTTTAACTCTCTTAATTCTAAATCATCCTCCAAATGCCCATGTCGAATTGTTAGATGACGTTTATTTACAGCCATTGATCGATCTACAGCTTTTGAGGCTGAAAGCATTACTTCCATAGTGCAGTGAGGCCATTTGGCAATAAACAGTTCCAGCCATGACGTTGAGACCTACCTCGCTGAAAATCTCAAGAACCAAAATTTGCACTGAATCTTAACACCCACCGGGAAATGTCATTTTGACAAAGCTCAATTATACCTAGCAAGAAAACTTTTTTGAGGTAATTTGTCAGAATTTGGTTTATTACCGCGGCCAACTGTGTTGGTGCAGTAATGCATCAGCCTGCATTGGAGGTTATGTTGCACCCACTTTCCAGGCACTGTTGAGGCACACCGTCCATTGGTGTTTTGCGAGGGAAAATAGATACAGAAATTAATAAATGAAAACATCAGACAAATATGGTCAATGTTGAAGCACTGAGGCACAGTCAATGACGTATCGCCTCCATTGTGGATATGGTACTGGCCGCTGAAGTAGTGAGGATTGCAAACATCAGTGACTGTCAACTGGAAGGGTACCAGAGAAGGAGAGTGAGGTGGCCTCACGCTCCCACCCCTTTACTGTGTTAGCCTCCTTTTGGGCTAGCGATCAAACACTGGCTACGAATATTTTCGCTGTAACCAGGAAACAGCAAGGAAATGTCATGAGAGTAAAGGACTAAAAACAAACCTTACCTCCAAGAAGAAAAGGGGTTTACAACAAAAACAGGGACCAAGAATTGTGAAACCAAAAAGTAATACTCCAAGCGACTATATTTTAAACAAAAAATAATTAACCCGACTGCAGCAGAAAACCTGCGGCCCCGCCCCCCAATCCAGCCTTGCTCCCGCCTCCCCACCTCTGCGCACGCCCCCCTCGCCTACTAAATGGCGACCGCTGCGGGGGAGCGCGTGTGATTCCTTGACCTCTGGGTCCAGGTAGCACACTCCTTTGCAGCTCCGCCTAATCAGCCGGACCGCTCGAGTCTGAGCCCTCTCCCAGCAGGGTTCGAGCCGGCACCGTAACCATAACGTGATTGTTGGTATTTCTCCTGACTGCTTATACTGTTTTGCCCTGACTGCTGCTCATTGTTTCCTATTGTTGTTTTTCTCTCTACTGCTTTTACTGTGCCCCCGCTCCTTGTGTAGTCTTTTCCCGCCGCTGCTGCCCCTGCTGCCCCGCCCCCCGATCCAGCCCCGCTCCTGCCTCCCCACCTCTGCGCACGCCCCCCTCGCCTACTAAATGGCGACTGCTGCGGGGGAGCGCACGTCATTCCTTGACCTCTGGGTTCAGGTAGCACACTCCCTTGCAGCTCCGCCTAATCAGCCAACCGCTCAAGTCTGAGCCCTCTCCCAGCAGGGTTCGAGCCGGCACCGTAACGTGATTGTTGGTATTTCTCCTGACTGCTTCTACTGTTTTGCCCTGACTGCTGCTCATTGTTTGCCTATTGTTGTTTTTCTCTCTCTACTGCTTTTACTGTGTCCTTGTGTAGTCTTTTCCCGCCGCTGCTGCCCCGCCCCCCGATCCAGCCCCGCTCCTGCCTCCCCACCTCTGCGCACGCCCCCCTCGCCTACTAAATGGCGACCGATGCGGGGGAGCGCGCGTGATTCCTTGACCTCTGGGTTCAGGTAGCACACTCCCTTGCAGCTCCGCCTAATCAGCCGGACCGCTCGAGTCTGAGCCCTCTCCCAGCAGGGTTCGAGCCGGCACCGTAACCGTAACGTGATTGTTGGTATTTCTCCTGACTGCTTATACTGTTTTGCCCTGACTGCTGCTCATTGTTTGCCTATTGTTGTTTTTCTCTCTCTACTGCTTTTACTGTGCCCCCGCGTCCTTGTGTAGTCTTTTCCCGCCGCTGCTGCCCCTGCGGCGCCGCCCCCCGATCCAGCCCCGCTCCCGCCTCCCCACCTCTGCGCACGCCCACCTCGCCTACTAAATGGCGACCGCTGTGCGGTCGCGCAGCGGGCGCGCCTAAGGCAAGCCCGTCCGAGACCCGACCGCGACCAGCGACAGGAACCCTGGTTCTTCCAGAACCCACCGCTACGACTGCCACCCTCCACGCTCTCAACCACGGAGGCCACGCCGACTGTGGAAGATCATCGCCAACCACGACCCACGGACAGTTCTCGTGCAGATCCTGCCGAAGATCCTTCACCGTCGACAGAGCTCCCACAGACACCGAAGGCCCACCGACTCCACGCCCCACTGGAACCCTGACATGCATCCTTCTCAACGTGCGCTCCCTGCACCGACACGCAATCGAAATCTGGGACCTGATTGACACCCTCTCGCCCGATGTCACATTCTTCACGGAAACCTGGACCAACTCAACCTCCGGAACTGACATCGCCACGGCCATCCCAGACGGCTACAAGATCCAGAGAAAGGACCGCCCTCACCGCCCAAGAGGAGGACTCGCCATCGCACACAAGACCTCCCTCCAGCTTTCCACATCCAGCATGAGTGACCCCCCACTCCAACACAGAACACCTCCACTTCCAGATCCAGACCAGCCCCAGGACCACGCTATGATGCACCCTCATCTACAGACCGCCAGGACCTCGCACCCAGGCCGCAACCACATTCGCCGAGCTCGCCGCACCCCACGCCATCACCTCCACGGACTACATGCTACTCGGGGACCTGAATTTCCACCTCGACAACAGCAACGACCCCACCACGCTACTCGAGAACCTCGCCAACCTAGGACTGAAGCAGCTCGTCAGCACACCCACCCACAGAGCGGGTCACACCCTCGACCCCATCTTCGCGGGAGGATCAAACACCCGCTTCAGCCACACCACCCAGCCCCTCTGGACGGACCACCACTGCGTCCACTTCACCTTCAACACCACCACCGCACCCGCGCCCACCCCGCGCCCGCCGCAACGGAACTGGGGGAAGGTCACTGAGGAACACCTGAACGTCGCCCTCCTCCAAGACCCCCCCCAGCGCCACAACCGACACCAACTCCGCAGCTAGGGAATTTCACCGCTGGATCTCCTGCTGCGCCGACAAGCTGGCGCCTCTCCGCCACCCCGCCAAACAACGCCCTCTGAAGGCTGCCTGGTTCACCACAGAACTCCAAGATGCCAGACGCTCCTGCAGACGCCTGGAGAAACCTGGCGGAACCAGAAGACCACGGAAGCACAGAACAACCACAAGAGCGCCCTGAAGGAATACCACCAGCGCATAAGAGACACCAAGCGGACCTTCATTAGAGACAAAGTCAAGACCAACGCATCCAACGTCAAGGAACTGTTCAACGTCATTCAGCAGTTCGCAAAACCCACCTGCGAAGCCACAGACGTCACACCCTCCCAGGAACTCTGCGACAAACTCAGCTCCTACTTCCACCAGAAGATCAAGGCCCTCTACGACAATTTCAGCGAGCCAGCACAAGACAGCACCCCACTACCCACCACCGCCGAGAAGCCGACCATCACCTCCTGGGCCCCCGCGTCCGCCGAGCTCATCACCGCAACCATGAAGAAGACTCACTCAGGAGCCCCAACCGACCCATGCCCCCCTCACATCTTCCACAGGGCCGCCGCTGTCATCGCACCCGAACTAGGACAAACGATCAACTCCTCCCTCAGATCCGGCATCTGCCCAGACGACTGGAAGCGTGCGGAGGTGAAACCCCTCCTCAAGAAACTAACGGCCGACCCAACGGATCTGAAGAACTACCGGCCCATCTCTCTCCTCCCCTTCGCAGCCAAAGTCACCGAGAGACTCGTGAACGCCCAGCTGACCGCCTTCATCGAAGAAAACTCCATCCTAGACGCCTCCCAGTCTGGCTTCCGCAGCAACCACAGCACCGAGACCGCCCTCCTCGCCGCCACCGACGACATTCGCAAGCTGCTAGACCAGGGACACACCGCGGCCCTCATCCTCCTAGACCTCTCCGTAGCCTTCGACACCGTCTCACATCGCACACTAGCCGCCAGACTCCATGACGCAGGGATACAGGGAGCCGCCCTCGACTGGGTCCAATCCTTCCTCTCCGGCAGAACCCAGAGGATCAGACTCCCCCCCTCCCCCCCCCCCTTCCTCTCCGAACCCACTGACATCAACTGCGGAGTACCCCAAGGATCTTCACTCAGCCCGACGCTGTTCAACATCTACATGGCCCCCCTCACCGCCATCGTCAGACAGCATGGACTCCGCATCGTATCCTACGCCGACGACACCCAGCTCATCCTCTCCCTCACGAAGAACCCAGAAGACACCAGACTGTTTCCAGGAAGGAATGAGGAACGTGGCAGCATGGATGAAGGACAGCTGCCTAAAGCTCAACTCGGAGAAGACCGAGGTCCTCATCCTGGGACCCTGCACCTCCGCCTGGGACAGCACCTGGTGGCCCTCCTCCCTCGGGAGCCCACCCACCCCTTCAGACCACGCTCATAACCTCGGCATCATCCTGGACTCCTCCCTCTCCATGAACCGCCAGATCAACGCCGTCGCGTCCACCAGCTTCAACTGCCTCCGCATCCTCCGTAAGACCTTCAAATGGATCCCCCCTGACTGCAGAAGGACCGTCACCCACGCACTCATAACCAGCAGACTGGACTACGGCAATGCCCTCTACGCCGGAATCAACAAAACTCTTCTTCACAAACTCCAAACCATCCAGAACGCCGCAGCCAGACTCGTCCTAGGGACACCGCACCACGAACACATGACCCAACACCTACAAGGCCTCCACTGGCTCCCCGTGGAGCAGAGGGTCACCTTCAAAATCCTCACCCATGCCTACAAATCCCTCAACGACATCGGACCCAAATACCTCAACGACAGAATAGGTTTCCACATACCCAAGAGGAACCTCCGCTCCGCCGACCTCGCCCTGGCAGAGGTCCCCCGCATCCACAGAAACAGATCCGGCGGGAGAGCCTTCTCCTATATCGCAGCCAAGACCTGGAACGAGCTCCCTGTCAACATCAGACGCTCCCCGACCCTGCACATGTTCAGGAAGGACCTCAAGACCTGGCTCTTCAACTGATCCGGATCTGCTCCCTCCCCTCCCCCCAGCGCCTTGAGACCCTCGGGTGAGTAGTGCGCTTTACAAACCCTTGATTGATTGATTGATTGATCTAACTTACACTGCTGGGACAGTGGAGACCTCTGGAGCCATTAAGTGACAATAGCAAAATACTAATATGAGAGCAGTGCCTACCTCCATTTTTGCAGCTATATTTTTTTCCCCCAAAAGTGAAGTACAACTGAATTTTCACAGCCAGGAGCTTATTAGTGTCAAACAAGTGATAACTGTTAGATTTAATACAAAAAGCCTGCTTGTAGAAGCAAGTTCCCCCCCCGTAAAAACAATTTTAATACAAACTAATGGGCAGAGATAGTCTAATGTTTATGAAAATGAAGATCCTAGGATTGAGAAAATAACAATGCTTGCGTCGACTCCTAACCAAGGCCAGGTGAAGTAAAAACTTTGCTAAAAGAAACATGAAGAATTTAACGAGAGATGGACTTCAGCCGTGCCTCCCTACAAGTGAAGACAGAAGTAACTGCATCGTTGTGTAATATATTGCTACAAAATGGACTGCAGCACAAACAAACATAATAAGCAGCAGGATGTGTCTGCTGAATTTCATTTACTTTCTTTAAACAGCCAAAGGTTAAGGAAAACCAGGACTACGATTCAAGAGATGGATGGACAAGATTCCTTCACAAACCTCAGGGAAAAAGGAAACTAAATATGGACAGTGCAGGTAGATAGGCTGCAGCTTGTACAGGGCAGAAACCAGACAATGCTCATTTTAAGCAAGCACTATTCGCAGTATCCAATTTCTATAAGCAGCATTCTCCTCACTTAAATTTTTAAAGATCCAACGCAGAAAACAACCACTTCCTTGTTTTTTTCCAGAGTGAGGTGGGTGTGATGGTGAGGACTTCTGTGGAGATTTACCTGGAGGAAAACTAAGCATACAAGTGAGTAACTTTTCTTTCACCTCCAGTGGATCTTGGTTGATAGCCATAAGAACTGAACAGAGAAGCAAGCCCGTCCTCTATGAAAGCAGGAGAAAGAAACAGGGAAGCTGTGCTCTATGTAAAGCATGAGGAGTCGGATTTATTTATTTAGGTGCATGGTGCACACAACAAATTACTTTTCTGTAGATGTCCATCTAGTTTTAATCATACAAACTGGATCAGGAGTTTAAGTACAAGGCAGAAGGATTTTGACTGCTTTCCTGATACTTGACAGAGTTGAATTATGCCTAATATCGTGTAACAGAATTCCAGATCTGTGGGCCGTGCACAGCAAATCTGCAGTGCATTTTCGAAAGGGACTTTGTTCTTGGAATTTTCAAAAGCATCTAGTCACCACATCTCAGAGCTTGTGCCAGTCGATACCATTGCAGTTTCTCCCATAAACAGATTGAGGCATTCTCTTTCATGCATTTAAAGACCAAAGAAAATAAGGTCTCAAGTGCAGGTTGCCTACCAGTTGGCAGCTTTGTTTATTACTACAATAGGAATGTTCCTCAGCAAGGCATAGAACGGAATATTCTATTTGCTTTTGGGACGCACAGTAAAACACAGCAAACTATCCCTCTTCAAATTGATTATTTTTCTGTGGCTAAGACCATTCCAATGGGCACATAGTTCACAAAAATAGGTTTCATTTTCCTTAGGAATTTCATTCTGTATAGGTAAAATTAAACACTCTTAACATCCAGAATGGGAAAAGAAGTTTCTCCCGGAAAGGAAGGTTTCAGATAAAAGTAATGGCCCGACTCATGTGGGAAAAAAGACACTATCTTACGGAAAAACTAAGGTGTGTTTTGGTGACCAATCTGTTTTTGCAGGACACAGTATTTGATGTCTGACAGCATACGGTTTGGATATTACCAACACTGCGTGCGGAGGAGACTTCTACTAGAAAGGCTAACTTTCCAGTAACATGCTGTAAAGAGGCACGGTGGATAGGCTCAAAGGGAGCACCTATGAGCTTAAGATTTTTAACTCCCGAGATGCAGATTGCCTTCTAATTGTCCAGTAACTGAGCAGATTATCACCTAGCCTCTTTTGTGGTCACCACAGCAGGTGCAGGAGGTTGATAAACTCTTACTCACTTGGCCACTCCGGATGTAGGACAATCATCCTGCTCTTGCACTATGTCAACTTGATGATAATCGCTAGTATGGGGGATTGGCAGAAACGCTTGCAAAACGTCTCTGATCAATCAGTTACAGGCTGACAAAACCTGGAGGCAAAGCCTGGGCAATTTTTATTGTGTGTGTCTGCAGAGACAACAATTTGTGAACACACACCCCCACCCACCCCCACAATATTCCGTTGTTTAGTGCCCATTCATAGTTCACTTTAAAGGTCCTGCTGAGGGAGCCTTCTTGCCATTCTGCACATCTGAGAGGTGAACTGTGGTGACTTGCGGATTCCTTACTATAAGCCATTTCCAGATTGTTTACGCTTCTGGATACGGGGCTTTAGATCTCATGACCCCGCCCTCATTCCTTCCGCTTGTTCAGAAAACATGTTGTTGTACTGTCCATCTGAACCAGAAGAGAGTCTGATTCTGGAAGAATCAGACCGGACAGCCAGGTTTACAGCGCCATGTTCCAGGATATATACTAGATACTTTGACTCTTTCTGTGACTTCGTTCCCTGGACTTGAAGATAATCTCATGTGTGCTCTGCATCCTATTAGGGAGGCATTCACAACGATAGTCTGCGTTGGAATATCCTGAGCAAGTTCTCTTATTTAACAATCCAATTATTCCCTCACGACAAAGAGTTAGCTTGTCTTCACAGCTACTGTAGAACTGGCATCACTGGCCTTCTATATACTGCTGTACAGGTCTCATGAGAAGACAATTGTGAGGAACCCGGAAAATGTATTAGCAGGCTTTGTGCTTCAGACTGGTGTATTAACTGGACTACTACCCAGAGGAAAAAGCTCTTGCTTACAAGATGTATAATATAGTTCCCAGATGGTGTATGAAATCAACTGGCGTGGATGTGAACTAGGCCTGACTGGCTTTCAATTGTTGAAGAACACAGACTGTGAGCTGATAATGATGCAATGACAGCTGCAGAGTGAAGATTTTGAGGAGACAGACATCGATATATGGATAACTGATATTTTTTGGTTTCTTAGAAGTACTGCCACCACTTATGCATTTTATAGAATTTCCTGGTTTTAGGTCACCAGACGGATCCCCCACCCATACTGATCTTATTCTTTCAAAAATCTCAGGAACTTCTAGACTTAAGAAAGTAGAATGTGAATCTAGGCATCCTGAAAATCAAAAGTATATATACAGTGAAGGAGCGAGGTAAATAAAAATTGTTGGAACCCCTAATATTCATGCTAATAAATTAATGTTATTAATTGTTTGACCGACTAATCAACATTTTATATAAGTGGTAACGGCAATTTATGTGCAAAGTTAACCTATCTATAATTGTGAAAGTGAAATAATATTAATATAATGGTTTGCGTACTAATTAGAGTGAAATTGCATGATGTGCTATGTAGTAAAATGTTTTGTGGCAAAAGAATGCAGATGGTAAGTAAACATGGCTTTAAATGTCGCTTTTTGCTAGGTAACACTTAATTGGGGTACTTAGAATGACGGGTGGGAAACAGAAAGGCTTATTTTCTTTATTTTAATTATGATTGTGTTTGTTTTCATGATAGTTCGTTCGGGCCTGCTAGGCCGTGCTGTAAAAATGGCTGCTGAGGCAGATGGGCTTAATGCGCAGACGCAAAGATGGCTTCCAAGCGAAAGAAACCCGCAGAAGTATATCACGTGGGTACGAGTCGAGCCCAGAGTGAGAAGTGTCAAGGTCGGACTGACCTGACATGAAGGGTATGCCAAGAAAAGACTCAGCGTGAATCCGTGAGAACAGGGGACGAGTAGCCGAAAATTAACAATGGACTGTTTAAAATAAGTTGCGAGAAACAAGATACATTTAATGAACTGTCAATCGGATTGCTATTACCCAAAAGCCGTGTGAAAGGATAAAATCAAACAATTTCAGAACCGGTTTGAACAAGGAGGGCAATGAGGTGATGCTTGCCACCCCTCCAATGGACCAATTAGCGTGATTCTCGCCCCCAAAGATTGCAACTTTATGTTTAGTAAGCTAGTAGTAGGGTATAAGAGGACCTACTCTTAAGTAGGAGGAGCGCTATTCATGCATTATTTTTGAGCTCTGAACATTGATGCTGAAGAAACTGATGCTATTTTCTATAGGCCATTTTCTAATAGAAATTTTCATTTTTGAACTTTAAACTTGACTGGGGAAAGGAACGAGACCGATGCGGGAAATCTGTATAGGAGGTCCGTCGAGGAGGCCTGTTTAGCGGGACAGACAGTCCGTTTTTGGGAATTCCATGCAGTGATTATCTGCTTTGGTGAACTTTATTCTTCATCTAAAAGGGGTATGCATAAACTTCTTTCTAAAGCTTATTTCTTATAATGATATTGAAATGTATTAAAACGATTAATAAAATTGAATCTTATTCATGCATTTAAAGAAAGTAGATAAACTTTATTATAATTAAAACTACGAGTCTGTGGTTCTTTAGCTCAATAATAAGTGTAATGATTTTAATAAGGTTTGACTGATTGAGCTGGTCTTAATCACCATCAACTTATTTTACTAGTTGGTCCATCGACCAAAGAGGGGAATACCTTGATGTCTTAGAACCGACAGGATTAAAACTGATTATGTATGATGTTTAAGGAAATATTCTGTTGATTTTAATAAGGTATCCCGTTCCTCCAGCAACCTCATTCTTCTCTTTGGTAGTAGTGGATGTGACTCAGGGAAACAATTGAGAGAGTGTATGGTTATGCGGTGTTATGGGCCCCACCGTCATAAGGTATAGTTTCTGTGTGTGATTTTACCTGGAGGTTATATCCAAAAGAGAAGAATTTATATTTGTCGCGCTGGATCAGATTTCTTGGTAGCAGAGTTATGGTTTCTATAGATTAGTTTGGTGATTATTGATTATTTCATGTCTAACACTTCATGTCGAATTGTGTTATGTTATATGTATGTCGGAAATTTTGAAGCTTCCGGGAAGTAGGAAGTGGAAACGTGTGGCAAGAGAAGTCACATGGAATAGTGCATTGTCTAATTTTTCAAATTGGTGACAACACAGGTTGTGTTATGATAGGGACATTTTCTGTATAAAACGTGTATGAGTGAAATAGCAACTGGTTTTCTTGTGAAACTCTGGCCTTAATTCTCAGGAGCAGTGTAGTCTCCACATGTGTTTTATCCCCAGAGAAACGGGTTTACCCCTTGCTTGAAAGAAGGGTAAGGTAGAGGGAAGTACTACACTTATCGAACGAAACAGTATTCTTGTAAGATAGAGTAAGCTATCTCTTTTGTTTAGCGAAAACAGACAATGGAAAAGTGTTTTATGTTGTAACTAATAAAATATAGTCAAGAACAAACTGCCGATAAATTTTGTAAAGGAGGGGTCAGGAGTAGCACTGACATTGACAAAAGACCGCGCTGGGATTGGCCAGTGTTCGGGAACACAAAAAACGCCCTGATTGGTGCGTTAGTGTGAGACGCGCTGGGATAGGTCCGAATAGCACAGAGAACAGAGCAGAGTTGGGAGTTTGCCGAAGGGAAAGAATTGTGAAATATGGCTTATTAGGAGTATTGTAAAGAGAAACCGTCATGGATGGCGAAAATTAAAAACTTCTTTAAGAAGGACAAAAAGGTAGTGACTAGAGAGGGACAGGTAATTCCTCCGCCGAAAACGCCAGCTTCTCATATGATGCTGAAATATGGTTACCATACTTGCATTTGGTTAGAAAATTGGACAAAATATACTCAGAATGATGGAGTATTGGCTTCTCCACAGAATGGTTCATTTAGCATAGCTGTACTTCGAAATTTGAGAGAGAAAATGATTAAACTTGAGCCGAGACCTAGACCGACATAGTTTGAAGCATTAGGTGAGTGGGAAGACGAGATGTATGAACGAGAAAGATACAGAGGTGCAAAGAATTATAGTTTAGTTCCTGGAAGAGTATGGGGAGTGAATCATGAAGACAGGATGAAGCGTTGGAGATATGCTAACATGACAGAGGGTTGGTTTCCAGCCTTAACAGTTGAAGAGGGTACAGGAAGGAAGTGTACAGAGAAAAAGAAACATACAGCTACAGAGAGGTACGGGTATGGAGGTAGCGAGACAGAGGATGAATTGCTGGAAGATATTTTAAACAGAAAACCACCTCCATATCAACAGAATTCTGCGGTGGTGACACCCAATGCACCGCCAATGGAAACTGGGAGGAATAAAAGTCCAGAACGAAGATACGATATAAATAGGCCAAATGAACAGCTAGAAACTCCACAAAGCGAAAAGTCTGACAGTGGCAATGCAGCTGAGTTAGCAAAAACCACAAGAGAATTAACTGAGAAAATAAGAGTTAACAATGAACATGGAAGCTGTGACTGTGCCAGTGACAATAGGACCAGTAATACCAGTTTTTGAGAACCAGTGAATAGATGAGCATTCCTTAACCATCCCGATGAACTCAAATATGCAGAGAATGAGAGAAGGGATAAATACAGAAACTGGAGTGGCAAGAGATTTTGTCAGCTCGTATAGACCGAGTCCGCCTACTAACCCGACAGTGAGTGAGATGAAAAGGATTCCTATGGGAACTGAGTCTGCATCAGAAACACCAGAGAGGAACAAAAATTGGATAGAAATAAATAGTACGCCTGTAGGTCCAACTCCAGAAGAATTAAACGAGTGAATGAGAAATTTGCAAAAGAAAGAAACAGAACCGCAACCATTAGATGTAATAAGGCTAAAGATAGATATGGAAGAGTTGATTTTAGGGACTATTGGTACAGAAAAATTGAAAACATACCAGGATGACGAGGTGATGTTCTTGTGTAAGAGCATTACTTGGAGAGCTAGAAATTTACATGAAAAATTGGAAGAGGTAGCGAATGAGTTGGGAGTAGAATTTGTAAAAGTCAGGAGTTTGCAGAAACCGTATAGGGTAGATTTTTGTGAGAAAGATATAGAAAATCTGAACACATCAGGACGACTAACCCAGATAAAAGAGCTGATCGTTTTGTTGAGAAAATGGGGTGATGTGGACAGATGGAGGAGCAGGTGGAGCAAAAGAAATGAGAGAACAACCGACAAAGCGTCTTTGGCTTTTGCGGTGACAGACAAGGAATCAGTCGTACGGGAGTATCCGATGAGAGAAACTCCAGGAGGTAGTTATGTGCATGTCCCTTGGTCCAGACAAGATATATTGTCATTTACGAATGACTTTCCAAAATTGAGAGAAAAGCCCGTAGAGTGGTACAGACAAGTGGAAAGGTTTGTTAAGGTTTCGAAAGTGTTGTGGGAAGATTTGGATGGACTATTTGATATCGTAGTACCAGCCGATTTATGGACAGAATGTAAGATTACCATTGATTGGCCGACGGTAGAATACCCAAGAGACGCAAAAACAGGAGCGCCAGCTCCAGAAGTAATGAGGAAGTATGATCAGGTTATTACATTTTTGAAAAACAAAATTCCACCCAAAGAAACTGATTGGGTAAAGATTGACAGAAATACGCAAGAGAGTAAGGAGTCTGTACATGCCTATTATGAAAGGCTACTTTTGGTCTTCAAACAGTATAGCGGTTATGAGACTTTAAATGAGAAAGATATGAGTCATTTTGTATATAGATTTGTTTATGGACTGAAACCAGAAATAAGTGAAATGATTAAGCAGCACATGTTATGCTGGCAGAACATCACAGTGGACGAGGTGTTGAGGTATGCTAAATATTGTAGTGATGACATGGAGTGTAGACAGCGTAAATTAAAAGAAAAAGCGATGTGGGCACAAGTGAAGGTTGCAGAAAAACAAGAAGCTCAATTGAATAATCAAACTAATGAAACAGGACAGACTAAATCCAAAACGAATATAGGTAAAGGTAAAGGTCAAATGAGTATAGAGGAGGCAAAGAAAAAGTGGCCATGCCACAATTGCGGAAAATTAGGGCATTGGAGAAACGAGTGTAAATTTCCTCCAAAAGCTAATACGGAAAATCAATCATTAAATCCACAGGTGCAGAGTGAGGTGAGTTACCAACAGCTGCAGCAACCGCAGGTAGTTACTCAACAGAGTCAGGTGCCACAACCACCACTTCCCAAGAGTGTAAATCCTCAGAGATACAGTGCAGAGACAGGATTCTACGGAGGAGAGCAGGTAACACAATTGCCGCGCGCAGCTGCGATATCGCAGTATTGGCTACGACAGGATGGGAATGAGTCGGATGAAAGTTTATGACGGTGCCTAGGAGAGGAGGAAGAGTGCGTACTTGGCGCGACTCTAGAGGTAGACCAGTCAGGTCCATTTGTTGATGGAGAAGTGAATGGTGCAAATGTTACATTCCTTGTGGACACTGGAGCTACCCGTTCTACTGTTAAATCAGTGGAAATGCCAAACCTTCCTCTCTCAGGTGAACATATCCAAGTGGTAGGTGTTTCAAACCAGCAGATTAAGGCGCCTCTTACCAAATTAGTAGAGGTGAAAGTTGGACCATTCAGAGAAATGCACCGATTTGTGGTGTGCGATTGCAGTCCAGTAAACTTACTAGGACGCGATCTACTTTGTAAAATGAATTGTACCATTTATTGTACCCCGGATGGGATTGCATTTCAGACACCAGATGAAGATGTACTGTATAAAATGACAATGGCAGAACTAGAACCAGGAGTGAATGACATGTTTCCTGTGTTTGATGTAGAGAAAATCCCAATTGAGTTAAAAGAAACAGTCAAAACTGAGGTATGGGATTTTACAGGCGAAGACATTGGGTTAATGAGAGGAGTAGATCCAGTAAAAATTACTGTAAGAGAAGGGACAAATTATCCAAATACTCCGCAATATAAATTGACGCCAGAAATTATCGAAGGAATAACGCCTGTAATCAATAAAATGATTGAACAGGGAATCTTGAAAGGAATAATGAGCAGTCCATGTAATTCACCTATAATGGGTCTGAAAAAGCCGAATGGGACATATAGGATAGTGCAAGATTTACGAAAGGTCAATAAAATTGTTGTTCCTTGTTGTCCAATTGTACCAAACCCTGCTGTAATACTGTACCAGATTCCACGCGATGCAGAATGGTACACAGTTATTGATTTGTGCCATGCGTTTTTCTCTATTCCGGTACACCCAGATAGCCAGCCATTATTTGCGTTCCGGTTCGGAGAGCGTATTTTGGCATGGTGCCGAATTCCTCAAGGGTATACTGAAAGTCCCTCAATCTTTAATCAGATCCTAAAGAAATCGTTAGAAGATTTAAGAAACGCCTGAAAAATCTGTAATGGTTCAATACATTGATGACCTGTTAGTGGCATCAAAGACCAAAGAAGCATGTGTTACTGACAATTGCTTTGTTGAACCACTTAGCTGAAGGTGGACATAAAGTGTCTCCATCTAAATTACAGTTTTGTCAACAAGAAGTTCAATACCTAGGTCACAAGATTGAAAAGGGAGTGCGAAAGGTAACGACAGAGAGAATAAAGATTATTCGAGGAATGAGAGCTCCAATGACAGAGAGAGGTGAGAATGTTCCTTGGAATGGTTGGGTATTGTCGACAGTGGATAAGTGGATTTTCATTGATTGCGAAACCCTTACAGCGTTTGACCAAAAAGGATGTTAAAGATCCGTTTGAATTGAATGATGAAGAGATGAAAGCCTTCAAAGAACTAAAAACAAGACTGTGTGAAGCACCGGCACTGGGAATTCCGGACTATGAAAAAGAATTTGAGGTGTACTGTAGTGAGAGAGATGGATGTGCACTTTCAGTTTTGGTGCAAAGACATGGAAATATGAAAAGACCTATTGCATATTTTTCAGCTGTTTTAGACCCAGTGGCAAAGGCGTTGCCTGGATGTCTGAAAGCAGTAGCTGCTACTTGTGTGAGTCTGGAACAAAGTGAAGGCATAGTGATGGGATATCCATTGAGAGTGTATGTTCCACATTCGGTTGAAATTCTCTTGACAAGAACCAAAACTCAATACATGACACATAGTCGGCTGACTAGGTATGAAAAAGTGATTGAGTGCAGACAATGTAACCATTGACAGATGCACAAGCGTGAATCCTTCGACATCATTGCCGGATGAAGGGAGTGAGGTAGAAAAAGATGAAGTTGATCTGAATTGCTTGGATGTACTTGAATATTGTACGAAACCAAGGCCGGACATTAAGGACGAGCCTTTAAAAGAATCTGATTATGTGATGTTTGTGGATGGTTCATGCCCGAGGACAAGTGAAGGAGTTTTGAGTGCGGCGTATGCTGTGTGTACAGTAGCTGCAATAATGGAAGCATCTTGTTTGAGAGGGATACGTTCCGCCCAAGTGGCTGAGCTGATTGCTCTGATTCAAGCGTGCAAAATGGGAAAGAATGTCCGAATTACGGTGATCACAGATAGCCAGTATGGCTTTGGAGTGGTCCACGATTTTGGACAGATCTGGTCCCAGAGAGGTTTCTTGACATCTGCAGGAACTCCAATTAGAAATGGCGAGTTTGTGAAGAAATTGCTTGAGGCGATACAGCTGCCTAAACAGATTGCAGTGGTGAAGTGTGCTGCGCACAAAAATGAGGCGGATTACATAACCGTGGGCAATAGATATGCCGAGATAGCTCAATATTGTGCTAAAAATGTCGTCTCATTGAATAGAAGAGAAAGAGAGCATGTTCCATGTCCCTTGCTATTTACTAACATTGTTGAAACATGGGATGAGGTAAGACAATTACAGGAAGCAGCAAACGATGAGGAGAAAGATGGATGGATAAAAGCAGGATGCAGGAAAAGGGAGGAAGATGACGTTTGGGTTTATAGAGATGAAAGATCAGTTATGCCTGATAGCATGATTTCTAACATGGCACGGATGTACCATGGACAAGCTCATATTGGAAGGGATGCCATGATCCGACTTTTCAGACAAACTTGGTATAACCCAAAATTCAGAGCCATAGCTGAGAGTCTTTGTCAAAGATGTCTTAGTAGTGAGTCTGGGAACAATAGGACGAGAGGGAGGTCCTTTTACCAGAATGCAGCTCGACTTTATCGAAATGCCCCCAAGCAATAGACTAAAGTATGTTCTTGAGGTCGTTTGTTTGTTTTCTCGTTGGGTGGAAGCCTATCCGACAAGAAGGAATGATGGAGTTACTGTAGCCAAGCTCCTGCTAAGAGAATTCATTCCAAGGTATGGTTTCCCAGAAACGATTGAAACAGATAGAGGAACACATTTTCAAAATGAATTAATTCAATTGATATGTGAAGCTCTTGACATTCAACAGAAATTGCACTGTGCATACAGACCAGAGGCTTCTGGAGTAGTAGAACAAGTGAATGGAACAATAAAGAATAGGTTAGGGAAAATGTGTCAAGCCACAGGACTCAAATGGCCTGATGCCCCACCATTGGTGCTAATGACTATCAGAAGCATACCTGACAGGAAAACAGGTCTGAGCCCCCACGAAATAATCATGGGACGAGCAATGAGACAAGCACATGTACCTGTCAACAAACTGCTGACTATAACTGATGACCTCGTGTTGGATTATTGCAAAGGATTGGCTGATGTGGTGCATTCTGTGTTTCATCAGGTTGGACCGGATGCAACCACTCTTGAAAGAAAACCAGCTCATGATTTGAGTCCAGGAGACTGGGTCCGCATAAAAGTCCACAGAAGAAGAAACTGTCTGGTTCCTCGCTGGGATAAACCACGACAAGTGATCCTGGTAACAACAACTGCTGTCAAATGTGCAGGGGTGAAAAACTGGGTGCATGCCAGCCATACTATCAGAGTTCCAGATCCTGAAGCTCGACCTGCAAGTTGACATCTGGAGATATCGGATACCAGTTCAGCATCTGATGCAGAAGCCGAAACAAACAGGGTTCCAGAACTTGAAGATCGACCTGTAAGTCGACATCTGGAAGACCCAGGTACAAATTTGACTACAGAAGAAGAAATTGAAATGACAAAGGTTCCAGAACTTGAAGATCGACCTGTAAGTCGACATCTGGAAATATCAGATACTAGTTCAGCATCTGAAACAGACCAATCAAACTGTAGCGAAAAGCTAAAGAATAACTGGAAAAATGACATTATAAAAGAAGAAACTGAACCAAGAAATAGTGACACTGAGCAACCAAGCACAAGCTATGGTAGATTTCCTTCAAAAATTGACGAAATAGACGAGGGAGGGATAGATTCAGATATAGAGATAGAAGAAGAATCGGAAGAGCCCCGAGGAGCAATAGGGACAGAACAACAAATAAATGAACAGGGAAATTTAGAAGCAGATAGAGAGATCAACGAGAATCCGGAAGAAACTCGAGGAGGGATAGAAACAAGTGTCCAAACAGAAAAGACACAAGAAGGCTCAGATTTGGATAATGAAGGTGAAATCATAATGTTCAAAATAAGAGGAAGTGAAATAAGGTCTGAAACAGAATCAGAAGAAAGTGAAGAAGAAAGAAAACAGAGACTAGGACCAAGAAAGAGAACTTGGAGAGCTGAACGAGAGGAAAAGGAAAGTGAACCGAAAAGGCCGAGAAAAGGAGACAATTGGCCCCACGAAGTCAAAAGATTGAGATACAAAATAATAAACTTAAATAGAGATAATGCAGAACAAGTAAATGCGATAACAAGCCAAAGAGATCAAGGAGCACAAAGTGGAAAACAATTGCAGAAAACTAAAAGAGCGAAGAAACCTAATTTGAAATATAAGTCACCTGAGTGGCTATACATCGCATTGACTGACATCAAAAAAGATGATAACACTCACGAGAGCCCAGAAGAAAGCTGCAAACAAGTGGCTGAAAGTGAAGTGCAACAAGTTTGAAGAAATTAAAAAGAAAAACCGGACTGGACACAAAATCTGAACAAGACAAGGAAGAGTTCTGAAAAGAACTAAAGAAAGTACCAAACGAGACAAAGTGAGAGGGTATAGTGGCTGAAACGTCATTCTGAGGTGTGGTGACATTTTTCTGTACATATATAAATAATTAGGTAATAGAACAAAAATGGTAGACACAGAGAATAGAAAATCGAAATGTGAGTTTTTACGTAGATGGTGTAGAATGTGTTTCTTTTGTACAGGATTATTAATGTTTGTTTGGCTCATTTTAGCAATCACCATTCCAATTAGATTAGTTGTAGAAGAAACGTCCATATTAGAAAATAACACGAAAAAGGATAAAGAAGCTAACACACAGAATATAGCAACATTGATAGATAATGCAGAGTTACATAAGGATAGATCTATAACTCATTTTTCAAAGAACGTTTTCACAAAATTATTATATGAATATGTAGAAACAATGGATGGGAGGGATTGTTATGTTTGTATGCAACTACCAGCGTCTGTTACAGAAGGTGTGACCTATCATCACCTCCATTTGACATATGGGATAACATGTAGTGTTTTAGCCAGTTTGTTTTATAAAACAGGTAGATTAGAATATTATTATACTGACATAAATAAGATTTTTGCAAAGATTCCTATAATTCCCGAATTGAATAAGGTGAAAGAAGCAAGAATGTTTGGTGAATTTTTCCTAGAAAATAAAGATTTAACATTAGAGTACATAACTAGGTACAATCTTACCTGTGAATTAAAGAAAGAAGAAAAGGTATTTTTGGAGATGGCAGAAAAAAGGAGAATTAAGTTTCAAAGAAAAGTGATAGAAGAGGAGACAAAAACACCCCTTTGGGCGTTTGAAAGAGAAAATAATGCTAAAAGAGAGACAAATGAAGCTATGACATTAGATTGGCCCCAACAGGGAAAGTTGTGTATTAGTAGAAATAGAACTAGGTATGATAACTATTTCGTGGGTTCCAGTGACTGCCGAGACAATTACAAAATTTTAGGAGGATGGGGATTCAAAGGAGGAAAAGATCCAATTTTTCCAGGGATCCATTATATTTGTGGGAACAGGGCTTATTACAGGTTGCCGGACCATTGGTATGGGTCTTGCTATTTAGGCCTGGTCTTTCCAAAGATTTTCCATGTGGAAAGAGGAGAGAAAGGAACACACGGAATGGGTGAAACATTTACACGTAGAAAAAGGGAAAGTTTTACAGAAATAGTTGGTGACATTTTTGGAGCAATGATACCAGCAGTGGGTATATCTTTGAATGCATTTAAAATTAGGAAATTGTCCACAGTAGTAGACCGTTTATCAATGAATACTGCTGGAGGGTTCTTGATGGTAAATACCGAGATGGTTGCCATGGTGATGCAAAATCGACTTGCCCTTGACATTCTTTTGGCAAAAGAGGGTGGAGTCTGTGGAATGCTGAAAGTCCAACATTGTTGCACTTACATTCCAGATAAAAGTGAAAATATACAGAAGTATATAAAGAATATTACAAATTTGCACAAAGAACTTGCTCCACTGGAGGTTGAAAGTGCCTGGGAGAAACTTGGTAAGAGTTTTTCCGCAATACCAAAATGGTTCACTGAAATAGGTAGTTCTATTGTAGGGAAAGTTTTAATATCAGCAACAGTAGTAATATTATTGGTGTTATCAGTGAAATTTGTTGTTATATGTGGTAAAAGGAGAAAAAGATAAAATAAAATAAAAAGAGAGAACAAGATAGAGAAAGAACGCGAAATGGGAGAAATAGAACTAGAAGAACTAAAAGAAAACATGTATGAGAGAACAAAAAGACAAGATGAAAGGGACACCGATGTTTGAACTAACCAAGCAAGTGGACAAGAAACATTCTATCTGAAAAGTTGTGTAACATGGGTTTTTGTGGCGATATTAAAAATCACCAAAGGGGGAGTTGATGGAGCGAGGTAAATAAAACAATTTTGGAACCCCCTAATATTCATGCTAATAAATTAATGTTATTAATTGTTTGACCGACTAATCAACATTTTATATAAGTGGTAACGGCAATTTATGTGCAAAGTTAACTTATGTATAATTGTGAAAGTGAAATAATAATATAATGGTTTGCGTACTAATTAGAGTGAAATTGCATGATTTGTGCTATGTAGTAAAATGTTTTGTGGCAAAAGAATGCAGATGGTAAGTAAACATGGCTTTAAATGTCGCTTTTTGCTAGCTAACACCTAATTGGGGTACTTAGAATGACGGGTGGGAAACAGAAAGGCTTATTTTCTTTATTTTAATTATGATTGTGTTTGTTTTCATGATAGTTCGTTAGGGCCTGCTAGGCCGTGCTGTAAAAATGGCTGCTGAGGCAGATGGGCTTAATGCGCAGACGCAAAGATGGCTTCCAAGCGAAAGAAACCCGCAGAAGTATATCACGTGGGTACGAGTCAAGCCCAGAGTGAGAAGTGTCAAGGTCGGACTGACCTGACATGAAGGGTATGCCAAGAAAAGACTCAGCGTGAATCCGTGAGAACAGGGGACGAGTAGCCGAAAATTAACAATGGACTGTTTAAAATAAGTTGCGAGAAACAAGACACATTTAATGAACTGTCAATCGGATTGCTATTACCCAAAAGCCGTGTGAAAGGATAAAATCAAACAATTTCAGAACCGGTTTGAACAAGGAGGGCAATGAGGTGATGCTTGCCACCCCTCCAATGGACCAATTAGCGTGATTCTTGCCCCCAAAGATTGCAACTTTATGTTTAGTAAGCTAGTAGTAGGGTATAAGAGGACCTACTCTTAAGTAGGAGGAGCGCTATTCATGCATTATTTTTGAGCACTGAACATTGATGCTGAAGAAACTGATGCTATTTTCTATAGGCCATTTTCTAATATAAATTTTCATTTTTGAACTTTAAACTTGACTGGGGAAAGGAACAAGACCGATGCGGGAAATCTGTATAGGAGGTCCGTCGAGGAGGCCTGTTTAGCGGGACAGTCAGTTTTTGGGAATTCCATGCAGTGATTATCTGCTTTGGTGAACTTTATTCTTCATCTAAAAGGGGTATGCATAAACTTCTTTCTAAAGCTTATTTCTTATAATGATATTGAAATGTATTAAAACGATTAATAAAATTGAATCTTATTCATGCATTTAAAGAAAGTAGATAAACTTTATTATAATTAAAACTACGAGTCTGTGGTTCTTTAGCTCAATAATAAGTGTAATGATTTTAATAATGTTTGACTGTGATTGAGCTGGTCTTAATCACCATCAACTTATTCTACTAGTTGGTCCATCGACCAAAGAGCGGAATACCTTGATGCCTTAGAACAGACAGGATTAAAACTGATTATGTATGATGTTTAAGGAAATATCCTGTTGATTTTAATAAGGTATCCCGTTCCTCCGGCAACCTCATTCTTCTCTTTGGTAGTAGTGGATGTGACTCAGGGAAACAATTGAGAGAGTGTATGGTTATGCGGTGTTATGGGCCCCACCGTCATAAGGTATAGTTGCTGTGTGTGATTTTACCTGCAGGTTATATCCAAAAGAGAAGAATTTATATTTGTCGCGCTGGGTCAACGGTCTCCTTGATGCAGCAAAGGGTAAATTTGGTGCAAGGCTAGAATCCAGAATTTTTCTTTCTTTATCCATTTGTTTGCAGTGTTCAATAATAGGAAGGAATAAATTCCTCTTCCTTTTTGGGAAGCTATGACCCTTTCCATGAGGATGTTGACATACCCAGTGTTGGTGGTAATGGGACGAATTCTTTGGAGAGATCACCAGCAGCTGTAACTTGAAAGCAAAATTCAGTAATCATTTGTCTTTTGTGATGTTTTGCCACTGTATAATAGAAATGCAGATGGCGACCCCACTCCTTCCCCACCCACCTGAGAGGTAGCCGTGGAGGTTGTTTAGTACTCCTCCTCTCTTGTGACGCTACCTTTGTGGATATGGCCACCTCAGCTGTTGCTGGGATTGTTAGTAGGACTAATCAGGGATTTGAACAGTCAGCTGATGGGGATGCCTTTCATGCGACCTGTACAGGTGCTTTGTATATTATTTTTTTCCAGGCCCAATATTCTGAGAGTTTCAGCTTCTGCCTTCACAGGCTGCATTCCTTCTTCAGCGTGGCTGCTAAGCAAGCCGTTTCTTGAGAAATCAGGTTGAGGATGTGCTGTTGGGCTAAGCCTGTAAGATGAAACCAGAAGATCTTATTTGTTAAACCAAGACTAACCAAATCGGTAGTCTGCAGCTACTGAGATCTATTTGTTTTACCATCATACCCTCATTAAAAGTTTCTTGAAAATCGGCTCGTCTGATTTTGATTAAGTCACTTGCAAGATCTTGCAGGGAATCCCAAAAGAAGCAATCATATCCCCTCTTCTCAGAGAGGAGTTGTGCTTCTATCCTTCATAGATGCTACTGATCAGACACAGTTTTTGTCCATTCTGAATCCTGAGTGTGATCTATTAGTCGGGTAGAACTGTGAGGAAAGTAGCAGTGGCATGATGTATCTTGGCTGCTGATATCATCACAGAATCTAGTTGTGGGCCTGTCCTTAGAAAAAAGGAGATCTATTTTAGTGGTTTATATTCGTTTTGTAAACATGATGGACCAGCTTTGACTAACACCAGTCAAGAAAGCCTGCATAGATAATTTCATCAGGCAGGCAAAAAGTAACACGGGCCTGACAGAGCTTCGTTGGGGATGTATGTAAAAAATAACAGAAGTTGAAGATGGCCGTGTTGGTGTAGGAACAGACAGATTTGCTGCACCCTTTGCAACAAATGCGAGGTGGTGGTGAATCAGGAGTGTTGCCAAGCACTTTAAAGATTTTGTAGAAGGTGAAGATGAAGTGGTTTTTGGCATGTAACAGTACGAAGTGTGTGATCTTCTCAACTGCCTCAACTCAGAATGGCAAGTGGAGAGAGTGGTATATCTTTGTTAAGTGAGGACGCTTCTTGGAATGCAGGAGTACATCTTGATGGGGAAGGCGAATATCTGAAGATAGGCATGTGCCTTGGTGCAGCAACCCCAGAGTACAGATGTAGTGGCATGGCTGGAAACTGAACAGCTTGCACAGTTGAGGCACTGACGTTGCTTGTGGAGGAAGTGTAGCGGATGGAGACACCTGGCACAAATAGTGAGGGAAAGAAGTTGATAACATTTGTGTAGTCAGCTTCTTGGTGAATCTAAAAGCTGAAATCTGTGAGGAGGGCTGTTAGACCTGTCAGCCCTAGGGTGGTCTTGCCCTGTTTTTTTTCCCTTTTGCGCCTCATTTTTGCCACCGTATTTTTACTGGACCTAGGTCTCCGGGCGCCTTGCCACTGCTAACCAGTGCTGAGGTGCAGGTGCTCTCTCACTCAAGATGGCTGCCACAGGCCCCTGCTACTGCAGAGAGGGCCTTACACACATACACACTAGTAGCCAGGGTCAGGCTGGGACATAGGGATACAGTATCCATTCCGTCCCCGCCTCTGGGCCACATAGCCAGACATGTAGAAGGTTCCAGAACCTTCCGGGCTGTGGGAGGAGTTATGTTTTGCCGCCTTTAGGAGGGTCACCTGACCTAGGGGTATAAGAGGCTTGGGGGAAATCTTTAGTCAGTTGGGGCACCACTGATCCTGGGAGAACCTCTGCCGGAGGACAGGCTTTAGGGCCTAGGGGGGAGACCTACACTACTGCTGCTGACAAGGCTTAGGCCCTGCTGTAGTAAGTTAGCTGAGGAACGCCCACCACCCACTGATCTTGCCCAGCGTGAGGGGACCCAGGGAACCACCTTCAGCGTGCTGGGAAGAACATCAAGCACTCCCAGAACCACCAACTCATTCCCCCCCTCATAAGAAGAAACTCCTGACAAGAAACTCCTGACAAGAAACTCCTGACAAGAAACTCCTGACAAGAAACTCCTGAGAAGCAACCAATCTAGAACAGTCGCAAGAAACCTTAATTTGGGGAGGCCTGACCGTCCAGCAAGGCCTGAAACCTGAACTGCCAAACTGGGGATCACCAGGTAAAGCGCCGTGCCCTGAAGCGCTAGACCTTCACCCCCTATCTATTCCTGCCTGCTGCTGGGCTGCCCCCAAGCACCTTTCCAGTCAGCCCTGCCCACAGGCTGCTGGTGCGCCCCGCGTTCTGTCTCCACGAGGGAGAAACTGCCCCCCTCAGGTCACTGACCTCGTGAAGGAATCACCGTCGCGGCCGCCGCCGCGTGAGGAGAAGTGCTGCTGTGAGGGAAGCCCTCCTCTAGGCCGTGTGGTGAGGTGCGCCGTCCGCGCCCTCACCGAAGCCTACAAATTGCCCCCAGAGATCACCGCCGGGCCCGGGGCCCCACCGCCAAAGTCGCGGCCGAAGAAATCATTGCCGCAGCCCAAGGGGGCCGCGTGAAGAAGCCGCGGCCTAGCGCGATCCGCGAGGCCTCCGGGCCCCGCCGACGCCGTTGCCGGGCAACCGGGGACGCCGGCCGCGCCCCCGGGAAGGCCGCGCAGCGATTGGGCGCCGGCTCCCGCCACGCCCCCCAGCGCCGACGGAGGCCGAGGAAGAGCTCCGGCCGTGCAGAGGGAGACGGGGAGCCGGCCGGAGAGGACTGCCGGCTCCCGCTCCCCTTCCCGCAATCCCGCAAGCCCGCAAATCCACTTACCTGATCCCGGGGGCCGGAGGAGGGTGATACCGGCCCCCGCAACGTCCCGCAAATCCCGCATCCACTCACGTGATCCCGGGGGCCGGAGGAGGGTGATACCGGCCCCCGCAACGACCCGTAATTCCGGCCAGAAGGCCGAGGCACCCCGACCGGGCCCCGCCCTTCAGAATACGGGCCGGGCCTGGGGATCGCCAGTCGCAAGGAAGCGCGACCAACGACCATGCATCAGGTGAGCCCAGGAGGCCCCTAGGGCCCGCAGAAACGCCACTGGGGGCCGGGGGCCACCATTAACCCTTGAATTAATCTGTGTAACTTTCCCCATGAGGCGAGGCCCCGGAGAGGAGTGGGCCTGGCCTGAATTAACCCCTGAGGGACACAGAAGCCCCAGAATACAGGACATGTTGAGGGGTTCCCCACATTGTTTATTAATTTAATGCTGATGCCTATTGTAATTACTGCCTAGGCCTATGCTTATAACTGCAAAGTCTTTACCTAAGGGGGAAAGTGATTAATTGAATTGAGCTGAAGTGTACACCGCCAAGAGTTGAAGTGTTTTATGTTACAGGTGTACTGGAGTTGCGACGCCCACTGTACTGAATGTGGGTGCGCCTAGATTAATGCAGGCCCTATGGAAATGTAACGTGAAAAGCCTTCTTTTAAGTAATTGAATATTCTTGAAGTGAACTGCATGTTTAGGCCCATGTTTTATTAATGCACCTTGTGATCATTATTGGTGCTACGTTTAGGAGATGATTCCTGCGGCCTTTTAGTGGCCTACAATGTTGATGAGCTATGATGCTTTAATAAGAATGTGCACCAGTTGAGTAATGCAATGATTTTAAATGTAGATCTGAATTAATCTGCCTCATCTGATGCTACCTTGATTTATATAAAAGATCTTGATTTTAAATACACAAGCCTGGTGTGGTGTCCTGTTATTGCGTCCGCATTCCTGAGTCAAAGGAAGAGTGTGCTGCACAACTGCCTTACACATTGCCTTCGCGTGCTTTCCCGCCTCGCGCCATGCTACCGTGACGGACTCGGTAACCCCGGTTCCAACAAGGACCCCAAGGGGCTCAAAGTTGAGGTTGAAGATGACAGGAGAATATTGCGAGTAGTATTGTCTTTTAATGGTCCTCGGTGCGAATAAGGTCTGAAAATGCAAAGCTTAGCACTCCAAGATTTTTGCTACAGAAGCCAAAAATAGAGCTGAGGTAACTGCCACTGAGAGGGCACGATGATACTGGAAGTCAATGCTGCCTTAAAGGGGCAGTGGCAGTTTGAGCTTTTAAAACAGTCAGCCTTTCATCCTGAGTGGTCTCCCTTTTTTAACTTTTCGTTTAAAAATGACTGTGAAAGATTTTTTTAATGACCACTACTTGAATTACAGTCATTTTTCCCCTCAACAGTTAGCTGTTTTTTTTTAAAGAAAAATAAAATGTGGGCAATGAAGGCTGTAGATAAATTTTCAAATTGGCTTTTCTATGGAAATTATTTTCCATGTTTATGTTAAAAGTGCTCGGAGACCCAGCACATGGGGAGGACTATTCAGTGCTTATGACTTTAATGAAGATCTCCCTGGAGGAGAAGCTACATTTGCCACTGTGTGGAAGTAAGCACCTGTACATTAGCAGCATGAGTCCCACCCCGCTGCCAGCTAGAAGTCATAGCTGCACATACAATGGGACACTGAGGGAAACGGTGATGCCAACATGCCGGAATGTCATGCTATCCCTAAAGTCAACAAAAGGATATCGGGAAAGGCCAGTCACAAAAGATCTCTCACCAGGATTTGGGCTCTCCGAAATGCAGATAGTTGATGCTGTACAGATCCATGTCCTCGGTGTGCCAAGCAAAGGAGGTCTTCCACATGCCGAAGTACAGGTATGGGGTGTTCACACCTTCGATGGTAATGCCTTTCTCGCTCTCCACAACATCCAGAATGGTGTTCAGGTGGCCAATATTCCATTCACGGACATGCTGGAAAACAAACAGACGTTTAGAATTAAACTATTTTACATCTAGACCTTTGCGTTCCTCCAACGCTAATCTGGCCATTGTGCCCAAAACTCGCCTTGTTCACACTGGCGGTAGATCTTTCAGCTTTTTGGGTGCCAAACTATGGAACAGCTTGCCAGAGTTCCTAAGGCTTGACACAAACCTACTTTCTTTTGGAAAGAATCTGAAAACATGGCTCTTTAACCAATAACTGGCTTCTTCCACTCTTTCTCTCGCTATCTATGCGCCAGGACACTCTAGCTTGAGTAGCTGCGCGCTTTATTAAATACTCCATTTCATTTCAAAGAGGAGTCTGGTATGATAGGTCATTAAGTATTAAGTGTGTGCCATTGCATTAAGATAAACTAACAAAAGGCAAAAATAAATGCAATTCAAGTTAAGGACATGGGTGAGATTCTTCTCTGGCAGGAAGAAACCATTCCCTACCACTACCCACACCGGCTTTACCCCCTCCCCCATTTCCAGTCTGCAGCCAAGCGCAAAACATTGAGGCGCTCCTGAAGCAGAACTTACTCTGCCATATGCAGACAGAGATGAGCATAGACTTACATTTATATGGGCTTACATTTAGACATATACACAGAACAGGTTGTAAAAGTGGAAAGCCCTGTACTAGACTCAAGCGCAGCTCATAGGGGCACAATGGACAGAGCCCAGCTAAGTAATGTGAATTTTCCAGCAAATATAGAAGGCGTCATCCCGATTACTCTTGGAGAAATTAAAGCCAATGCTGCAGTCTTGTCAGCAATTTCACAGCATAGAGGGAGACGAGGAAGTGAAAACAGAAAACTGAAGGACAAAACCTGAGCAGAGAACTGAAGGACAAAACCTGTACCTGGTCCCTTATTTCCTTGCAAAAATGTTCAGCTGACTTTCTTCTAATAGTTGAACTACCTTGCTGCATCTCATACTCCCAAACGGACAAGGGAGAAAAAAACGTATTTCTTCTCCCTTTGAACATTTGAACAGTGTGTTCTCTTCTTGCTAAAAATGCATGCCACTTACTTCTCTTGCCTGTACACAAGAGAATGAAAAAAATCTGTTTTTTTTAGTACTTTCCTTTAAGCACGATGGAAAAAGAAGAAAAAAGCACCACTGTTAAAGTAGTTGCTCTTTTGCATTCTTGGATGTGGATGATAGATATGTAAAGGAAGGCTGTGGCCCAGGCACCAAGGTGGTACTGAATGCCACTCCCCATGATGCCCGCATGGAGAGGAACCGATGGGCCTCAAACCAATGGCTCCTAACTGGGGTGAGCACTCAAGTCTCCCATTACCAGACAACCTCTGTTCTCTCTGGATTGTGAATGGCCACTGCACTAGAAGAGACAATGCTTCTCATTACATAAGGCCGACCCTTTTAACTACCATTAGCTCTGCAATCGCAATGCACTGTTCCTTACACCTTCTTAACCTTTATACTGATCCATTTATCATGCCACTGTTTTACAGCAGCACCTTAGTTCACCTTCAGGTGGCCAGGGTGATCATATGGCTTCACAGACTGAGTTTGAACCCCTGTGTTCACTGGTCTGAAGTTGTAATCCATACATAACTATTGCTATTATTTGTTGTTAGTCCGCGGCCACTGGGATGGAACCTCAAAAGATTCATTACGTTTCTAGGCTCTCTCAGCTAAAGATTGTTTAACCTATATATATGTAGTTTGCCATCATGAATAGCTTCGCTATTAAAAACCAGTCCACCTGAAAGTGTTCTGCCTATGCGGAAGAGTTTTGGAATCCGGTGCATCCAGAAAGAATATGATCTACTGTGCACTCCAGAACAAGCAGTTCTTTATTACCGTCTGCATTTAACTGGGTCGGAATTTATTTATTATAAGTTTGTCTGACCCTGGAATCCAATTTTTTTTTTCATCAAATACATCAAACTTTTAGGTCTTCATAAAGACCTCATCCGCAGCTTGATGTGGCATTGACAAAGCAAAGTTGATGTGCCCTCCTAGCAAACCCATGCATAGACCTGATCTCAAGTACATGCTGTGAACGTTTGCCTTTATGACCTCTACATCTTCAGCTAAGAGGGACAGCGAAATTCCTACTTTCCAACTAAAAAAGTCTTACATTTTATCTTAGGGGTATAGCAGTCTTTGACACACCACCTTTTGTGCTTAAGGTAGTTTCAGTCTACCATTTGATTGAAACACAGGTCAGACTCCATTTTAAGTAGGCCGCAACTCCATGTTCTGTATTTTTGCAAAATCATCAACACGTCTGTCTTTGATGCAGATGTTGTCTGTCCTTATATTTCCAAGAACTGTGAAAGTGTCAAGTCATTTAGATATAGACAAACAAAACACCTGATGCAACATCAGTCTGGGACAAGTGACAGGTTATCTCAATGTCAAGGTCAAACAAAGAACAATAGTCAAAATAGCATAGTCTGAATTGTCGTATTTTTACCTTATATGTTTAAAGGAATGCATCTTACACTAGCATTTTGATGCGTATTGGTTAAATCAAACATATCTAAGATGACATTTTAGATGACATTTTAACTAAGTTAGAAGTGTTCGTATTATTCTCATTGCTCACAACGTGCATTTGTGCTGTTCTTAATCGTATTCTGTGTGGGTATTTTAGATGCATTGCGCAACAGGGTGCACCTGTTGAAATAAACAGGCATTTTAGTTAAATTGTCTTTTCCTTAGCGGGGGCTGGGGGGTTGTGTGGGATTGATTGAACAAAAATGTTTGTTTCTGATCACCACATTGCCCCTGGATCTCTGTTTAGGGACTGTTAGTAACCCAAAAGCAATTGACGCCACTTCAATTATAAATTGAGTGGGGTACTGCGGGCTACAAAAACCTGTCTTTCACATTGCTGCATTGAGCTAAATTCACTCATGTCACCTGTGGGTGGGAAACCAAACCAAACCCTGTAGAGCTGAGCCACAGACTCAGTTTACGCTAAACATTAAATTCTCGCAGTGCATTTGACTGTGTTTTTTCCAAATCCATCTATTACCCAACTCCATGTTGAAAATGACCATCTTTTCTTTGCTATTCCCCCAGATTTTTTTGCTTAATCTGTCCTATTTTTGCTGCACCCTTTTTTGTTAGAATTAGGATTCTGCACCTTTTACTCCTGCTAACCAGTGATAAAGTGCTTCAGCTCTCCCTTTCAAACATTGTAAAATTGGTATGCACCTAATTGGCACATTTAAGTTACTTATAAGTCCCTAGCAAATGGTAATGCATGTACCCAGGACCTGTAAATTAAATGCTACTGGTGGGCTACAGCACTCATTGTACCACCCAATAAAGTAGTACTGTAAAATATATCTCAGGCCTGCCTTTGCAGCCTGTAGTGCAGTTTTAAACTGCCATTACGACCTGGCAAAATAAAAGTCTTTAGGAGATCTTATTCTCGGTCTCCCGCATGGCTGCTGAAGGGTGGGTACCAGGCACTTAGTTTAGGAAGGTTGGACTTTGGGCTTTTGTTGGAGTTGCACAGAAAGCAAATTATCAACCTCTTCCAGACTTTATTACAAGTGGAACGATTTCTGCTGCCGGCCGGGAGATGCCCGACGCTGCAGTACACCTGCCTATGCTGGGACCCTGGCCTCTACTATGGATGTACTGAAGAATCGGTCATTTAGGACAAACTGATTTTAAGGTGTCAGATTTCTATTTCATGTGGCTAATCTCCTCACCAGCCTGAGCACCTAACAAGGTGCTTGCAGAAAACAAGCGAATCAATTGATTTGCTTAGCCTCATATCTCAAAGCTGTTAGGAGATAAGAGAACCTCCTGAAGGAGAGACGGAATTCAACATGCCTGTCTACTTGTTCTACAAGATCAGAATTGACAATGAAGACTATCTTGACAGCAAATGCCTGCTCTACACGAAAATGCGATGGCGATGGGCAATGCCAAGTGAAAGCACAAGGTAACCTTTACTTAGGGACTTTCAGTATCTGAGGGTGTCTAAGGAGGGAGATGAGGCAACCCTGGCCTTCTTGCCAGAATATCATCCCCCTTCTCTTTTAGGCAGCTGCAAAAGGTGCAGATGATCCTTTATCTCGAACAAGAGTCCCAGCAAACAAAAATTCATTCTGCCTTGAAGACTTGTATGTTCTGCCTTTGAAGAAGTGAATATTATCCCTCTGCAGGTTGTAAAAAAATTCCACTGTCTCTGCCACAAAGGTACAAGAGCACTTAGGATGTCCATCCTCTCTGCTCATCTTCCAACATACAAACAAATTTGAAAATGTATCTAAATAGGCTGTATTTCAATTTGGCAGACGGGATGCTCTGCCACATTTATGTTGGAGTGCTCTCAACACCAAACTATAAATTGGGACCCAAGACAATTGCAATTTTCAAAATATCTTCTACTACAGGCCTACTAGTGACCAAACAGGCTTAAATGTTCAAGCCCAGTCTTAGAGTATGTCAAATACCACACATGACCATCCACTGTGTCTGCAACATACACCCGTGGAAAACTACTAAGGCAGGATAATAAACATTAACACCTCATAGAATTTATTGTAAAATAAAGTAATTACAAATTAAAGATATATACATATTATATATATATATAGATATATATATAGATATATATATAGATATATATATATAGATATATATATATAGATATATATATAGATATATCCCATTTCAAAGTGCCACCTTTAGACATAGCAGGCATTTTGCTCGCACTGGCTGGTAGACACTGTGCCAACTGAAAATTACAGCCATTACTTAAGAAGGAGAAATTTCAAGTAAAAATGTTTTCCATATTATGAAAGTTTTCACAACATTTTTCTGCACTTTAAATTCCTCCCATTTATAACAAGCATTGGCATAGCCAATAGGTCTCGCCTTTGGGACCTTATAAGTGTTTAGCCAGAGATATTGACTTTGCCTACGTCTTTAAGCTGTGCTGTACAGAAGTCTGCAGCATGCTGAAAAGTTATAATAAAGAAGTGTCAGAAGCATTTTTGTTACCTTATATATGACCAAGAAAGCATTATGTACAACTGAACGACCATATTAAAAAAGTATTAACAATAAATAATGTCTTGAGTTTTTTTTTTGTCCTTTCAATGCTGGCAACTTCTATCTGCCTGTCCCAATGGTTGCTTGTTATGGGTTTTTTTGTTATGGGGGGGGGCATAAATAACAGGAGGGTGAAGGTTGGGAAATAGAACCTGTATAACAGTCAGCGAGAGAGTGTTAGAAATGGGATTTTTGGTAGGCTAGGGCATGTGCCAAAGCCAGGCAGAAACCTCCACTCTAGTCAGGATAAGGGAGTTACACTCCTAAAATAACCCCTGCTCACCCCCTTGGTAGCTTGGCACGAGCAGTCAGGCTTATCTTAGAGGCAGTGTGTAAAGCACTTGCACATAACCAACAGTAATACAGTGTAAGCACTACAAAAGGACACCACACCAGTTTAGAAAAATATCCAATTATTTATAAACTCAAGACAAGACCAAAAACGATAAAAATCCACAATACAGTACTTAGAAATCTTCAGTTATCAAAATATGCTTGAAAAACAGTTCCTTGATGTCGATAGCTCCGTCCGGGGCTATCACGACGTCGTGAACAAACAACTCCAAACAGTTCTGGCTGACTGCGGCGTCGCGGGCCAGCTACGGTGTCGGGAAGACCCGCAAACAGTACCTTTTAGAAATGCAGGGTGTCTGTACTTTTTAGGCGTGAGACCATACTTAGTGAGAAGGGCGTCCTTCATGTCTGGATAGGTGAGGTGAAACCCCTTACCCAAAGCTATTAAAGTATCCCTTGCTTCTTCTGGGAAGAGAGGCCACAATCCTGCTCCCCAATTCTCCTCAGGGACCCCATTCATGTGTATCGCTGCCTCGTAACCCTGAAACCACCTTTGTATGTCATCCCCTTCTTGAATTCTTTGCCTACATTCTTAGGGATGTGCACAATCCTGTCTGCTTGTCTTGACGGGTTGCTGCCACCATCTGAGCTGGCTCTACTCCTCTGATCCACCTCCTTTATCCTGAACTCATGCTCTAACATCATCCTTTTCTCCTCCATGGCTAACTTAAGCTTCTCCAGTTCTACTGCAACTCTCCTTGCTTCCCGCCTGTCCTCCAGCTCTCCTGGGGACAGGCCACTCCTGCCTGGCCTGGAGGGTTCCACCCCTCCCAAAAGCACATCCACCCTAGGAATAGGCTCCTCCGCCTCTCCAATGAGATCACCAAACTGCTCGCTGGCATGTCTGGCTGCTACCCAGGCCCTCAGCGCCTTTTGTAGCTCCTCCTTCCTCGTGAGGCCTCTGACTTGGACTTGGACTTTTAGGTTTTTGCAAATTGATTTCAATTCCCTAACATTGTAGGATTCCAACCTCTTCTCCTCAAAGGCAATTTCCAGGGATGCAACAGATGATGCTCTTGATTCAGGAATGATGAAGTAGCAAGTTGAACTGGCAAGATCAAAAATAGGCCAAAAAGAAAAAGAACCAGTATGTGGCACGTAATGGTCTGCGATATGGTAGTAGTGCACACCAATCACTGTAAGTCAAGTGCAAACGCAAGTCCTATCCTCACAGCTGACAACCAATGTTAGAAATGGGATTTTTAGTAGGCTAGGGCATGTGCCAAAGCCAGGCAAAAACCACCACTCTAGTCAGGATAAGGGAGTTACACTCCTAAAATAACCCCTGCTCACCCCCTTGGTAGCTTGGCACGAGCAGTCAGGCTTATCTTAGAGGCAATGTGTAAAGCACTTGCACATAACCAACAGTAATACAGTGAAAGCACTACAAAAGGACACCACACCAGTTTAGAAAAATATCCAATATTTTTATATACTTAAGACTAGACCAAAAACGATAAAAAAAATCCACAATACAGTACTTAGAAATCTTCAGTTATCAAAATATGCTTGAAGAACAGTTCCTTGATGTCGATAGCTACGTCCGGGGCTATCACGGCGTCGTGAACAAAACTCCAAACAGTTCTGGCTGACCGCGGCGTCGCGGGCCAGCTACGGTGTCGGGAAGACCCGCAAACAGTACCTTTTAGAAATGCAGGGCATCGGCGACCTCTCGTGGAGTTTCCGAAAGCACGGCGTCCGCAGGCGTCGGTTCCGGAGGTCGGTGCAGGAGTCGTCGGGGCCCTCGAAGTCACACGCGTTGCAGATCTAACTCCCCTCTGTTGAAGTCAGGAGCGCTGGCGTCGGGTGCTGCGGTGCGAAGTGCAGCAGTGCGGTGCCCTCAGGTCGCGGTGCGAGCAGCGGCTCGGTGGCGGCGTCAGATGGCGTCGTTGGTGAGACCAGGGTCGCGGTGCGAAGTGAATGCGGTGCTCGTCGCGGTGCTCGTCGCGGTGCAAGCAGCAGCGTCGTCGTTGCTGAAGCGCTGTCGGCTGACGAACTGGAGTCGATGGCGCCGGCGTCGGTAGGCCAAGGCTGCAGTGCGGGAGGAGGGCGGTGCGTCGTGTAACTTAACTAGAGGTGCCCTCAAACCACGGTGCAAGCAGCGGCGTAGATTTCGGCGTGGAGCAACGTCGTCAGGGATACCAAGGCGGTTGAGTGCGGTGCCCACAGGTCGCGGTGCGAGCAGCGGCTTGGTGGCGGCGTCAGCAGGCGTCAGTGAGACCAGGGTCGCGGTGCGGCGGTGCCCTCTGCGGTGCCTTCAGGACACGGAGTCGGCAGCGCCGTCGTAGACGGCGTCGAGTTGCTTTTTCTTCTGTTGCAGCACAAAACACAGTCCCCAGTGCTGAGGGCAGAAGAGCTTGAAGTCTTTGCTGTTCCTGAGACTTCTTGAACAGGGGGCAAGCTCTACCTCAAGCCCTTGGAGAAACTCACAAAAGTAGATTGCTTAAAGTCCAGTCCAGTCCTTTCACTGCCCAAGACAGAAGCAGCCACTGCAGGCCCACACAGCAAAGTGGTAGTTCCTCCTTACAGCTTCTCCAGCTCTTCTTGGCAGTCTTCTTGGTCCAAAAGAGTTCTAAAAGTCAGGGGTCTGGGCCCCAATATTTATATCCAAAAATCCTTTGATCTCTTAGGCAGTGTGTGTCTGTGCCCAGCCAGAACCAGTTCTGCCTTCTCTGGTGTGACTTCCTGGCAGGAGGTGGAGACAGCATGGTCAGAGGCAGACCAGGCCCTTTGAGGTGCAAGGAAATCTCCTCCCCCAATTGCAGCCCAGGTCTATTCAGCCCTTTCCTGACCCACCTAGACTATCTGGAGCCACTCCAGCTCCCCAGCCTTATGTCATCCAAAACCCAGACAGGCAATCCACATTCCAGCAGAGGCACACGGGATGACTGAGCAAGAAAATACCTACTTTCTAAAAGTGGTATTTTCAAACACAGAATGTAAAAATCACCTTCACTAAAAGATGCATCTTTAGATTCTGAGTTCAGGGATACAAAACTTTATTTTCCTACCTAATTCCCCAGGCCAGTTATGTTTATAAGATGTTATAAACAAACTCCCCATTCTGTCCTATGGGGAACAAGTAGCCTTGCAATAGCGAAAAACGAAATTGGCCGTAATTCACTACCAGGACATGCCACACACACCAGGGCATGTCCTACCTTTCCCATACACTGCACCCAGCCCACAGGGGTACCTTGGGCCTACCTTAGGGGTGGCTGACATGTAAGAAAAGGGAAGGTGAGGGACTGGCAAGTGTGTGCACTGGCCAAGTCGACATGGCAGTTACAAACTGCGCGCAGACTCCACAATGGCGGGTCTGAGTTACCTTTTCAGGGCTACTCACGTGGGTGGCACAATCAATGCTGCAGGCCCACTAGTAGCATTTGATTCACAGGCCTTGGCACACTCAGTGCACTTTACTAGGGACTAACAAGTAAATCAAATATCCAATCATGGAAACACCAATCCATAACACAATTTACCACAGGAGCACTTGCACTTTACCACTGATCAGCAGTGAGAAAAGTGCGCAGAAACACTACGCCAGCAAAAACAGAGTCAAAACTGGGAGGTCAGAAAGCAAAAACTCAGGGGAAACACGCCAAAAGATGCCAAGTCTAACAGAGTCAGTCAGTTAGTCAGTCAGTGAGTGAGAGAGAGAGAGAGAGAGAGAGAGTCAGTCAGTCAGTCAGTCAGTCAGTCAGTCAGTGAGAGAGTCAGTCAGTCAGTGAGAGAGAGAGAGAGTCAGTCAGTCAGTCAGTCAGTCAGTCAGTCAGAGAGAGAGAGAGAGAGAGAGAGAGAGAGAGAGAGAGAGAGAGAGAGAGAGAGAGAGTCAGTGAGAGAGAGAGAGAGAGTCAGTCAGTGAGAGAGAGAGAGTCAGTGAGAGAGAGAGAGTCAGTCAGTGAGAGAGTCAGTCAGTGAGAGAGTCAGTCAGTGAGAGAGAGTCAGTCAGTGAGAGAGTCAGTCAGTGAGAGAGTCAGTCAGTGAGAGAGTCAGTCAGTGAGAGAGTCAGTCAGTGAGAGAGTCAGTCAGTGAGAGAGTCAGTCAGTGAGAGAGTCAGTCAGTGAGAGAGTCAGTCAGTGAGAGAGTCAGTCAGTGAGAGAGTCAGTCAGTGAGAGAGAGTCAGTCAGTGAGAGAGTCAGTCAGTGAGAGAGTCAGTCAGTGAGAGAGTCAGTCAGTGAGAGAGTCAGTCAGTGAGAGAGTCAGTCAGTGAGAGAGTCAGTCAGTGAGAGAGTCAGTCAGTGAGAGAGTCAGTCAGTGAGAGAGAGTCAGTCAGTGAGAGAGAGTCAGTCAGTGAGAGAGAGTCAGTCAGTGAGAGAGAGTCAGTCAGTGAGAGAGAGTCAGTCAGTGAGAGAGAGTCAGTCAGTGAGAGAGAGTCAGTCAGTGAGAGAGAGTCAGTCAGTGAGAGAGAGTCAGTCAGTGAGAGAGAGTCAGTCAGTGAGAGAGAGTCAGTCAGTGAGAGAGTCAGTCAGTGAGAGAGTCAGTGAGAGAGAGAGTCAGTCAGTGAGTCAGTCAGTGAGAGAGAGAGTCAGTGAGAGAGAGAGAGTCAGTGAGAGAGAGAGAGTCAGTGAGAGAGAGAGAGTCAGTGAGAGAGAGTGAGAGAGAGTGAGAGTGAGAGAGAGTCAGTGAGAGTGAGAGAGAGTCAGTGAGAGAGTCAGTGAGAGAGTCAGTGAGAGAGTCAGTGAGAGAGTCAGTGAGAGAGTCAGTGAGAGAGTCAGTGAGAGAGTCAGTGAGAGAGAGTCAGTGAGAGAGTCAGTGAGAGAGTCAGTGAGAGAGAGAGTCGGTCAGTGAGAGAGAGAGTCGGTCAGTGAGAGAGAGAGTCAGTCAGTGAGAGAGAGAGTCAGTCAGTGAGAGAGAGAGTCAGTCAGTGAGAGAGAGAGTCAGTCAGTGAGAGAGAGAGTCAGTGAGAGAGAGAGAGAGAGAGAGTCAGTCAGTCAGTGAGAGTGAGAGAGTCAGTAGAGAGAGAGTCAGTGAGAGAGAGAGTAGAGAGAGAGAGTCAGTGAGAGTGAGAGAGAGAGAGAGTCAGTGAGAGTGAGAGAGTCAGTGAGAGTGAGAGAGTCAGTGAGAGTGAGAGAGTCAGTGAGAGTGAGAGAGTCAGTGAGAGTGAGAGAGAGTCAGTGAGAGTGAGAGAGAGTCAGTGAGAGTCAGTGAGAGAGTCAGTGAGAGAGTCAGTGAGAGTCAGTGAGAGAGTCAGTGAGAGTCAGTGAGAGAGTCAGTGAGAGTCAGTGAGAGAGTCAGTGAGAGAGTCAGTGAGAGAGAGAGTCAGTGAGAGAGAGAGTCAGTGAGAGAGAGAGTCAGTGAGAGAGAGTCAGTCAGTGAGAGAGAGAGTCAGTCAGTGAGAGAGTCAGTCAGTGAGAGAGTCAGTCAGTGAGAGAGTCAGTCAGTGAGAGAGTCAGTCAGTGAGAGAGATGAGAGAGTCAGTCAGTGAGAGAGTCAGTCAGTGAGAGAGTCAGTCAGTGAGAGAGTCAGTCAGTGAGAGAGTCAGTCAGTGAGAGAGTCAGTCAGTGAGAGAGTCAGTCAGTGAGAGAGTCAGTCAGTGAGAGAGTCAGTCAGTGAGAGAGTCAGTCAGTGAGAGAGTCAGTCAGTGAGAGAGAGAGAGAGAGTCAGTCAGTGAGAGAGAGTCAGTCAGTGAGAGAGAGTCAGTCAGTGAGAGAGAGTCAGTCAGTGAGAGAGAGTCAGTCAGTCAGTGAGTGAGAGAGAGTCAGTCAGTGAGAGAGAGTCAGTCAGTGAGAGAGAGTCAGTCAGTGAGTGAGAGAGTCAGTCAGTGAGTGAGAGAGTCAGTCAGTGAGTGAGAGTCAGTCAGTGAGAGAGAGAGTCAGTCAGTGAGAGAGAGAGTCAGTGAGAGAGAGAGTCAGTGAGAGAGAGAGTCAGTCAGTGAGAGAGAGAGTCAGTCAGTGAGAGAGAGAGTCAGTCAGTGAGAGAGAGTCAGTCAGTGAGAGAGAGAGTCAGTCAGTGAGAGAGAGAGTCAGTCAGTCAGTGAGAGAGAGTCAGTCAGTGAGAGAGAGAGAGTCAGTCAGTGAGAGAGAGAGTCAGTGAGAGAGAGAGAGTCAGTCAGTGAGAGAGAGAGAGTCAGTCAGTGAGAGAGTCAGTCAGTGAGAGAGAGAGTCAGTGAGAGAGAGAGTCAGTGAGAGAGAGAGTCAGTCAGTCAGTCAGTGAGTGAGAGAGAGTCAGTGAGAGAGTCAGAGAGAGTCAGTCAGAGAGAGTCAGTCAGAGAGACAGTCAGTCAGAGAGACAGTCAGTCAGAGAGACAGTCAGTCAGAGAGACAGTCAGTCAGAGAGACAGTCAGTCAGAGAGAGAGTCAGTGAGAGAGAGAGTCAGTGAGAGAGAGAGTCAGTGAGAGAGAGAGTCAGTGAGAGAGAGTCAGTCAGTGAGAGAGAGTCAGTCAGTGAGAGAGAGAGAGTCAGTGAGAGAGAGAGAGAGTCAGTCAGTGAGAGAGAGAGAGAGTCAGTCAGTGAGAGAGAGAGAGAGTCAGTCAGTGAGAGAGTCAGTCAGTGAGAGAGTCAGTCAGTGAGAGAGTCAGTCAGTGAGAGAGTCAGTCAGTGAGAGAGTCAGTCAGTGAGAGAGTCAGTCAGTGAGAGAGTCAGTGAGAGAGTCAGTCAGTGAGAGAGTCAGTCAGTGAGAGAGTCAGTCAGTGAGAGAGTCAGTCAGTGAGAGAGTCAGTCAGTGAGAGAGAGAGAGAGAGAGTCAGTCAGTGAGAGAGAGTCAGTCAGTGAGAGAGAGTCAGTCAGTGAGAGAGAGTCAGTCAGTGAGAGAGAGTCAGTCAGTCAGTCAGTGAGAGAGTCAGTCAGTCAGTCAGTGAGAGAGTCAGTCAGTCAGTGAGAGAGAGAGAGAGTCAGTCAGTCAGTCAGTGAGAGAGAGAGAGAGAGAGAGAGTCAGAGAGAGAGAGAGTCAGTAGAGAGAGTCAGAGAGTGAGAGAGAGAGAGAGTCAGTCAGTCAGAGAGAGTCAGTCAGTGAGAGAGTCAGTCAGTGAGAGAGTCAGTCAGTGAGAGAGTCAGTCAGTGAGAGAGTCAGTCAGTCAGTGAGAGAGTCAGTCAGTGAGAGTCAGTCAGTGAGAGAGTCAGTCAGTAGAGAGTCAGTCAGTGAGAGAGTCAGTCAGTGAGAGAGTCAGTCAGTGAGAGAGTCAGTCAGTGAGAGAGTCAGTCAGTGAGAGAGAGTCAGTCAGTGAGAGAGTCGAGTCAGTGAGAGAGTCAGTCAGTGAGAGAGTCAGTCAGTGAGAGAGTCAGTCAGTGAGAGAGTCAGTCAGTGAGAGAGTCAGTCAGTGAGAGAGTCAGTCAGTAGAGAGAGTCAGTCAGTGAGAGAGTCAGTCAGTCAGTCAGTGAGAGAGAGTCAGTCAGTGAGAGAGAGTCAGTCAGTGAGAGAGAGTCAGTCAGTGAGAGAGAGTCAGTCAGTGAGAGAGAGTCAGTCAGTGAGAGAGAGTCAGTCAGTGAGAGAGAGTCAGTCAGTGAGAGAGAGAGTCAGTCAGTGAGAGAGAGTCAGTCAGTGAGAGAGAGAGAGTCAGTCAGTGAGAGAGTCAGTCAGTGAGAGAGAGTCAGTCAGTGAGAGAGTCAGTGAGAGAGAGAGTCAGTCAGTGAGTCAGTCAGAGAGAGAGAGTCAGTGAGAGAGAGAGCAGTCAGTGAGAGAGAGAGAGAGTCAGTGAGAGAGAGAGAGTCAGTCAGAGAGAGAGTGAGAGAGAGTCAGAGAGTGAGAGAGAGTCAGTCAGTCAGTGAGAGAGAGTCAGTGAGAGAGTCAGTGAGAGAGTCAGTGAGAGAGTCAGTGAGAGAGTCAGTGAGAGAGTCAGTGAGAGAGTCAGTGAGAGAGAGAGTCGGTCAGTGAGAGAGAGAGTCGGTCAGTGAGAGAGAGAGTCAGTCAGTGAGAGAGAGAGTCAGTCAGTGAGAGAGAGAGTCAGTGAGAGAGAGAGAGAGAGAGAGTCAGTCAGTCAGTGAGAGTGAGAGAGTCAGTGAGAGAGAGTCAGTGAGAGAGAGAGAGTGAGAGAGAGTCAGTGAGAGTGAGAGAGAGAGAGAGTCAGTGAGAGTGAGAGAGTCAGTGAGAGTGAGAGAGTCAGTGAGAGTGAGAGAGTCAGTGAGAGTGAGAGAGTCAGTGAGAGTGAGAGAGAGTCAGTGAGAGTCAGTGAGAGAGTCAGTGAGAGTCAGTGAGAGAGTCAGTGAGAGTCAGTGAGAGAGTCAGTGAGAGAGTCAGTGAGAGTCAGTGAGAGAGTCAGTGAGAGTCAGTGAGAGAGTCAGTGAGAGAGTCAGTGAGTCAGTGAGAGAGTCAGTGAGAGAGAGAGTCAGTGAGAGAGAGAGTCAGTCAGTGAGAGAGAGAGTCAGTCAGTGAGAGAGAGAGTCAGTCAGTCAGTGAGAGAGTCAGTCAGTCAGTGAGAGAGTCAGTCAGTGAGAGAGTCAGTCAGTGAGAGAGTCAGTCAGTGAGAGAGTCAGTCAGTGAGAGAGTCAGTCAGTGAGAGAGTCAGTCAGTGAGAGAGTCAGTCAGTGAGAGAGTCAGTCAGTGAGAGAGTCAGTCAGTGAGAGAGAGAGATTGAGAGTCAGTCAGTGAGAGAGTCAGTCAGTGAGAGAGAGAGAGAGAGAGAGTCAGTCAGTGAGAGAGTCAGTCAGTGAGAGAGAGAGTGAGAGAGTCAGTCAGTGAGAGTGAGTCAGTCAGTGAGAGTCAGTCAGTCAGTGAGTGAGAGTCAGTCAGTGAGAGAGAGTCAGTCAGTGAGTGAGAGAGTCAGTCAGTGAGTGAGAGAGTCAGTCAGTGAGTGAGAGTCAGTCAGTGAGAGAGAGAGTCAGTCAGTGAGAGAGAGTCAGTGAGAGAGAGAGTCAGTCAGTGAGAGAGAGAGTCAGTCAGTGAGAGAGAGAGTCAGTCAGTGAGAGAGAGAGTCAGTCAGTGAGAGAGAGAGTCAGTCAGTGAGAGAGAGAGTCAGTCAGTCAGTGAGAGAGAGTCAGTCAGTGAGAGAGAGAGTCAGTGAGAGAGAGAGAGTCAGTCAGTGAGAGAGTCAGTCAGTGAGAGAGAGAGTCAGTGAGAGAGAGAGTCAGTCAGAGAGTCAGTCAGTGAGAGAGAGTGAGTCAGTCAGTGAGAGAGTCAGTGAGAGAGTCAGTGAGAGAGTCAGTGAGAGAGTCAGTGAGAGAGTCAGTGAGAGAGTCCGTGAGAGAGTCCAGTGAGAGAGTCCGTGAGAGAGTCAGTGAGAGTCAGTCCGTGAGAGAGTCAGTGAGAGAGTCAGTGAGAGAGTCAGTGAGAGAGTCCGTGAGAGAGTCAGTGAGAGAGTCAGTGAGAGTCAGTGAGAGAGTCAGTGAGAGAGTCAGTGAGAGAGTCAGTGAGAGAGTCCGTGAGAGAGTCAGTGAGAGAGTCCGTGAGAGAGTCAGTGAGAGAGTCCGTGAGAGAGTCAGTGAGAGAGTCCAGTGAGAGAGTCCGTGAGAGAGTCAGTGAGAGAGTCAGTGAGAGAGTCAGTGAGAGAGTCCGTGAGAGAGTCCGTGAGAGAGAGTCAGTGAGTGAGTGAGAGAGTCCGTGAGTGAGTGAGAGAGTCCGTGAGTGAGTGAGAGAGTCCGTGAGTGAGTGAGAGAGTCCGTGAGTGAGTGAGAGAGTCCGTGAGTGAGTGAGAGAGTCCGTGAGTGAGTGAGAGAGTCCGTGAGTGAGTGAGAGAGTCCGTGAGTGAGAGAGTCCGTGAGTGAGAGAGTCCGTGAGTGAGTGAGAGAGTCCGTGAGTGAGTGAGAGAGTCCGTCAGTGAGTGAGAGAGTCCGTCAGTGAGTGAGTGAGTCCGTCAGTGAGTGAGAGAGTCAGTCAGTGAGAGAGTCAGTCAGTGAGAGTCCGTCAGTGAGTGAGAGAGTCCGTCAGTGAGTGAGAGAGTCCGTCAGTGAGTGAGAGAGTCAGTCAGTGAGTGAGAGAGTCAGTCAGTGAGTGAGAGAGTCCGTCAGTGAGTGAGAGAGTCCGTCAGTGAGTGAGAGAGTCCGTCAGTGAGTGAGAGAGTCCGTCAGTGAGTGAGAGAGTCCGTCAGTGAGTGAGAGAGTCCGTCAGTGAGTGAGAGAGTCCGTCAGTGAGTGAGAGAGTCAGTCAGTGAGTGAGAGAGTCAGTCAGTGAGTGAGAGAGTCCAGTCAGTGAGTGAGAGTCCGTCAGTGAGTGAGAGAGTCCGTCAGTGAGTGAGAGAGTCAGTCAGTGAGTGAGAGAGTCCGTCAGTGAGTGAGAGAGTCCGTCAGTGAGAGAGAGAGTCAGTGAGAGAGAGAGTCAGTGAGAGAGAGAGTCAGTGAGAGAGAGAGTCAGTGAGAGAGAGAGTCAGTGAGAGAGAGAGTCAGTCAGTGAGAGAGAGAGTCAGTCAGTGAGAGAGAGAGTCAGTCAGTGAGAGAGAGACTCAGGGAGTCAGTCAGAGAGAGAGTCAGTCAGTGAGAGAGAGTCAGTCAGTGAGAGAGAGTCAGTCAGTGAGAGAGTCAGTCAGTGAGAGAGAGTCAGTCAGTGAGTGAGTCAGTCAGTGAGTGAGAGAGTCAGTCAGTGAGAGAGAGTCAGTCAGTGAGAGAGTCGAGTCAGTGAGAGAGTAGAGTCAGTGAGAGAGAGAGAGTCAGTGAGAGAGTCAGTCAGTGAGAGAGAGTGAGTGAGTGAGTCAGTCAGTGAGTGAGTCAGTCAGTGAGAGAGAGTCAGTCAGTGAGAGAGTCAGTCAGTGAGAGAGAGAGAGTCAGTCAGTGAGAGAGTCAGAGTCAGTGAGTGAGAGAGAGAGAGTCAGTCAGAGAGAGTCAGTGAGTGAGAGAGTCAGTGAGTGAGAGAGAGAGTCAGTGAGTGAGAGAGAGAGTCAGTCAGTGAGAGAGAGAGTCAGTCAGTGAGAGAGAGTCAGTCAGTGAGAGAGAGAGAGAGAGAGTCAGTCAGTCAGTCAGTCAGTAGAGTAGAGAGAGAGTCAGTCAGTCAGAGAGAGAGAGTAGAGAGAGTCAGTCAGTGAGAGAGAGTCAGTGAGAGAGAGTCAGAGAGAGAGAGAGAGTCAGTCAGTGAGAGAGTGAGAGTCAGTCAGTGAGAGAGAGAGAGAGAGTCAGAGAGTCAGTCAGAGAGAGAGAGTCAGTCAGAGAGAGAGTCAGTCAGAGAGAGAGTGAGAGAGAGTCAGTCAGTCAGTCAGAGTGAGAGAGTCAGTCAGAGAGAGAGAGAGAGTCAGTCAGAGAGAGAGAGTCAGTCAGAGAGAGAGAGAGTAGAGAGTCAGTCAGTGAGAGAGAGAGAGAGAGAGAGTCAGTCAGTAGAGAGAGTCAGTCAGAGAGTCAGTCAGATGAGAGAGAGAGAGAGAGAGTCAGTCAGAGAGAGAGAGTGAGTCAGTCAGTGAGAGAGTGAGAGTCAGTCAGTGAGAGAGAGTGAGAGTCAGTCAGTGAGAGAGAGTCAGTGAGAGTCAGTCAGTGAGTGAGAGAGTCAGTCAGTGAGAGTGAGTCAGTCAGTGAGAGTGAGTCAGTCAGTGAGAGTGAGTCAGTCAGTGAGAGTGAGTCAGTCAGTGAGAGTGAGTCAGTCAGTGAGAGTGAGTCAGTCAGTGAGAGTGAGTCAGTCAGTGAGAGTGAGTCAGTGAGAGAGAGTCAGTCAGTGAGAGAGAGTCAGTCAGTGAGAGAGAGTCAGTCAGTGAGAGTGAGTCAGTCAGTGAGTGAGTGAGTCAGTGAGAGAGTCAGTCAGTGAGAGAGAGAGAGTGGGAGAGTCAGTCAGTGAGAGAGAGTCAGTCAGTGAGAGAGAGTCAGTCAGTGAGAGAGAGTCAGTCAGTGAGAGAGAGAGTCAGTCAGTGAGAGAGAGAGTCAGTCAGTGAGAGAGAGTCAGTCAGTGAGAGAGAGAGTCAGTCAGTGAGAGAGAGTCAGTCAGTGAGAGAGAGTCAGTCAGTGAGAGAGAGTCAGTCAGTGAGAGAGAGTCAGTGAGTGAGAGAGAGTCAGTCAGTGAGAGAGTCAGTCAGTGAGAGAGAGTCAGTCAGTGAGAGAGTCAGTCAGTGAGAGAGAGTCAGTGAGAGAGTCAGTCAGTGAGAGAGTCAGTCAGTGAGAGAGTCAGTCAGTGAGAGAGTCAGTCAGTGAGAGAGTCAGTCAGTGAGAGCAGTCAGAGAGTCAGTCAGAGAGAGAGTCAGTCAGAGAGAGTCAGTCAGAGAGAGTCAGTCAGTGAGAGAGTCAGTCAGAGAGAGTCAGTCAGAGAGAGTCAGTCAGAGAGAGTCAGTCAGTGAGAGAGTCAGTCAGAGAGAGAGAGAGTCAGTCAGTGAGAGAGTCAGTCAGAGAGAGTCAGTCAGAGAGAGTCAGTCAGAGAGTCAGTCAGAGAGAGTCAGTCAGAGAGAGTCAGTCAGAGAGAGTCAGTCAGTCAGAGAGAGTCAGTCAGTCAGAGAGAGTCAGTCAGTCAGAGAGAGTCAGTCAGTGAGAGAGAGTCAGTCAGTGAGAGAGAGTCAGTCAGTGAGAGAGAGAGTCAGTCAGTGAGAGAGAGAGTCAGTCAGTGAGAGAGAGAGTCAGTCAGTGAGTGAGTCAGAGAGAGAGAGAGTCAGTCAGTGAGAGAGAGAGTCAGTCAGTGAGTGAGAGAGTCAGTCAGTGAGTGAGAGAGAGTCAGTCAGTGAGAGAGAGTCAGTCAGTGAGAGAGAGAGAGTCAGTCAGTGAGAGAGAGAGAGAGAGAGTCAGTCAGTGAGAGAGAGAGAGAGAGTCAGTCAGTCAGTGAGAGAGAGAGAGAGAGAGAGTCAGTCAGTGAGAGAGAGAGTCAGTCAGTGAGAGAGAGAGTCAGTCAGTGAGAGAGAGAGTCAGTCAGTGAGAGTGAGTCAGTGAGAGTGAGTCAGTGAGAGTGAGTCAGTGAGAGTGAGTCAGTGAGAGTGAGTCAGTGAGAGTGAGTCAGTGAGAGTGAGTCAGTGAGAGTGAGTCAGTGAGAGTGACAGTCAGTGAGAGTGTCAGTCAGTGAGAGTGTCAGTCAGTGAGAGAGTCAGTCAGTGAAGAGTGTCAGTCAGTGAGAGTGTCAGTCAGTGAGAGTCAGTCAGTCAGTGAGAGAGTGAGAGTCAGTCAGTGAGAGTCAGTCAGTCAGAGTGTCAGTCAGTCAGAGTGTCAGTCAGTCAGAGAGTCAGTCAGTCAGAGAGAGTCAGTCAGAGAGTCAGTCAGAGAGTCAGTCAGTCAGAGTGTCAGTCAGTCAGTGAGAGAGTCAGTTGAGAGAGTCAGTCAGTGAGAGCAGTCAGTGAGAGAGTCAGTGAGAGAGTCAGTGAGAGAGTCAGTGAGAGAGTCAGTCAGAGAGAGAGTCAGTGAGAGAGAGAGTCAGTGAGAGAGAGAGTCAGTGAGAGAGTCAGTGAGAGAGAGAGTCAGTGAGAGAGTCAGTCAGTGAGAGAGAGAGTCAGTGAGAGAGAGAGTCAGTGAGAGAGAGAGTCAGTGAGAGAGAGAGTCAGTGAGAGAGAGAGTCAGTGAGAGAGAGAGTCAGTGAGAGAGAGAGTCAGTCAGTGAGAGAGAGAGAGAGTCAGTCAGTGAGAGAGAGAGTCAGTCAGTGAGAGAGAGTCAGTCAGTGTAGGAGAGTAGGATCTGCCTCTTATGTTGCCCCCACTTTTTTTCTGATGTTAGCACTGGTTTCTGGCTATAGTCTGGCTGGGTCCCTGCCAATCAGGGCCCCAGCCTCTCTGTTCTCTCTAAATGACATGGAGTGCACTCTAGGTGCACTAGTGATTGGATACTGTGGTGCCTTATGAGTCCCTAGTATATGGTACCTTAGGTGCCAAGGGCATAGGTACTTCACAGGCCTACCAGGGGCTGCAGCATGTGTTATGCCACCCCTGGGAAGCAGTCTAAATCTGACACCACAGGCCTGCTACTGCAGCCTGGGTGAGGTGGTGCTAGCACCCCTCACTGAGATATAGGTTTCCTATATCTCTCCTGCACACACATATAAACCTATCAGTCACCCCTAAGGCAGGCCCTATCAATCCTGAGGGCAGGGTGCTTGGCTTCTATGTGAGGGGGTGCCTCTGCCTGAGCAGGGCCCCTCTGCAGCTCTCAGAGTCTATTCTCTGGTGCTGTTTGTGGATGCGGTTAAACCATATACTATTAAGTGCATTATATCCTCGCGGTAAATGCTAACTTTGGAATGGCTGCATCAAAACATGTCGTGTTTGGTGTCAAACATCTTGGAATACTACCCCCCGCCAATCTTGGCGGCGGGGGTAGCATTCCACCCTTCTAGAGGGATAAGACATGTACCTGCTGTGGAAACGCGGTAGAATCCTAAAGAGCCCTGGCATCACAAAATGGATGCCACCAGTCACAGACACTGGGCTGCCCTCCTGCTGATGACCGAAACTCACAGTGGAGGAAGCCCAACAATAGGCATCCTGTCACAGGGAGGTGTAACCACCTTCCAGACAGGGTTTAGTGTATTGGGGCTGGGTGGGTGCACTCTTAGAGTGCTTTGAAGTCCTGCACTGGGGGAGCAGAAGGCTCCTCTGTGCATATGCCAGTTCAAACCAGCTCAGGGGCTACCTGCCCCTGCTCTGGCGCGAAACTGGACAAAGGGAAGTGGGTGTAGCCACCCCTCCCTTGACCCTCCCATAGGTGGGGTCATAGAGCTAGTCCATCCCCTCTTTTTAGTATAAGAGGGGGAACCTTGCCATTGCAAAGCAGATAACCCCTGGACGACGCTCTACAGAAGAATCCTGGCCCTTCGACGTTCCACTACCTTTGGAAGACAGAAGAATCTCCCTTGGAGTCAAGGAGTGACTCCCCTGCTTGGCAGGCACCAAAAACGACAACGACGGTCGCAAACTACGCCGCTCCCGCCGGAGTCCGAAGTCCCTGCAGCCCAAGAAGTGGATTTCCTGACCTCTCCCAGGCCATCGTGAGTCCCCAGCGAAGCTGAGGCAAGTGGACCCCACGAGTAACGAGGAACCGCGACCCCTGGGTACCGTGCACTATTGTCGAGTGCAACCCCTTCACAACGTTCTACGAACCTGTGCTTTGGACCACGTGTGGTCCCGACCTCCAGCAGGAATCCCTCCGAAGATCAGAGGCCTACACCGTCCCGAGTGACCGTGGGCCCCTGTTGAGTGATTCCGCCCGAGGTGTCTTCGCGATCCCTTGCCCGCTGGCTTGTGGGTCCCCAGAAGACTTCTTAACGAAACCAAAGGGCTCCCCTGGTTGCTCCAGGCCTGCCCTGACTTACCCTCGCTGGGTGAGTTCCACAGACCTTGCTGGTCTGCGCCATCGACTTTTCTTCATCTCCCCGAGACTTGCGGCTGCCAAGGCTTGTTGGCTCCGATCGAGTTGCCGACACCGCAGTCAGCTGCAGACGTCGAGGGACACACCGAATCCAGCTCCTGGTCGTCGTCGACGCCTCCTGGACCACGTGGCTGAAGAGTCAAGGCACCTGCAACCGACCTGAAGCGACCGACGACGGTGGGCATCCATCTTCCTTGCCCCGGGTCACTGCCAAGTGACTTTGAACACTGTCCCCTCTGCTTTCAGGTCATCCTTCTTCAGAATCCAGGCTTGGATTCCACCGGACACTTCTTCAGCTCCCGCAAGCAGCAAGTCTTCTTTGTTCGCCATTGAAAACGACGCCGCGACCCGACACCAAAGGACACCTGTGCACCCGGCTTCCCTGGGTGAGGTAACTCCAGCACTACGGTGCTCCTGTGGGTGTGGGCCCTAGAACTACTTACCCTGTAAGTGACTTGCTTGTAGGTTCTCCCGAAGTATCCTAAAACTCTTTATTTCCAACCGCGACTTGCCCCATTGAAGTTAACGGCGATTCGCGCCTGTGTATCCACACTGCACGCGTCCCCCGTGGGTCCTTTACTTACCTGCCTTGGGTGGTTTCGTGAGGCCCCAGCACTTCTGAAGGCCCTAGGCCTTGTCTCCTTGCAAGTCGTTGTTTCTAAGTCTCTTACTTAGTATATGGTCTGGTACGCCCCTAGGGCCCCAGCCATATTTTGTGCTTAACTTATTGTGAAACGTTGATTTGTGCATATGTTTGTCTTCTAATCTCATAAAGAGATTAGTAGAGAGTTATTTAGAAATAAATACATATATATTTGATATATATACCTGTGTGGTGTCTTTTCATTTGGTGATTCAAGAGATTATATGGTAAAACAAGCTGCTTTACATTCCTCCGAGACTTAGCCTGAAGGCTGCTCTCCACAGCTACCACTAGGATAGCTTTCTTTAAAAGGTTGTCTTAAACCTATCTACCATAAGAGTCGATTTGCCCTGGTGCAAGGTGTCCACTTTAATTAGTGAACAGCATATACCAGGCCAACTTCTCACATTGGTGGGCAGCGTGTGGGATTCCAGCTTGCCATTGTTTTACCAGAAAATCTCTATTTGAATTACTAACTGAAAACCATTATAGGTACTCAAGGTACATATAAAGTCAAGCTTAGTATCAATAAGTTCTACTGAACTTAGAGCTGTGTGCCAAGGGATAGCACACCCTTTCCACAGCTCAAGCTAGGATCAGTAGGCCACAAACTAGTGTAGGTAGTACAACACTGCACAACACTAGAATGTCCTTAAAGGGTGGACCCAGTGGATCCACTCAGCCTCAGTATAAGGACATGGCTTTCTCTGACTTGAGAGCCATGTGTGTTGACAGACACCTGAGGCTAGGACAGAGTCCCTCAACCCTGCACCTGATAGATCTGCTGACAGCAGATGACCTTAGATTGGCTCTAGGAGCTAAAGGGTTTGAATCAGTGGGTGGGTCAGTCATAGTATCTGGGTCAGATGATGAAAATCAGAATGACCAAGACTCTGTGATTGAAGGGCCAGGCTCCAAGGAGCCTGAAAAGGACAGAGGAATTCTCCCTAAGAGAACTGACAGAGAGGAGGAGAGGCACAGATCCCCTTCCAGGGAATCTGACCACTCTTATCACTCTGGCAGAGAATTTGTCCAGCAGAGGAGCTCATACTTTCCCTTAAGAGAGACCTCCTCTGAGAGAAGGTGCAAACTGCTCCAGTATGAGGAAGCCAGAGTGGCCCTCAGAACCAAGCAGTTGGCGCTAGATAGAGAAGCCCTGGAGATCCAGAGAGCTTCTAGAAAAGAGGGGTTAGAACCCCCTGGTGGCAGCAACAGTGTCCCTAGAGGCAGAGAATATGTCCCTGACCATAGGAACCTGAGCAAGGTTGTTCCTCCCTACCAGAGTGGGGATGATATCCACAAGTGGATAACTGCTATGGAGAGGGCCTGTAGAGTACAGCAGGTCCCCCAAAAGCAGTGGGCAGCAATCTTGTGGCTCTCCTTTTCAGATAAAGGAAGAGACAAGCTCCTCACTGTTAGAGAGGAGGATGCTGATGATTATGAGGTCCTGAAGAGTGCACTGATAGATGGGTTTGGCTTAACCACTGAGCAGTACAGGTTGAAGTTCAGAGATACCCAGAAGGCACAGACTCAGGACTGGACTGACTTTGTTGATTGTGCAACCAAGGCTCTAGAGGGTTGGCTGGTTGGCAGTAGGGTTACTGATTTCAAGGGATTGTATAATCTGATGATGAGAGAACAGATCCTAAATAATTGCCAGAACCAGTTGTTGCATCAGTACCTGGTGGACTCTGATCTGACCTCTCCCCAAGAATTGGGAAAGAAGGCAGACAAATGGGTCAGAACCAGGGTGAGGCAGAAAACCCAGAACCAAGGGGGTGACACTAAGAAGCAAGATCCTAAAGGCCCTGAGAAAGGTGGGGATAAGTCAAAAGACCAGAAGTCTTCACAAGGGCCCCAAAAATCTGCATCTGGTGGGGAGTCACAGTCCAACAAGGGAAAAGGCCAAAAGAAGCCCTGGTGCAAATTCTGTAAACAGAAAGGGCACTGGACTTCTGATTGTACCAAGTCCAAAGACCAAACCACCACCACTCCTGCCCCTAAGGCAACTGTGCCCCCTAGCTCAGCTACTGGTGGAGGTGGTACTCAGAATAAGGGTGTAGTAGGGTTGACCCTGGGTTCTGAAGTGGATTCTGACCTAGTCAGAGTGACCACTCAGGCAATGCTGATTTGTGAGGGAAACATTGATATGTCCTTCCTAGTAAGCCCCAGTAATCTGGGCAAGTACAAACAGCAGCCTTTGATAAATGGCAAACAGGCTTTGGCATTTAGGGACACAGGTGCTAGTGTCACCATGGTGGCAGAGGACCTAGTGGACCCTGGACAGATCATCCTGGGTGAAATGTACCAGGTGACCAATGCAAGCAATGTCCAGACCAACCATAGTCTGGCAGTTGTGAATTTCTCCTGGGGAGGGGTAACTGGCCTCAAGAAGGTTGTAGTCAGTGCAGACCTCCCTGTAGAATGTCTATTGGGCAATGATCTAGAGACTTCAGCCTGGTCTGAAGTAGAGTTATGGACTCATGCTGAGATGTTGGGCATCCCTGCAGAGGTATTTGCTGTGACCAGGTCACAAGCAAGAATGCATGACACTGAACCAGCTCTGGATCCTGGAACAATGGACCAGATGCTTCCCAAGAGGAGGAGCAGTAGGGTTAAGGCAGTGCCTTCCCCTCTGTCTCAGATCAAGGATTCACTTCCAGAGGGAGGTGAAGCAGAACCTGAAGAAGGAACTGCCCCAGAGGGACTTGAACCTGACCAGGTTGAGTTCTTGGGGGCAGGGGCCCTTCCAGGGAAGATCTGAGCAAGGAGCAACAGTGCTGCCCCTCTCTTGAACCCCTCAGACAGCAGGCTGCTGCTGAGGCTGCTGGGAGTGCTAGTGGGTCCCATAAAGTTTATTGGGATGAGGGACTCCTATATTCTGAGGGTAGAGACCCAGCCCCTGGAGCCACCAGGAGGTTGGTAATACCTCAGAAGTTTAGGGGGTTCCTCTTGACCTTAGCACATGATATCCCTTTGGCAGGACACTTGGGCCAAAACAAGACCTGGGACAGGCTTGTTCCACATTTTCATTGGCCACATATGTCAGAGGACACAAAGGAGTTTTGTCGCTCCTGTGTCACTTGCCAAGCCAGTGGTAAGGCAGGTGGCACAACAAAGGCCCCCTGATACCACTACCTGTGGTGGGGGTACCCTTTGAAAGGGTAGGGATTGACATTGTTGGTCCCCTTGACCCTCAGACTGCATCTGGGCACAGATTTATCCTGGTGGTAGTGGATCATGCCACCAGGTACCCAGAGGCAATTCCCCTGAGGACCACCACAGCACCTGTGGTGGCAAGAGCCCTCATTGGAGTTTTCTCCAGAGTGGGTTTTCCAAAGGAGGTCATTTCTGACAGAGGTACCAACTTCATGTCAGGATATCTGAAAGCAATGTGGAAGGAGTGTGGTGTAACTTATAAGTTCACCACCCCCTATCACCCACAATGCAATGGTTTAGTTGAACGCTTCAACAAGACCTTGAAAGGAATGATTAAGGGACTCCCAGAGAAGCTTAGGCGGAAATGGGACCTTCTTCTTCCTTGCCTTTTGTTTGCATACAGAGAGGTTCCACAGAAGGGGTTGGCTACAGCCCATTTGAGCTTCTGTTTGGGCATCCTGTGAGAGGTCCACTATGTTTGGTAAAAGAGGGCTGGGAGTTACCTCTCAAGCCCCCAAACAAGATGTGATGGACTATGTACTTGGTCTCCGCTCCCGGATGGCAGAGTACATGAAAAAGGCAACCAAAAACCTGGAGGCCAGCCAAGAATTGCAAAAAGCTTGGCATGACCAAAGGCTGTGCTGACTGTATACCAGCCAGGACAGAAAGTGTGGGTGTTGGAGCCTGTGGCCCCAGCAGCCCTCCAGGACAAGTGGAGTGGCCCCCATACAATAGTTGAACAGAAGGGAGAAGTCACCTATCTGGTGAATCTTGGAACTCCCAGGAGCCCCCTAAGGGTGCTTCATGTCAACAGATTAAAGCCATATGTTGACAGGGCTGACATGGGCTTGCTCATGGCAACTGATGAGGACCAGGAGGAGGAGAGTGACCCTCTCCCTGACCTGCTCTCTCAGAACCCTGATGATGGGTCAGTAGATGGTGTTGCTTTGGCAAGCAGCCTCACTGACCATCAGCAAACTGAGTGCAGACAAGTTCTGCAACAGTTTAGACATATGTTTAGCCTGACCCCTAGTCAGACTACCTGGTGCACCCATGAGGTGGACACTGGGGACAGTCTGCCTGTCAAGAATAAAATCTACAGGCAACCTGACCATGTCAGGGACTGTATCAGGACTGAAGTCCAGAAAATGTTGGAGTTAGGCGTGATTGAGCCTTCAGATAGCCCTTGGGCTAGCCCAGTAGTCCTGGTACCCAAGCCTCATACCCAGGGTGGTAAGAAAGAAATGAGGTTTTGTGTAGACTACAGAGGCCTCAATGCAGTCACTAGGACTGATGCCTATCCCATACCAAGGGCAGATGAGCTGATTGATACTTTGGCCTCAGCCAAGTATCTAAGCACATTTGACCTAACAGCTGGCTACTGGCAAATCAGATTAGCTGATGATGCAAAAGCCAAAACAGCATTTTCGACCCCTGGTGGGTACTACCACTTTGTGGTGATGCCCTTTGGATTGAAAAATGCACCTGCCACTTTTCAGAGGTTGGTGAATAAAGTTCTGGCAGGGATGGAAACTTATTGCTCAGCTTATCTAGATGATATTGCTGTCTTTAGTTCCTCCTGGCAGGATCACCTGGTCCACCTCAGAAATGTTTTGGAGGCCCTGCAGAAAGCAGGCCTCACTATCAAGGCCACCAAGTGCCAGATAGGGCAGAGTCAGGTTGTGTACCTGGGCCACCTTGTAGGTGGAGGCCAGGTTCAGCCTTTGCAGAGCAAAATCCAAACCATACTGGAATGGGTTGCTCCAACCACCCAGACACAGGTGAGAGCCTTCTTAGGCCTGACTGGGTACTATAGGAGGTTTGTCAAGGGATATGGATCTATAGTGACCCCCTTGAATGATCTTACCTCTAAGAAAATGCCAAAAAAGGTTCAGTGGACAGCTAGCTGTCAAAAGGCATTTGAAGACCTAAAGCAGGCCATGTGCACTGCCCCCATCTTACAGAGTCCAGACTACACCAAAAAGTTCATTGTCCAAACAGATGCTTCTGAGCTGGGTGTGGGAGCTGTACTGTCTCAACTGAATGATGAAGGTCAAGACCAGCCAGTAGCTTTTATTAGCAGAAGGCTGACCCCTAGAGAGAAACGTTGGTCAGCTATAGAGAGGAGGCCTTTGCTGTGGTATGGGCCCTGAAGAAGCTGAGGCCATACTTGTTTGGTACTCACTTCATAGTTCAGACTGACCACAAGCCCCTCCTATGGCTAAAGCAGATGAAAGGTGAAAACCCAAAACTTTTGAGGTGGTCCATTTCCCTACAGGGGATGGACTATACAGTGGAACATAGGCCTGGGACCCAACATGCCAATGCAGATGGACTCTCAAGGTATTTCCACTTTGAACACGAAGACTCAACTGGTCAAGGTTAGTTTAGTGTCCCTACGTTTGGGGGGGTTGTGTAGGAGAGTAGGATCTGCCTCTTATGTTGCCCCCACTTTTTTTCTGATGTTAGCACTGGTTTCTGGCTATAGTCTGGCTGGGTCCCTGCCAATCAGGGCCCCAGCCTCTCTGTTCTCTCTAAACGACATGGAGTGCACTCTAGGTGCACTAGTGATTGGATACTGTGGTGCCTTATGAGTCCCTAGTATATGGTACCTTAGGTGCCAAGGGCATAGGTACTTCACAGGCCTACCAGGGGCTGCAGCATGTGTTATGCCACCCCTGGGAAGCAGTCTAAATCTGACACCACAGGCCTGCTACTGCAGCCTGGGTGAGGTGGTGCTAGCACCCCTCACTGAGATATAGGTTTCCTATATCTCTCCTGCACACACATATAAACCTATCAGTCACCCCTAAGGCAGGCCCTATCAATCCTGAGGGCAGGGTGCTTGGCTTCTATGTGAGGGGGTGCCTCTGCCTGAGCAGGGCCCCTCTGCAGCTCTCAGAGTCCATTCTCTGGTGCTGTTTGTGGATGCGGTTAAACCATATACTCTTAAGTGCATTATATCCTCGCGGTAAATGCTAACTTTGGAATGGCTGCATCAAAACATGTCGTGTTTGGTGTCAAACATCTTGGAATACTACCCCCCGCCAATCTTGGCGGCGGGGGTAGCATTCCACCCTTCTAGAGGGATAAGACATGTACCTGCTGTGGAAACGCGGTAGAATCCTAAAGAGCCCTGGCATCACAAAATGGATGCCACCAGTCACAGACACTGGGCTGCCCTCCTGCTGATGACCGAAACTCGCAGTGGAGGAAGCCCAACAATAGGCATCCTGTCACAGGGAGGTGTAACCACCTTCCAGACAGGGTTTAGTGTATTGGGGCTGGGTGGGTGCACTCTTAGAGTGCTTTGAAGTCCTGCACTGGGGAGCAGAAGGCTCCTCTGTGCATATGCCAGTTCAAACCAGCTCAGGGGCTACCTGCCCCTGCTCTGGCGCGAAACTGGACAAAGGGAAGTGGGTGTAGCCACCCCCTCCCTTGACCCTCCCATAGGTGGGGTCATAGAGCTAGTCCATCCCCTCTTTTTAGTATAAGAGGGGGAACCTTGCCATTGCAAAGCAGATAACCCCTGGACGACGCTCTACAGAAGAATCCTGGCCCTTCGACGTTCCACTACCTTTGGAAGACAGAAGAATCTCCCTTGGAGTCAAGGAGTGACTCCCCTGCTTGGCAGGCACCAAAAACGACAACGACGGTCGCAAACTACGCCGCTCCCGCCGGAGTCCGAAGTCCCTGCAGCCCAAGAAGTGGATTTCCTGACCTCTCCCAGGCCATCGTGAGTCCCCAGCGAAGCTGAGGCAAGTGGACCCCACGAGTAACGAGGAACCGCGACCCCTGGGTACCGTGCACTATTGTCGAGTGCAACCCCTTCACAACGTTCTACGAACCTGTGCTTTGGACCACGTGTGGTCCCGACCTCCAGCAGGAATCCCTCCGAAGATCAGAGGCCTACACCGTCCCGAGTGACCGTGGGCCCCTGTTGAGTGATTCCGCCCGAGGTGTCTTCGCGATCCCTTGCCCGCTGGCTTGTGGGTCCCCAGAAGACTTCT